>CM060960.1:19959648-20323403 GCA_030765055.1 Mantis religiosa | reverse complement strand
GAGAGAGAGAGAGAGAGAGAGAGAGGATGAATGACAATTTCTTTGACATTTCTAATCGTTTTACTTTTAAGAGAGAGTATGTATTACAAATGACTTGGCTCAATTGTGTTCAAACACTGTATTAAGTTGCAATAAATATATGAATATGAATTACCTTTTTAGTAGCTTCTGTACCAGTATTATGCTATTCTGTCATAGGTAGCTATTTAAATTGAGATTTACTGGATATGTGGTATCTTCCACAGCTCTCTCCAAAGGTGCTCAGTGGGCTTGAGATCTGCAGATTGTGCACTTGTGGAGTTTAGTGTGTGTGGAGTGCTATTAGCAACCACAAATGGATAACCTCTGCAGTATGTTCTTGATTACTGTCCCACTGAAACTAGTAATTGTGCCCTACATTAAGCTTCTCTGCACAATTCTTCAAATTGATTTTAAGTATGCCCAGGTAGTCATATTTGTCCATATTTCCCTCAAAGAATACTAGATGCCCTACACCAGGAAAGTCATGCATCCTCAGACATAACACCACTACCTCCACATTTAAATGTTACTTAAAATTTTTGAAGATCTAGTGCAGTATTGGGCCTTCTCCTCATTCAGATTCAGCCATTATTATGAAATAAATTTACTTTTGTTTAAAAATATAATTTTTTCCCAGAATGTACTGTCCTTTCCTACATACTTCTTTGCAAACACTTTTTATTGTATCTACTGATATACAGTTTCTTTTTAGGCAACCTGAAATGGAATCTAATTTATGCATTGTCTTATAATCTTGGATATTAGGTGCTTCCTGTATTGTTCTTCTACACAGGCAGCCATTTCAGAGGTGGCATTTTGCTGGTTTTTCTTCACTATTTTCATCCACCTTTATTCTCTAGACTTTTGTTTCTGTTGGGGGTCAACTCTTTCTTTATCCATTACACATTGGTTTCTGCAAAATGTTTAATGACACTCTGTAATCTCGAACGACTTCTTCCTATGATTCAATTTTTTTCTGTTTATGTAATGCAACAATCACAATCAACTTCTTTAGATCTACAGATGTTTCCTTTCCTCTGCAATGCATTTTAATCTTTTGTGGCTCATTTGTCTCTCCACATAACACGACTACCATGTAACACTGCAGCTATAAATGATCCAAGCTTTGTGGGTTACCATTTATACAATAAGCAAATAGCAACATCAACACATCTCCAACAACATAGATTAAGAAAAAGTTTGAATTCAGTTTCCCATAAAGGTGTTAACTTATACAATAAAATCCCTGAGACTGTCAAAGTTCCACAGATTTAAAAGTAAAGTTAAAAACGCGCTCTTAAAATATGTTTTATTAGTTAATGGATTCATGAATACCTAATTTTGATTATCTTTTGTACTAAATCACTTGTTTATTTAGAATTACAAATTGGTAAGCAAGCCAGCTATCCTCTGAACTTGTTTGTTTTATGGATCATGTTTATCTGGGAGATGCACTTCCAAGACAACCTCCAAGACGAAGATCGTACTACACATCACCTATATTTTATTACTCTAATCACCTCAGATGTAATGTGATTGATTGGTATCTAATGTTATCAGTTGGCAATGAAGCCATGCGCTCTCTTGTACTCCAGTATTTTGATGTTATGTTGGTACACTGACTAAGTTTGGGCAGCAGAATAGGTGGTTTCAATCTATAGCTTCTTAAGTGTACAGAAAGGACGCTATACCAATCCTGAATAAATGTTTATTGAGGCAGTCATGGCCTGTTAGTTGCTACAAAGCATTTTCTTGGTAGTGTATTGATTCTAGTCGTGCTGCTGTTACATAAATTTTCCCATAGTTTTACTTTTATTTGTAATATATTATCTTCTTTAATTTGTTGATAATATGTTAATATAATTATTCTTTTGAGAGAGTGATAACTTAGTGGTTCAAATGAATTTGGCCAAATTTTACTGCCTTTTTAGGTTAGAAATTCAGCTGTTTCTATAACACATATTCTGCAATGTGCTGGTATCCATTGAATTAGTAATCTGTTATTTAAATTAATTAACTTTTAATAATTTTATGGCATTCTGCAATATTTAGGTTTTCAGGTGTCATATCAGATGTTAGGATATTATAGCTGCTTTAGAACTTTTTATAATTTATTTATGTGATATAGAAGATTCTGTAAGCTCTAAAGGATTGCCAAATTATACCTAACTGAGGGTTTTTTTTTTATTTATTTTCCTGAGGTTTCTGTAAGTCATTAAGGCAAATGCTGGGTATTTATGTTTCACCTCTGGGCAACCTTATATTAGTTTCTTAAACTTTGTACATGTAAATATGATTAGCATTTGTTTGACAAAGTCCATATTCTGTATGGATTTTCTTGATGAATAAATCTGAATATGAATATGATAACCATTTTTTTCTGAGTTTATCACCGTTCTATGAATAGTTATGTCTCATGCAAGATGCAACCCTTGAAAACAATCATGTTTTTATATTTTGTAGAATGCTATAAACATAATGCCAATACACCAGTACGGCAATAGGATGTTTGAAATTCATATTGTTTAACAAATGTAGAATTAGTCAAATTTCAAAATAGATTTGTTCAAAATAAAGCAGTTTCCTTTTCATTGGCAGCTGTACAAATACTTACGCCCATGATAGTAGGCACTGGAATTTTATTTTGAAAGACAATAATTTTTATGGATATCTTAAAATGAAACTTAAATTGCTAGCCTAATTGTAGAGCATTTTCATATTTATTCACTTTTTTCCCTTATTTCAATGAATTTTGATGTAATGGATTGTTGTATTATATAACTGTGGAAAATTTTGTTATTAAACAACTATTAGTCAACCTCCATGATATGCTCACTGCTTTAATTTCTTTTGCAAATTTTCATTGGATTCATTTCTAAATTTCATGTCCTGATTTCAGTGAGTATCTAACCTTATGAAGTGACAAGAGTCCTAAAAGAAGATGACAACTTGATTTAAAGAAAATTACCCATACTGTATAAGCAGGTGGATTTTACAAATCTAATGCATTCAACAAAAAAGTGTGCTATGCAATTTGGTATAACAATTATTAAAATCACATCTTTATTGTAATTTAATATAGTGTTATATACAATTGAATCCAGTGAAATTTGGCATTTACATACCTGCATAACATTAAAACTAATAAATTTGAATACAATAATGTCTCATTAATTTAAAAATTGCTATAATGTATAAAATAAATTTTATCTAAATAAATTTTAAAGCAGTTTTCAATTGTTTATAGCTTTCATATGTTTTAACTTCAGTTAACAGCCTATTGTATAGTTTTGCACCAGCATAACTTGGAAGCTTTTCAATACGCTAAGTCTGTGGACAGGATAATAATGGTTGTCTGAATTTGTATGCATTGGTTATTTGTATTCTATCATATATAAAATGGTTTTATAAATATAAAGTCTTGGTAATATTATTTTTGTTCTGTGAAGGCTTCCCTACACCTATTCAGTGTTTTCAAGTTTGAAGATATCGCACTTCTCGTTTCTGTAATATAAAGGTTCTATTTAAGTTTTCTGTTGAAGTGTTAGCCCATACTTCTATGCCATATAAAATATACAAGTGAATAAGAGAGAAATAAACAATTGTAATAGTTACTGCTGGAACACATTTCTTGAAGCATTTGAGTAGAAATAGATTTTTACTGATGTTTAGTGCTAATTTTTCCACTTTTGTAGTAAAGAACAGCCTGAAATGAGGAGGAAGAACTGAGTATCAGTACCTAACAAGTGTACTGTAGCACAATGACAACCTGTACCCAATTTAACCAGATGTAAAAGCGAATATTTACTGCTGTACTATTAAACCATTGTTCTGTTGTGAGGTTATGTCTACAGGAGAGCTATGTATTGCACATCTCACAGTGTAAGCTTGTAGAAAAGGAGCTCTACCATGGAAATAAACAATTTCTGGACCTATGTTCCTATAACATTTTATTCTCTATATGCAAGAAATGTTTGCCCAAAGTTTCAACATACCTTCTTGTTACTGCCGGTACCTATTACTTAGTAACATGACCCACAAGGCCAGACACATCTGCTGTTTTTTTTTTTTTTTTTTTTTTTTTTTTTTTTTTTTTTTTTTTTTTTTTTTTTTAGAAATAAATACTCTTAATACTGAGTATAGAACTGACACATTTCTTTCATTAATTGTTTCAAAACGAATTGTGCTAACAACTTATTATTCCTAAAATTTACAGGAATTTTAGCAGATTATTTACCTCTATAGCAAATGTTGAAAATGTCCATCCTGCATAAGGCGCAACTCAACACGTCGTTCCATGTTACTGGCCACTCGTTGGAGGACTCTATTGTCATTAGCTTGAATCTCCTGTGTGATATTGTACTTCAGATCGTACAATGTCTGGGGACCTGTGGCGTAAACCCTGTCTTCTAAGTAACCCAATATAAAGAAGTTCGGCGATGTCAAATCCGGAGATCTCGGTGGCCAAGGTAGGTGTACCCTGTCTCCTGAGACAAACGTCTCAGTGATTTTTTTTGATGACTGCTCCAGTCGTTCTCTTACGTCAATAACAACCGTGGGAAGCCTATATGAACTGCCCTATTCACTCAGCAGAGACTCGTTGTTTCCAATTTGTTTACCAGTCCCAGTATTGTGTTTCTTTTTGGAGGATTGCGATCATCGAATTCTCTCTGGGATACCCTTTAAGTAGCTGTAATTGAATTCGTAATCCAGTATTGGTTTTGCTTCACAAGGAAGAGTCCTTGATTTAATGTGTACTACATTTTCACGTTCACTAAAAGAAAATGTCGAAAACAGCTGCTTCTGTAGCTCTATAAGTAGTATTTAACTATTCCAATGACAAATCATTACTTATAAATATTTGATGCATATGTATTTAATAAATAACAAGAATGGTATCCATTGCAAAAAGGTTGAGACGTACTGGCATAAGCCAAGTGAAAGCTGGTTTAAAAAGTGTTTCATTTTGTATCAAATATAATTATCCCTGCTTTGTTTTCCATATTGTTGTTCATATTGCCTGTGTACTATAACATGTGTCTTGTGTTAACTTTTGCACATATATATACGCTATTAAACTTTATACCTCTAGACATGTTCAATGTTCACAGCCTTTTCTGGCTACAAGTGAACCTACTGAACGCAAATCAATCTAATCTAATCTAATCTAGTGAGAAGGAATCGAAACTCCAGAAGATTCTGCTTAATTTGGTGCTAAAATTGGTTCCAACGGAATAATTAAAGAAAGAAATGTGTCAATTCTATATAAATCACTCTGCATTAAGTTAACTATATAAATGTTTAGATAAATAAATATCTTTGATGCAATCCATAACAGCTGTAAGAATTATGCAATGACTGTTTTAGTCTTTTAAAGTGAATTAGTTGTTATAGGTTTAGAAAATCACTGGCAGACTTCTAGTGCTAAATGTTTATACTTTTAAAATATATAGCAAACTAGGCAAATAAAGTACAAAAGTGGACGAAATCCAGCCTGTATTTATTCCGGTTGCAAGCCACATCAAAAAATTAAAAATAAAATAGGGATTAAATTTCCATTAAATAAAAAATATAATGAAGTTGTATTTAAACTAAAAAGTACAATATAACATTAATAATACCATAAACATAATACATACAGCTAAATAATTCAGACATTCAAACGTCAAGCCTCCCAAAGGCTTGTAACATCCACTGACATCAATTCTCCGGCGAGTTCCATCACGCCTAACGCCCGGGACATGTGCAACCCTTCATGGAACAATCAGTTTTGGACTTTTAAGACAGAAATATTTTAGTATCGGCATCACAGTAACACTCGATGAGAAGGAAACAATTATTAGCTTATTATTTCGAGATCTTCTCGGGAAACAGCCAGGTGAAAAGACGATTAGAAGCTTTGTTTCGGAAGTGTACATCTCTCCCATCATCAGGATATTTTAATAAATGTTATAACCACAAATGTATCACTGGATATGACACAAAGATAAACAAAGACAAAACACTAGCAATATTTGCATCACTGAAAAAAAAGACTTTTCAGTAAATTAAATGCCAGGTGAGGAGATGGCGTTAGTATAGAAAATTAATTGGGTTAAATAAACGTAACTACTTAACTTGATTATCAAGCTGTATAGATCTGTGTTTCTTAAGCCACGAATTTCTATTTTTAAGGCCGGTTTACAAGAGGAGCTGAACTGAAATCCATCATCACGATTAAGCGTGCTTCTCTCGGAGGAAATGGCCAAAGCATCCTTAACTCTCCGCTCCCATTAACTGTTGAATTTTGCCAAAATGGTCGACTTCCGAAAGTTGAGAATTATCTAGTTATTTTAAATACAATGCATTTAGTACCACTACTACCAAGCACGCCTCTATAGCGTAGATGGTAGACTCTACCTCACGTTCAAGAAGTCCCGCATTCGAATCTCGCTTAGATTGAGTTACTGGATAAGGTCTTTTTCCCGGGGTTTTTCCTTATCTTAAAAGACCAATGTGAGTTAACTCTAAGCTCCATGCACCCTGGACTCATTTGAACATCATTTCATTCATCGTCCGATATGACTTAAAGTAGGAGGACGTACATTTAAAACGGAAAAACAGCAACACACTCTAACAAGACAACGGAAGCAAAACAAAGGGATAATAGAAACCAGCGTGTAGAGACAACATAGCTACCATTTTGAAATAATGCCTCAAGCAGTCGCAAAATGATATGCGAAGTTGGCAGTGGTTTATTTGGTGGGAATCCAACTCTCAAAGATATATATAAAAGTATACTACACCGTATATCACAATATCTTGGAACAAAAAATGTGACATAATACAGTAAATATTATACCTAATAAACATTTGCTAAAAACTTCATTTACCTTCTTAAGAAAATCGATGAAATCTACACAAATTGAAAAGATTGTTTCCACAAATCCTTATTTACTTCATTATTTTTTTTATTTCTGTTGTCATGGTTACAGTCTCTAGGGGATGGATTAGTTTCATTACCAAACTATAATAAAAAGAACTTATAGACAGAATCGATCGGCGGTATTTCAAAATTCATTATGCGTTTTCTACTTTTTAAAATAAATATATTTTGCCAAGTCATTAAATCTATCTGACCATTTAACTGCTTTAGGAATTTGGTTTCTGGATTTATTTCATGGTTAAATGACCAAAAATGATCTGCCACGGCTGATTTATCAGTCTGTTTATACTTAATATTTCTAACATATTCCTTCATCCTGGTTTCTAAATTACGGTTTGTCCTTCTAATGTAAACCGGTCACAGTCCAAACAATTAAATTGTTAAATACCAGATTTTTAAGAATAGAAAATGTTATTGTTTTTCAGAAAATTTTAGTAAACTTTTTATATATTTATATATTTTATTATATTTAATTTAGAGAACCAAAATTATGCCAAATTCTTTAAAAATGTTGAAAATGTTTATAAATCCAAGGATAGTTAAGTAAATTTTTTAAAATTATAATAAACTTTTACTTTTTAAAGATAGAAATACTACTTACATTTTTTTATATTTAAATCCTTCAATCGTTTTATGTCTAACCATTAATTAATAATGTGTTTATATTCCCTATTAAATTCCTCTTTTTTTAGGTGTATATTTATCAGTCTGTGTGGGATAAGAAGTCACGGATTTCTAGACAGAGAAAGCAGTACTCACCCTCTCTCTCGCAAGCAGTGCTGTGATGAACCTTTCAGGGCGAAGTTGACAGGGGGTTTACTCCAGGAATCTGCACACTTGAGGAAGCAATGGCGGAAGAAAATTGATAAGGAAAGATTTTGACTGGAAGAAACATTCCTGTTCCATGGTAGCTCAGGTTATCCCTTCAGAATTGCTCTCCCTTTCTGATAACTTAACTCAAACTGACTCTAACCTCTAAATTAAACTATTAACAGGCACTCGGTGTACTCGTCGCTGGAAAGTTGAGCCGCCTTTTAGGCGGTGCTTTCCTGACTATTTCCGTGCCAGGACTAGGTGCTATGCTGGTAGAAGAATGGTTGTAGTAGAAAGATTGTGGTTAGGCGGTGGGATTGTCTTATTGGGTATATGGTCTAGAAGTGGGTATAGTTGTTATTTCAAATCTTTCAAACTATTAACAGACAGTAAATTTAGGCAACAATTATTTGCTTCGTTACCTAAGAGAAAACGCATCATTACGCGATACTTTTGTTACTGAAAAGTAGGCCTTTTACTGTTAGATATGAATAATCTCTGCAAAGAGTCGAATTATCTCTACCAGAGTCAATATAGCAGGTCAAACAGAAGAATAAAGTTAACATTTGCGAGACAAAAACACATCGCCTATTCTGATATAGTGTCAAAGACACTATTTTATAATCTCTTTGACTATCGATTACCTCGTAGATGCCATAGTCCGATGTTCAATTTTTCTTTAGATTACATGCTACAATCTCTTCCTCACAAATATACGTAACACTTTTTGAACTGCACCATTTCTTAAAACATAAATATTTTTGTCATAAATTGCAGATGACTTTTGTGGCAGTAAACTAAGATTAGCAGTTCGAGCTGCTTCTCGAATTTCTTCAGGTATAAAACTTTCGTCGCCTGAATCACTCATTTTGACATATAGTTTATCATTTGTTATTTTTGCATGACATAGGATTCTTTGCTATTCAAAGCCTCCAATAGCATCTTAAACATAGTAAAAACATTGATTTTAAATCTTTTGTAAAACAAATTTTAATATTTTAAAAATTTGTACAATTACGTATAGGACTAGCGAGGTTTGATGTGTATCAGGCTCGGCGCTAACGCCTCGGAGGTTACATGTTTTCACTCGCTAAAAAACAATTTACCTCGTAAATCACTTAAATAACTATTATTGTAACATTTCAATTGCTTCATTATTGTCAGCTTTTGTATTTGCGTATTGATGTAATACATTATTTCTTTCTCCCTATTTCCCTTTACTTGAACCATTTTCGTTATTAATTCTCTCAAAGATAGCACAGAAGCTACTGTGTAGCGTGTACACAATCAAACAGTCGTACACAATTCAAACACTTCAGGACAAATTCGAACGCAGGCTGTTTAAAATACAGATCTAATCCAATACTGTAGTAGCAGTAGTAAAATGTTAACTAATCTATATCACTGTGTGGATGAAAACGTTTCTGAAACAAGAGTTGCATGGAAATTTCCTGCTTGTTCTTGATTTGCAGTCTGGTCACACCAAGACCACGTTACCATCAAGACTTGGGTCTTTGCCAAAAAGTCTCCCTTTACTGCCGGTAATTTGTTCTGTATTTCTTTCGCATAAATATTGGATGTGTAGCAGTCACATACGTTTTTCTAACCACTGAAATCTATTTTGTGTGTTGGTTTACATATTAATTAAGTTCCTCAAATATAAGATTCCCCATTTTTTTATGATATACAGGGGGCCGAGAACACAATCAACTATTTAAAAAGTTGATCTGTAGATATATATTACTCATGATTCCAAATACATGTGTCATTCAAAAATTAGTGGCAACAATGCCTGCATTTGGCGCTATCAGTGGTAAATCATGTAAGCTGATAACAATGAAAAATATGAGCATCTAATGTTAGTTAGCTGTGAGTTTGAAGAAAATTATTTTATTTAATAAGTCATTTTTAGTAAGTTTTATTCTAGGCTGCTATCTTTAGTGCTCTAAATATGTTTAGTAAGTACGAACAAAGATGTTGCAAGAGGTATCAATGCTCGACAATGCCATACAGAATTATTTGAAGCTTGTGGTAGACAGACTTTACCATATTGTACCGTGGCTAGGTGGGTGAATACATTTCGTAGAGGAAGGGAAGACGTTCATCAAAAATGTAGAGCTGGCAGACCACAATCAGCAAGTGATAAGTGCATGTGAATGCTGTTAGAGCACTGCTGGAAGAAATCGTTGTATTGAACTAGCAAGGGAAATTGGAGTTGCTCCTGGTACGATTCTCCACATACTTAAGAAGTTATAGATGAAGAAAATTTGCACTCAATGGGTTCCACAGAATTTTACAGAGAAAGCAATGTGGCAGAGGATGGAAACAGCGAGATTACACTTAAAAGGCTATGAACGTGAAGGCGAGCGTTATCGTCGACGTATCATAACATTAGACGAAACTTTCTTCTAAATGTAATTTTACGTCCTCCAACGTTAAGTCATATCGGACGGTGAATGAAATGGGTGGAATGATGTTCAAACGTGTTCAGGGTTCATGGAGCTTAGAGCTACCCGACATTCCTCTTTCAGGATAAGGGAAAAACCCGGAAAAACCTTATCCAGGTTACTCACCCTGACCGAGATTCGAACTCGGGACCTCTTGAACATACATACTACCATCTACGCTACCGAGGCGGGCATGATTTTGACGGTGTTCTTATCACTCATTCAGTTCCTCAAGCAACTCGTGTGAATGGTACATATTACACTCACTTTATGGAACGCCATTTACGACCAGTTGTGCGTCGTAAACGTCCAAATCTCCTGAATTCTCATCCCATTGTGTTACATGATGGTGCTCGCTCTCACACATCTGTCCCTGTTGCTAATTTACTTCGCAGATGGAACTGGGAAATTCTGGAGCATCCTCCATACTCCCCAGATATGAGTCCCACTTGCAGAAGTTTGCTTCAGAACCAGAGAGGCAATTCTAGCAGCAGTAGAGCAGTCTGTTCGAATATTAGGACAACAAGACGCTGTGGATGCCATCCGTCGGCTCCCTGATGTGTGGAGGCGAGTTCTTCATGTTGGAGGAGATTGTTTCTAAACACTGCAACAATGTGATTGCTCCAAAACTGTTTTATTTGTTGTTAATTCAATTGTTGCCACGAATTATTGAATGGGCTAAGTGTATTCATTAGTTACGGGAGTCCAAGAGAAACAGAAACACAACCACTTTTAAATAAGGGAAAATTTAAACAAGTAGTGAATATTTTAGTTAATTGGTGGGAATTAATAATGTCCTCATACTAGCCGTATATAGGCTAAGGTTTTTGATAGATTGAGTCAACATGAACAACTGAATGCCACGGCCGGCATTTGAACCACGGATCTCCTGGTTTCCGTCCAGTCGCTCTAACCCATAGAGCTTCCATGGCCAACGTGCCGTCCTGACATTATATTCTCCATTTGACTCGTATATTTCCCCCGTAAATCACTAGGGGCTCTCGCATACGACATACACCGTTTGTGGTGACTTATTATCTTAAGTATACGAGTCAAATGGAGAGTTTAATGTCAGGACGGCACTTTGGCCATGGTAGCTCAAAGGACGGAAACCAGGAGATCCGTGGTTCAAATCCCGGCCATAGCATTGAATTTTTCATGTTGACTCAATTTATCAAAAACCTTAGCCTATATAGGGCCAGTATAAGGAAATTATTAATTTCTATCAATTAACTAAAATAATAAGAGTTAAATGATGAAGCCTGGGACTCAAGTACTTACGACAGTAAGTCGCCACGAACGGCGTACCTCGGATGTGAGAGCCCCTAGTGGTCTACCGGGGAAATATACGAGTCAAATGGAGAGTTTAATGTCAGGACGGCACTTTGGCCATGGTAGCTCAAAGGACGGAAACCAGGAGATCCGTGGTTCAAATCCCGGCCATAGCATTGAATTTTTCATGTTGACTCAATTTATCAAAAACCTTAGCCTATATAGGGCCAGTATAAGGAAATTATTAATTTCTATCAATTAACTAAAATAATAAGAGTTAAATGATGAAGCCTGGGACTCAAGTACTTACGACAGTAAGTCGCCACGAACGGCGTACCTCGGATGTGAGAGCCCCTAGTGGTCTACCGGGGAAATATACGAGTCAAATGGAGAGTTTAATGTCAGGACGGCACTTTGGCCATGGTAGCTCAAAGGACGGAAACCAGGAGATCCGTGGTTCAAATCCCGGCCATAGCATTGAATTTTTCATGTTGACTCAATTTATCAAAAACCTTAGCCTATATAGGGCCAGTATAAGGAAATTATTAATTTCTATCAATTAACTAAAATAATAAGAGTTAAATGATGAAGCCTGGGACTCAAGTACTTACGACAGTAAGTCGCCACGAACGGCGTACCTCGGATGTGAGAGCCCCTAGTGGTCTACCGGGGAAATATATGAGTCAAATGGAGAATTTAATGTCAGGACGGCACGTTGGCCATGGTAGCACAATGGGTTAGAGTGACTGGACGGAAACCAGGAGATCCGTAGTTCAAATCCTGGCCATGGCATTGAATTTTTCATGTTGTCTCAATCTTCCCGTAGGGGAGGGGATTCGACCCCTTCAGTTGCCGTGGTGCAGGCGCTGCGGACCCTTAGCACTCGTGGTAGCTCTGACGTTACTAGAGGAACCTCGGGCCGAACATTCTAGCCCCTCCCTTTGGGAGCTGTTCGGATTGGGTTGGTCTCGAGGGGGCAGTGTGTTCCCGACACCCGTGGGACATCGGGTACGTCTCCGGACGGGGTTGAGGGAAGCCATATTCCCACGTACTAGTCAGCATAGCTAGTAGAAAGTGTGCTAGATCACCAGGCGGCTCTACCGAGGATAGCCATCCCATTTTGGTGTTGGCACGCGTAAGTGGCGTATCCACTTCTATCCCGTCTTGTGTCCTCATGGCCAGATGCGGGGGGGGGGGGCTTGTTAGTCTCTAGCTCTTGCCCTATGGAGAGCCCCAAGGAGTCGCCGGGTGCCCTTTTGGGACAGCTCGGTAACTCCCTGGTTGAAGGAGGACAGGATCTTTGAACTTACAGGTGCTGGACTAAACTGTTGACTCAATCTATTAAGTAGTGAATATTTTATGAATGGTGAATGTTAGAAACTTCACGAAATGAGCTTCATATTCTTACAGCTAGCACCTCAAACAACGAAACCTTTTGTATCTGTTCTCCTGGTTCGACAAAAGCTTATAATTTTAGATAGAATAGGATAAAACCTTACCGAGCGTATTCTGCACGTCGAACAGACTAGATTTATTGTAACCATACCCCAACTGAGGTGTCATCGGTATGGACATGAAAAAATAGTTAACGATTTTCTTGAGTCTTGGTGTTGTAACAATGGAAGTAGTGAATTTGATTTTCATTTTAATCTTGGAGCTATGCTTTATATCTGAAGCACATCTCAAACGGGTTATCTATGGAATTTTTGGGTGGAATGATTAGTACAATACACCTCTACCTAAGTGGCGGAGAAGTAAAAATTTTGTTGAAAACACTCGTATGCACGGGTGCGTGTATGTGAATAGCATTGATAAGTAATTAAAAAGAAAATTCGAAAATTAAATATATGTTTTTCATATTTTAAGAATGCAGCGTAAATATATGAGGACTGTTCAATAAAATTTAATCATATATTCTGTTAGATTAATGTGAAACAGACACGTCGTAGTAGTTTCATTGTTGGTACTCCTGGTTCCCACCTGTGAGAACCAGGCAAGTACAGACATGTTCAGTATCGCCTACCGCTGCAATGGAGTAACATGCAGTTAAAGTTGATGTTAGAGGAAGATCCGGAGTTTATTTCAAACGTAATCACTGCTGATGAAACTTAGCTACATCATTTTGATCCTGAGAGCAAACAGCAAAGCTCAGTGTAGAAATCTCCTTCATCACCAATTCCAAAAAGAGCAAAACTGGTTGCTTCTGTTAGGAAAGTTATGGTCATCTCATTCATTGATATTCACGGAATGGTTTATCAGCATTTTGTAGCTGCACACACATCAGTAACTAGACAATACTACAGGGATGTCCTGAAAACATTGCAAGTTCATATCAGGCGCAAAAGACCACATTTACGTGAAGCAGGCTGGATGCTGCACCATGATAATGCGCGGCCGCATATTGCCAATGTTGTTGCTGAATATCTCGCAAAAATTAACGTGAAGTGTATCCCTCACCCTCCCTATAGTCCAGATTTAGTCCCATGTGACCTTTTTCTATTCCCTAACTTGAAGAAAAGCCTTCGTGGGAGACATTATCCATCATCAGAAGCAGTGGTGAAGGCTGCGGAGACGATTGTGAAGGATCTCGCCAAAAATGGTTTCCAGCATGTCTTTGAAGACTGGCAGAAAAGCTGGGACAAGTGCATTGCATTCACGGGAGACTATTGAGAAGGGCCATCAAAATTATGATGAGTATAGGTACGTTGTCAAAAAAAAAAAAGGTCATTAGATAGATAGATAGTTTTATTCACCTTAGGAATATACAATATTCATGGCTTCGTCAAATTTGTACCCATAGGAATAATACATTTCTTATGAGTAATACAATTATGAATAATACAATAGTAATTAAATAATACAATAGTAGTTAAATAATACAATAGTGATTAAAGTAATGCAGTAGTAATTAACAGAATAATAATACAAATAGTAATTAAGAATAATGCAACTTAGGTCACATAATAGTTTAATGTATTACATTTTTAAGAACAAGGCTATAAGAGACATAATTTTTACCAAAAAAAAATCAATATTTACTTTATTATTTAATTTTACTTCTTAGAAACTCATCTGTTGCCTGTGACATTACTTTCAGTAGGATTCTTTTACAGCTTTTCTGAATATTACAAGCATCACCTCCGAAGTTGCACAGGTATTTATTCACAAACATCATTTTAGGAAGCATTGATATGTTGATCATGTTTTAAGTATTCTTCCACTGAATAATAGCAACCTTCTCTTAAAAATTATTTTACAGTCAGTTTAAACCTTTTTTCCGATGTTATACTTTTAATGCCCTCGGGTAGTTTGTTATATAATAATACTGCTTTATGTTCGAAGCTATGTGTGAATAAAGTTGTATTGTGGATTATAATGCGTAGATCTGATTTACTTCTTGCATTATGTATTTGTTTCAAATTGAGCAAGTACAGTTCTTGTCCTAACTAGAGCTTCATATATATATATATATACACACACAGGGTAATGGAAGTATTTTTAGTAGTTTAAAATATGGTTTACAGCTGGTGGTGAAAGGAATATTTACTATATAACGAATAGCCCTTTTCTGCAGTCTAAATATTTTTGATACATCTTTAGCATTTCCCCAGCTAAGTACACCATAAGACATTACAGAGTGAAAATAAGCAAAATAAATAATTCTCAACACATTTATGTTTACAGACTCCCTCATTGATTTAATAGCGAATGTAATTCTGCTTAGTTTCAATTCTAGTTGCTGAATTTGTTTTTCCCATTTTAAATGTTCATCTAACCATATTAACCATATATCATTCTTTATTGAACAGCCCTCGTACCTTATATTAAAACTGACGATCGTTTAAACTTGCTTTGCTGCTTGCACAGTGTCGATTTTTATACTTCAGTTTAGACCGCGTTTTTGAATCTACAATTTAAGGACATTCTGATTTCCAAAAGCTGTAGTCCATCATGTTCGCCTTTGATGAATCGTCTGAAAGTAGTAGTACCTTGGATAAATCAATTAATTACCTATCCATGGCTTCTGCAAAGCCAAATTGTTGAGTTGTTATACTGCATTGCCTAGAAAATAGTCTGTAGGCTTTACGAAAGGCTCAATTCTCCAACACAGTGGGAGTCCCTAAATGGATTTTTCATCCACTCGAAAAAAAAATTGCGGACAGGCTCGAGCGGCTCTGAGTTTAGAAAAGAACATCTACAAAGCGTATACCACCTAACCGCCCACCCAGACCCTGTAACTCTAAGAGGGAATGAAATCATAGGAATGAGGAATCGGGAATTCATGAAAGATGATTATAGAACAGTTGCTGGAACGAATGACAGTGGGGGAAACTGGAAGAAACCCTCTCAGATGTCACACTGGCCACGCCCTTGCCATTGCAGGCATTTGACTAAGCTTATATGAAACAAAAAGTACTTAATTTTGTTGCTTTTTGATGTAAATCCCCCCATCTACCTGCTTCTCGAGATATAAGAATGGCATCTGAATTTAGAAAACTACCTTCTTCTTTATTACTTGAATAGTGCATTAATTTATTGTCTTAATTTGAAGTTAGAGCGTTTCAGATCTGATATTCTGTGTACACAATGTCGGATGATGAATGCAATCCATGCAACAATTGTGATCAAATTTAACTTTTAAAGAGTAAAGTCTGGTAAATTTCCATAAAGGCGCGGACATTTTTTGTAGCAAAAGATTGTACAGAAAATTTGAATGTGTTGCAGTACACAATTCATTGTTGACAGCCATCTGAACTGGTCAGTGTGATAGCTGCTATTGAAAATAGAAATAAAAACAGAGTTCCGTGCTGTTATTAATCATTTTCTGGCAAATGATGAAGGGGAAATTATGAAATTATGCATGAGACAGCAAAAAGGATTATAGAACTCAAATAGTTGGTGGGCAGAGGTAGGAGAAATTATGGAAACAATAGGAATGGGTGATATATGGAGATTAGAGGAAAGGAATACATGCGATGTGGGTAAATTCGTAAAATGCAGAATAGAAGATATAGAAGGCAGGAAATATGGGAAAGTCTAGAAAATATGAAATGATTACAATTTTACAAACAAATAAAAAGAAACTGGGGACGAGAAGCATATGTAGATTACTGCAACAGACAAGAGAGAGAAGGGTTAGCTTGGATGAGGACAGGAACAATATTTCTAAGAGAGATACGAGGTAGAGAAAAGGAATTTGTGAATTGTGTGGGGGGAAAAGAAAGCATAGCACACTCTGTAACAGAACGCGAGGGGGTTGCAATGTGGAGAAAAAAGGTTTGGGAGGAAAAATGGGAGAAAGTAGAGAAGAGGATAGTAGCTATAAAAATGCTAACGAGCAGGTAGGAAAAGAAGGTAAGAAGTATTGGTGAGTTCTTGCAGAAAAATAAAAGAAAAAATGGGCCAGAAATGTTAATAATATAAGAAAGGAAGACGAGGGGGGGGGGAGAATGGGACTAATTAAGTAACAAGGAGACATGGAGGTTAAAAGCTACCTGGCAGAGCAGAAGACCAGGGTGTCACGTAAGTCAAGGTAGCAACAAGGTAAAGACAAATAAATGTAGCCTAAAGTTGTAAATTGTAAAATTTTGGAATATGCACAATAAATATCATATCATTAAACATTTTCATTTGAAGGGTTGGACTGTCGCACGTCAAAACTGAATTCGATAAAGTTCACGAAGACTCTGCACCAACATTGAAGACCATGTAGTTTTGGATTGATGAATTTAAAAATGGTCCTAGAAGCACCGAAGATGAATCACGCTCTGGTCATCCATTTGAGGTCACCACACAGGACACCATTGAAAATATCCACTATCTGGTTATACAAGACCGCTGAATCAAAATTCGTGAGATTGCTGAGGTTGTAGGCATCTCAACTGAGTGAGTGCAACAACATCCTGCATGAAAAATTGGCAATGAAATAGCTGTGTGCAAGATGGGTGCCGTATTTGCTCATAGTCCACCAAAAGCGCATCTGGAGGAACACTTGTACCGAATGTCTGGCGATGTTTAATAGCAATCTGCAAGACTTTTTGCGCCGATTTGTGACCGTGCATGAAACTTGGGTCCATAATTACGCATCAGAGTGAAAACAGCAGTCAAAACAATGGACAAAGGCTGGTGAAAGTGCACCAAAGAAGGCACGGACCATTTTGTCAGCTGGTATGGTGATGGTCATTGTTTTTTGGGGAATATCAAGGAATAATCCTTATGTACTACCAGGAAAAAAGCAGAGCCATAACTGGATTATGGTTCATTGTTGGATCGTTTGCAACATGAGTTGACTGAAAAGAGACCGAGATTGAAATGCAAAAAGTGCTCTTTCACCAGGATAATGCACCATCGTACACATCAGCAACTGCAATGGCGAAAGTGCATGAGTCGGGCTTTGAATTGGTTCCCCATCCACCTTATTCATCAGACCTAGTGTCTCTATATTCCCAAACTTTTAAATTTGGCTTTGTGGTAAGAAATGTTCATCAAATGAATAAGTGATATTCACCGTCAACGAGCATTTTGCAGACCTTGACGGTGCCTATTTTTGCAACGAGATGAAAATCTGGAACATCGCTGAACCAAGTGTATAGCCATCAATGGGGACTACGTCGAGAAATAAGGTCAGATGTTCACGAAAAAAGAATATTCTTGGTTTTTCTCAGACCTATCAAGCGACCCTAGTACTTTACCTACACAAACATTAGCCTAAAACAGTATCTCCAATACATTAGCTGTTAAAAGATGATCACTTGAATAAGTTAACATTTAAAATAAAATTAAATGTTAATATGTTTTACATTTGTGTGTAATGTTAAGAGGTTATGGGTTTTTTACAATAGATTATGAGTAAGACCCGGAAGTTTAGGCAAAAATTCGGGAAGTTTGTTGTGCACGAGGTATATAGATCGTCAAATGTGTTAGTCATGAACTTGTGCTAGTGATAAACAGAGAAGCACTGGTTCTAGCTTCAGATGTTTCGAGGGTTCAGATGTTCAGATGTTACCAGATCCGAATATGGAACTTATTTTGGAGGTTGAAACTTAAGTATTTGGAAAGTTGCAACTTTTAACATTTCGATCATTAGGTAGTAGTATGCTGCGTAGGCATGGCATACGAAAATTTAAACTGTAAACTTGAAATATTTATTTGCTAAATACTTTAACAAGCATTTCACTCACCATAATGGTTTCGTTGCGTTCCTAAGCTATTGTTTCTTCACTTTGCATTCATCTTTCTAATCTTCCGCGCCTCTCTCTTGAAGATATGTTCGCAGAAGTGGTAAGTTTGCTCCAATCTAGAATCACATAATGATCATGAATGTATTCTATTTCGGATATAAACATTATTGAGGTGATTCAGCTGCTATAAGCTACTTCTTTTGTTTTCGTTTTCTGTATAAATGACTGATGACAGATGAATGACGAGTAAGTAATCTTTATGTTCAATTACAAATCATTATACATTTACATAATTATTACACTAGTTGCTGGTTACCCTTGGGCCCAATAGACCCAAACTCTGAGGTTGTCGAGATAAAAGTTCCCTATTTGCACCTTATCTAAAAAAAAAAAAAAAAAAAAAAAAAAAAAAAAAAAAAAAAAACTTCTTAATTTTCGTCGTTTTACTTTTCTCTCTGAACCATTTGGCTGTTACTTTGCTCAAAAAGTTCCCAATTTCAATTAAAGTTTTAAGGTTTTTACACACATTAGCTTCATTGCTTGAATTAAGATATTTAGAGGTGAGTAACAAAGGATTGGAATGTTCTTGCTTTTAACGACTCATTGTTGGTTTGAAAACCGTAAACATGAAGTTTTGACTCTATTGTCAAGAACTTCTTCAGAAGCAGCGGTTGCTTACAGCCTTCTGAAGACCTAGATGGGTTCGATATAACGTGTGGTCCTAGGTTTTGCTGCCTTTGGGCCGGCCACTTTAAACACACCTTTTAGTGCTATTTTCGACTTAGTAGGTAAATAACTTCCACGAACTTTCTGTATATCAGGTCCTGTCTCTACCATTATCCTCCTCATTTGTTTCAGAGTTGGACTAGGCGATGGCGGTTGGTATGTTGTGGTAGAGCGGTGGAATTCAGGCTTTGGTAAGGTTGCTGTTTGTCGCAAGGTGGGACTGTCTCGCTGACATTGAGACTCTCAGACTGGACGGCTTGGGGCGTAAGGCTTGCTGTTAAGGACCCCAGTCTTATTTGCGCACATCATCATCTGGATCTTTAGCCCTTCCTTTAGCTCTTAAAAGCATCAAGGGACCATTATGACCTATGTAGGATAGGGTAGTACGGAGACTGCGTCCAGTCTCGATCTATTGTAACTGTGTGTCCATGGGTGAAGTAGGTCGGCCAGGATAATCGAACCTAGACCTCCCGAATGCGGGCCAAAGATGAAACTACCTAAGTCATCCCGCTCGATATGACCAACATGTGATGTGTGCTTCAATTATTAAGGCCTCTCTTAACTCCTAAGAACCTTCTGAAGACACTCATCATAGTCACATACCTAAAATTAACGTGCTTTTATTTTATAGGACCACCAGAATTTGTAATATTGTCGGCGAGGGATTAAGGAGTCCAGAAATACATCTCCCATACTTTACTCCCACGAATATCAAAACAGGTTTGGTTTATTATTACAGATGCCAAAGGGAATTTATGATACAAAAGGGGGAGGCAATCTATAAACTAGGGATGGATCGATATCAAATTTTCTCGATACTTGATTCCGACAAACGATACTTCGATACTCGATACTGTCATTTCTATTTCCAGTTTCAATACAAAATAGAATGTTGGTAGAACTGTAATGCCATTAAAATTAATTAGGTGTACATATTTAATGGGAAAAACATAAAACCATCAGTGTTCTTATTTTTAAGCGCTACACTAGACATTTAAAAGCAAAAAAGTCCACTTTTATAAGTTTTTGTTCAAAAATACTAGCATTTTCACTCTTTCGTGGTCAAGTCTACTTCTTTTTCTGTCACATATGAGTCCTGCTGTACTAAATAGTCTTTCAGAGAAAACTGTTGAAAGTGGAAGACACAAAATTTGTTTTCTAGTAATCCAGTGTACTAGAAAGAGGAAGTGACAAATCGTCGTTGAGATATGTAGTGATTTCTTCATGGGAACTGTTAAATGACAAGTGACACACGATTATTTTCTTGTATAAGTATAGGTATCACATTCCTGACAATTTCTCGGGCTTTGTTATGTTCTACAATGATATTTTGTGATTTTAAAATAAATCCATTGGCCTCGCAGGGTTAGAGTCCACGAACTGGAGGCTAGCTTGTTACTCTTAGACAATAAAGGAAGATCGCTATAGCCTCTTGTATCCTAGTTGTGCCTACAACAAAATAACTTCTGCAAAGGTTTATTTAAAGCAAAAACTTTTGTAAGAACAGTTTAAACAATGAATGGAAAAAGACAAGTGAATAATGCCACACTGGGTATTTCAATAACAGAGGAGGGAGAGGAAGATGTCTACCCAAACTATAGCCAAAAAGTAGCCTGTTACACAAGCAGACGTAAGTGTTTCAGAAGAAAGAATTCAGCACGGAGGTTCGAATATGATCTACTGTACCTATGCCCCCAAGTGAGGCATCTCCAGGAGGAAGGATAAGGCGAATGAACCTATAGAAAAACTGCTATATGTTACGTTCTCGAGGTTGAAGTGACGTAAAATAAGCAGATTAAGACAGAGTGGGTGGGGAGCACTGCCTCACTACACATTGTAATGCACAGAATTCTGGACAATAGTTTACCGAACAGTTGTACTGGTCGTGGAGGTCCTTCAACTGGCCTCCTTGTTCTGTCAGGTGCTGAATTGTTAATGGAGCGTTCTTTCGAAATGCCTGTCCTAAAAAAGCCAGCAGAAACTATCATACCTCTCCTACTTTAGAAAAATTGACTGTAATTGGGTAAAATTTGGATACTGTATGTGCTGCAAACCTCCTGACTGATTTTATATGATTATTTGAACTGTATTTCTTAACAAAGAATTGTCAAAGAAGTAAAATAAGAGAAGTCCTAGAAGATCACCAGTATTGTTAAAAACAATGAAAGCCATTGGTGATACGATATTAGGAGATCATGAAAACTTCACAGTTCGACCCTTCAGTGGCGATAAGGGCGCCTCCGACTGGACAGACGCCATTTTGAAAAACAGGGCGCGGTTCGCTTTGGATCGATGTAGGTCCTGTTCGCGCAGCACACCCTCTCTTCGCTGCAGGGGTGGCCGCCCCTTTACTTCAACCAATTGGAATGCAGCGAGGGCAAGGGGCTTAAGTATTCATCCCTAAATACATCCCCTGCCACAATACCAGAAAAAAATATCAGAAATAAAGCTCATATCCTGACAAACCCAAAAACTACCCTGTAGTAGCTATCTATATAGTTGGGGCATTACAGCCAAGCAATACAGCTATAGGAGTTTTTGTAGATAAGCCTAGTTTGTACAGCAATCTTGTGCAGTTATTACCATCCTGGCAGTTTATACAATTAGGTGCAACACTTTTAAGAGTAGCCATATCCTAACAGTCCGACACTGGCGCTAAATCTAATATGACTATCGAAAAGCTCACAAAGAAAATCCTACTGATAGCAAAAACAACTTCAGACGTGTTATACTTGCATTATTTTCTCTATTCGCTTTTCTACTAATTATTCTCACTCCTCCTCCTCCTCCTCCTCCTCCTCCTCCTCCTCCTCCTTCTTCTTCTTCTTCTTCTGCTCCTCCTCCTTCTTCCTCTTCCCCTTCTTCTTCGTCTTCTTCTTCCTCTTCTCTATCTTCTTCTTCTTCTTCTTCTTCTTCTTCTTCTTCTTCTTCTTCTTCTTCTTCTTCTTCTTCTTCTTCTTCTTCTTCTTCTTCTTCTTCTTCTTCTTCTTCTTCTTCTTCTTCTTCTTCTTCTTCTTCTTCTTCTTCTTCTTCTTCTTCTTCTTCTTCTTCTTCTTCTTCTTCTTCTTCTTCTTCTTCTTCTTCTTCTTCTTCTTCTTCTTCTTCTTCTTCTTCTTCTTCTTCTTCTTCTTCTTCTTCTTCTTCTTCTTCTTCTTCTTCTTCTTCTTCTTCTTCTTCTTCTTCTTCTTCTTCTTCTTCTTCTTCTTCTTCTTCTTCTTCTTCTTCTTCTTCTTCTTCTTCTTCTTCTTCTTCTTCTTCTTCTTCACGATTTGGTCTTCAGATTTGGCAGGTTATTGCAAGAAGAGTATGCATATAAACAATTCCTGTGTTTTATTCCCAGGATTTTCCTGAATGAGTTCTTTGCTGAATTTCTATACCGAGTTTGGCACTTAACTGACCATTGAGATATTTGTTCATAACCACTCACTCACTCACCCATTCGCTCACAGCACTTCACTCATTCACTCACTCACTCATCCACTCACTCACTCACAGCACTTCACTCATTCACTCACTCACTCAAAGTACTTTACTCACTCAAACTACTTCACTCACTCAAACTACTCCACCCATTCAAACCACTTCACTCACTCATTCAAAGTACTTCGCTCACTCAAAATATAGTCGAATCTCGTAAAGTCTGTTTAGCCAACGTATGTGCAGTTCCCAGTCAAAGGGACCTCAAAGGACGGGACCTCCCCGCCCACTAATGACCGTCATAAATCTATCTCCACACTTCAGAAATGGAACACTGACGTTGGGGACCAATAGCAGCCCCCATTTGTTGAAAATGACAGTTGCATGTCTACTCCGCGTGGAGTCTCAGTTGCCAAATTTCCAACTTACAGTTGTTCTGTTTCATTAGGTGCAAGACGGTGATGTTGAAATGTTGCAACATTGTAGAAAGGACCGTCAGGAGGAGGGTCCATGTTGTAAAACGATTATGAGGGGTTGTCAAAGAAAGCGGCCGCCGTGCACTTGCGTTGGGTAGACAGACTTTACCCGGATCAATTGGAACCAGGGCTGATCCAAGTTAACGAAACCCGGGTTATCCAGAAGACGACGAAGAAACGTTAAAAATATGTACATCACCAACATATTGTTATTGTACTTTATAAATTAATATCTCCACACTTTCAGCTAAAAACACAGATACTGTAAGTACTGCAACAGCCTATATATTTGTACTGTACTACAAAGAAGTCGATAGCAAAAAAGGCAGCATGCTTCTGCTGTCTCAGTTTAGTGTATCGCTTATCTCACATCCGCTTTAACATTAGAAGTTCATTTGTCTTGACTCTCGAAATGAAACATCAATTTCTCTATGTTTGTTACTGCTTGTACGTGGGTCATAACAGCAGTGAGCTTCTGCTGTCTCAGTTTAGTGTATCGCTTATTTCACATCCGCTTTAACATTAGAAGTTCATTTGTCTTGACTCTCGAAATAAAGCATCAATTTCTCTATGTTTGTTACTGCTTGTACGTGGGTCATGACAGCAGCGAGCTTCTGCTGTCTCAGTTTAGTGTATCGCTTATCTCACTCCTGCTTTAACATTAGAAATTCATTTGTCTTGACTCTCGAAATAAAGCATCAATTTCTCTTGTACGTGGATCATAACAGCAGCGAGCTTCTGCTGCCTCAGTTTAGTGTATCGCTTATCTCACATCCGCTTTAACATTAGAAGTTCATTTGTCTTGACTCTCGAAATAAAACTTCGATTTCTCTATGTTTGTTACTGCTTGTACGTGGGTCATAAGCTGCTTTATCAACACTGCCTGAATCTGAATACTCTTCATTTTCATTTTCAGTAACACTGCATGATGCAACAATGCATTCTTCTGTAATTGGTTTATAACCTCAGTCATTATCAATGTCTTTTTCATGAACATCGGAACTGCCATTCATAATTTAAAAAATGTCTATAAAATGTTCTTTCACACTTATTTTGTTCTTCTTCTTCAATCTTGTTTTCTGGCAAGTCACACACAGCGCGCGCGCGCGCGCGCACACACACACACACACACACACACGCATACACACACAGTCCACAACTTTTTCCATGACTTTATCAAAGTTTATCTTCCAACCTAATCCCAAGCAGATGGCGTGAGTGCAATGAATTCGCCCGCTGGCAAGAGAATTCGAGAATAGCAATTTACTGTCTCTAAAACAAGTCTTCATTTTTTTTTAAGAACTAGTCCTGGTAAACGAGTTTTTACTGTACTTGCATTTGTCTTTCTGCTTAAATTTGTATATCCTGCTATAGCGACAACTAGCGACAACTTACTATACCTAAAATGTAGAGTAATTTTGGAAGATTAATTACCTCTATTGAAAATGTCGTACATCCTGCGTAAGGCACAACTCAACACGTCGTTCCATGTTACTGGTCACTCGTTGGAGGACTCTGTTGTCATTAGCTTGAATCTCCTGTGTGATATTGTGCTTCAGATCGTCCAATGTCTGGAGACCTGTGACGAAAACCCTGTCTTTTAAGTAACCCCACAGAAAGAAGTTCGGCGATGCCAAATCTGGAGATCTCGGTGGCCACAGGTTCATGGAAATTATGCGGTCGTCAACGAAACTTGCAATTAGTTCCATGTATTCATTTGATGTATGGCATGTAGCGACATCTTGCTGAAAATATCCTTGACTCAGCTCTACTTCGTCTAGTTGCTCAACAAAATTCATGAAAATCTGTCGGTACTCTGCTGTGTTCACAGCCTGGTTAAAAAAAACACCTCTATTCTCTGTGCGGATATTGCGCACCAAACTCCGATTTTAACCGTGTGCATATGTGCTTCATAGATGACGTGGATTTTCGATGGCCCAATGGCGTGAGTTCTGTGAGTTCACATAACCGGATAAATGGAACCATGCTTCATCTGTGAACCAAGTGATGGACAGTATGGGAGGATTTTGCACATAATGGTCTAAAACCAACGACAATAATTTAATATTTTATCGTTATCTGATTCCTATAGCTGATGCACAACCGCAACCCTATATGGCTTTAGGCCTGCACTTTTCGCAGCTCTCTGACACATTGAGTAGGTGTTCCATGTCTCCTGCGACAAACGTCTTAATGATTTTTGGGTGGCTGCTTCAGTCGTGCTCTTACGTCAAGAACAACCGTGGGAAGCCTAGATGAACGATGCCAGAGATCCAGTTGTCTCTAATTTGTTTACCAGTCCCAGTATTGTGTTTCTTTTACGAGGATTGCGAACACCAAATTCTCTCTGGTGTGCCATTTCAGTAGCTGTAATTAAATTAGTAATCCAGTATAGCTTCACAAGGAAGAGTTCTTGATTTAACGTGTACTGCATTTTCACGTTGGCTAGAACAAAATGTCGGAAACAGATGCCAACACCAGCAATTAGGAATAAAACAAACATCTGCGCATCAAGTGACAAGGAATCTTTCTGCTTAATTTTGTGCTAAAATGAGTTTCCAACGGAATAATTGAAGAAACAAATGTGTCAATTCTATATAAGTATGTACAGGGTACAAAGAGGTTAGAGTTAACAGGCATCCATCGTTCAGGATAAGAGAAAACCTCCAACGTTAAGTTATATCAGACGATGAATGAAACGATGTACACATGAGTACAGGGTACATAGAGCTTAGAGTTACCAGACATTCATCTTTCAGGATAAGAGAAAACCTCCAACGTTATGCCATATCGGACGATGAATGAAATGATGTTCAAATGAGTACTGGGTACATAGAGCTTAGAGTTACCAGACATTCCTCTTTCAGCATAAGAGAAAACCTCCAAAGTTAAGTCATATCGGACGATGAATGAAATGATACTCAAATGAGTACAGGGTACATAGAGCTTAGATTTACCAGACATTCCTATTTCAGCATAAGAGAAAACCTCCAAAGTTAAGTCATATCGGACGATGAATGAAATGATGTTCAAATGAGTACCGGGTACATAGAGCTTAGATTTACCAGACATTCCTCTTTCAGCATAAGAGAAAACCTCCAACGTTAAGTCATATCGGGCGATGAATGAAATGATGTTCAAATGAGTACAGGGTACATAGAACTTAGAGTTACCAGACATTTATCTTTCAGGATTAGAGTAAACTTCCAACTTTGTCATATCGGACGATGAATGAAATGATACTCAAATGAGTACAGGGTACATAGAGCTTAGAGTTACCAGACATTCATCTTTCAGGATAAGAGAAAACTTCCAACTTTGTCATATCGGACGATGAATGAAATGATACTCAAATGAGTACAGGGTACATAGAGCTTAGAGTTACCAGACATTCATCTTTCAGGATAAGAGAAAACTTCCAACTTTGTCATATCGGACGATGAATGAAATGATGTACGCATGAGTACTGGGTACACACAGCTTTGAGTTACCAGAAACCCATATTTCAGAATAAAAGAAAACCACCTACGTTATGTCATATTGGACGATGAATGAAATGATGTTCAAATGAGCACAGGGTACATAGAACTTAGAGTTACCAGACATTCATCCTTCAAGATAACAGAAGGCCTCCAACGTTAAGTCATATCGGACGATGAACGAAATGATGTTCACATGAGTACAGGGTACATAGAGCTTAGAGTTACCAGACATTCATCTTTCAAGTTAAGAGAAAACCTCCAACGTTATGTCATATCGGACGATGAATGAAACGATGTACACATGAGTACAGGGTACATAGAGCTTAGAGTTACCAGACATTCATCTTTCAGGATAAGAGAAAACCTCCAACGTTAAGTTATATCAGACGATGAATGAAACGATGTACACATGAGTACAGGGTACATAGAGCTTAGAGTTACCAGACATTCATCTTTCAAGTTAAGAGAAAACCTCCAACGTTATGTCATATCGGACGATGAATGAAATGATGTTCTAATGAGTACAGGGTACATAGAGCTTAGTTACCAGACATTCATCTTTCAAGATAAGAGAAAGCCTCCAACGTTAAGTCATATCGGAAGATGAATGAAATTATGTACACATGCGTGCAGTGTGCATAGAGCTTAGAGTTACCAGACATTCATCTTTCAAAATAAGAGAAAACCTCCAACGTTAAGTCATATCGGACGATAAATGAAATGATGTTCAAATGAGTACAGGGTACATACAGCTTTCAGTTACCAGAAACCCATCTTTCAGGATTAAAGAAAACCTCCAACGTTTAGTCATATCGGGCGATGAATGAAATGAAGAGGCCCAAGATAATTTGTAACAATAGTAATTAGAGGTTAATATAAAAACCGTTGTTTTAATAGGTACATTGCTTACCTTGTTTACGTACAACTTTAATTTTAAAGTAGAAAGTTTTATATCCAAAGCAATAAGGGAAGCTAAAAGAAAATCAAACGATCAAATCTGAGATGTGATCCCACAGGGATCGAACCCACTGTCTGCAGAATGCAAGTTACACAAATTATTTACTCTGTAATAGCAACAATTAAATAATTATTTTACATACTGTGGACTTTGCAAATTTCACAGATCTATTACTCGAACAAACCTGAATATCGGAAGGGGAGACAGTCCAACTCATGCCGTTAGATTAATGTTTCCTCTAGGAAATAGCTTTGTCTACTTCTATTGTATTGTAAACTACTTATTAACATTCCTTCTTCTGTCCCGAAGATGCTACCGCATCTTCGTGTCCCGAAAATGCTACCACGGATATTAACCCTATTCTCTTTGACCTGGCCTAGCAGTAACATATTTACAGCTTTCATATATTGGTATGTAAGGTAAATTACTGTGCAAGATTGGAACATGTGAGTTTACATCATAATAATCAACTACTAAGCTACTTCGTATCCTAAACCTCGGGTTATTTTGAATTATCTCTACACTGTTTATAACCTCACAACTTTGTGTGTTATGGTTACAGAGGTTGATTTATCAATAATTAAATAAAAAGGGTTGTTCCTTTTAGGGTATTTAAGAATAATAACAATATTTGTTCAAAATATACTTCTTTCTATTTACATTTTGCCATACAGATTCTTGTTTAAGCATTTGGTATTTCGGCTCATTTCGTAGACCGTCGTGTATAATCGTCAGTTGCTATGGTGAGTTTTTGTTTGTTAAAGATTTAGGAAACTGTCGCCATAGTTTGTGACAAAAGTTCGTGGACTTCACAATATTTTTGCATGGAAAATAGGAGAACAAATTTTAAGAATTTAAAACTGATAGCACGTACGGCTGAAGATGAAACAATGTCTTCTCTGAAGTCCATGTAATGTCTCGGTTGGTGAATGGACCAAATTGGAAGTTCGTGTAAGGTTCTGTTGAAAAGGTCATATACATGGATCACGATTGAAGACTACAATATTAAACACACCAGCTAATTTGTTCATGAAGATGCTGTTCTCGCGGAAAATCGTCCAAGCATTCGACTGAGATGACCTCGAGAATCCACTTCCTCAGGAATATGAAGAAGAGCTTGTCCACCTGACTCCATTCTTTCCTTGTGATCTGGGATGTAACATCTCGTCGATCCAGCCAGCCACACATTGCTGGTCTCGCCAGCCAGCAGAGTTGTGTGATCAATTTGGAGAGCTTGGACATGGAATTTTCACCCTTTCTCCTTGCAACAGCCTGATTTAAATGTTTAGTAAACATTTCGTTCAATTAACATTCCGGTATTTGCATAAATTGCCATCACAATGGCAATAACTAGTAATATGAAGCTTTGCTGAACATCCTTGTGCACCAGATAGAACTAAATGATTTACTAAATTATCAAGAGAACCACGAAAACCGTCGATAAATGTGTAAAAAATTGAAACTAATAACAGTGTAGTAATCTGTTTCTTTGTTTGGTTACTAATTCTTATAGCAGGCACTTTTGAAATGTGAATAAACGAGAACATTTATGAACACACCATACCAACTCTATTCTTTTATATTAAATCCTGTTCAAACAAGACTTAGCTCAGCAAAATTAAGTTAAAAGATTTACCTACTATATACTGTTTCTTTTCCGCAGTCCTCCGAATTTAAGAGTTATAATTACGTTTCTTAACATAACCACAAATGTCAACTAACAAATGAGCATCTACCTCCTCGAGATAGAATCATGGTTCGATATAAAACAATTTAAACCAACCACATTCGTAGCATTAGAAAGGTAATGTGAAATAAGGAATGAGCAGCCATTCTTTACAGAATAAGAAGCTTCGTTTGTCTACCAAATTAACTATAATCCTTCAGCTAGGGATGTTAGAGGTAAATTTTAAAAACTAGCGTCAAGAGTGGCAAGATTACATATAAAGTAATCCGTTTCAGGGCCTGCATTACGATCTCTGGTTAAGGTGTTGGTTACTTTATTTGTTCCAGGGTACAATGCTGTGACTGAAGTGTGACCGTTTGATTAAGAAGGGCCAAGAAGAAATATAAGTTTTCTATAACCTATTTTCTTAAACGAAAGCAATACATATTGCTTCATAGCTAGACAAATATATTATGTTTATAAACAAAAACATTTCGGGTACCCAGTTACTGGTGCCAGAACGCATATTTTATAACCTTGCTTTAATTCATGTATGACTTGTAATTTGTGAACCCTCCCTCTTTGTATATATCTCTGTGAAATAATAATTCATATACGAAGAGGTGATTTATTCATGAGGATATACTACTAACCAAATGATTTTAGCCAAATTATAACATTTGTGCACTACTATTATCAGAATTAGTAACAGTTGTGTGGCCTTATGTTTAAAATTGTTTGACTGGAAATCTCTTGGTTCATAAATTAGCAAAGCATTCCACATATTCTCCATATATCCAACCCTTATAACCTATAACACTAACCTAACGCTGTGAAAAAGAATCTGTCTAACGTTATGGAAAAATCTAAACTCTAAACGAACTATAATAATAAATATACAGAACTATACTAAACCTTATTAGGAATGAACTATTAATGAAAATATCACGAAAATACGCAGAAAACAGCTAATAAAAAGTTAAAAGAAGACGCCTGATGCTACTTCATATGTTTGCTTTTCCTGCTAATTACACATTCTAAACACAAGATAGCGTTGCACTCAAGGTAAAATCCTAGTGGAAAATACTGCCAACCGTTCACATCCCAACATAACACACAGAGTAACAAAGCTGCAGGTAAATCTAACCAATAGTTATCGATAACTGAAAGGTAACAAACCTCGGCTACTAACCAGAGATCGTAGTACAGGCCCTTAATCTGGCTATTTACGCAAACTGTTTCCGAAAAATATTTCCGTTTCCGCGTTAGAGTATAGAGTTCCGTTGCCCCCCCCTTTTTTTGCTTGTTCCATTTTTACCATACTAACTACTATGGTCATATCGGCGGCCGTTTTCCTTTGGAACATACCGAAGGTGTTAACTGGTTATCTTTGGTTTTTAATCATTACATCACGCACATATTCACACTCTCATTCATACTTCCAGACTCTGGGGCATATGGGAATAATTGGTCGGAGAAAAATCCCTACCCCCCACCGCCGGGAATCGAACCCGGGACCCCTAGCACGGTAGTCAGGTGCTCTACCGACTGAGCCACGGGGCCAGCCGTTGCCAAACTTATTTTCCATTTTTCCAGGTTTCCGGCATATATGGGCTCCATCTTAAGCAGGTTTTACTGTACCACTAAGTAGATTACACGAGTTGGGAAGACCGTAATACAACCTAAAAATATCCATTGATAAAATACAAGTTGTGGCTCATTGGATGAAATATTCTTTTCATATTCGAACAAGATTCCAGCTTTAAATGTTTGGGGTGCGAAATAAGTTTGAATAAAGACAGATATACAAAATAAAACGAATAAAGTTCAGTATATAAAGGAAAACTTACAAAGAACTGTAGAAAAGGTGTAAAAAAAAGACACAAAATTAAAATTTTATACATTTCTATCATTAGTCTAGTGTAGTGAAATTTGCATTCAGAAAATGAAAGAAAATAGAAACAATATATAGTCAGCAAAATGTGAAAGATTGCTCAAGAAGAGATCATATAAAAATGAAGGTGTAGAAGAATAAATACAAATATTAATTTAAATGATAAGACCGAAAAACACGGGGAGACAACTGAAATCAGTACTGCAAAATGCCTAGAGCATGAAGTGCAGAACAAGACAATACTACGCTTTCTCTACCTGCTCTAGGCGCATACTGGGTCGTTTGTAGGAAAGAAGGCAGCAAGCTTGTGCTGTCTCAGTTTAGTGTATCGCTTATCTCACATCCGCTTTAACATTGAAATGATGAATGATGTGCCCTGTACCATTGAAATGATGCTTAAATGAGTACAGAGTACATAGAGCTTAGAGTTAACAGGCATTCATCTTTCAAGATAAGAGAAAGCCTCCAACGTTAGGTCATATTGGACGATGAATGGAATGATGCTTAAATGAGTACAGGATACATAGAGATTAGAGTTACCAGACACCAATCTTGCAGGGGGGCGGGGAAAACCTCCAACGTTAAGTAATATCGGACGATGAATGAAATGATGCTCAAATGAGTACAGGATATATAGAGCTTAGAGTTACCGGACAGCCATCTCTCAGGATAAGAGAAAACCTCCAAAGTTAAGTCATATCGGACGATGATTGAAATGATGTTCAAATGAGTACAGGGTACATAGAGCTTAGAGTTACTAGACATTCATCATTCAGGAAAAGAGAAAACTTCCAACGTTAAGTCATATCGGCCGATGAATAAAATGATGTTCAAATGAGTACAGGGTACATAGAGCAGAGTTAACAGGCATACATCGTTTAGGATAAGAGAAAACCGCCACAGTTAAGTAATATCGGACGATGAAGGAAATGATGCTCAAATGAGTACAGGGTACATGGAGGTTAGAGCTACTAGACACCCATGTTTCAGAATAAGAGAAATCCTCCAACGTTATGTCATATCGGACGATGAATGAAGCGAAGAGGCCGAAGATAATTCGTAACAATAGTAATTAGAGGTTAATATAAAAATCGTTGTTTTAATAGACACATTTGTAATCTTCATTATGTACAACTTGAATTTTAAAGTAGAAAGATTTTTATATAAAGCAATAATGGTAGGTAAAAAAAAAAAAAAAAAAAAAAAAAAAATCAAACGAATAAATCTGAGATGTGATTCCACAGGGATCGAACCCATTGTCTACAGAATGCAAGTTACACAAATTATTTACTCTGTAATACCAACAATTAAATATTTTACGTACTGTGGACTTTGCAAATTTTACAGGTCTATTACTCCAACAAAGAAGAGTATCGGAAGGGGAGACAGTCCAACTCATGCCGTTAGATTAATGTTTCCTCTAAGAAGTAGCTTTCTCTACTTCTATTGTATTGTAAACTACGTATTAACTTTCCTTCTACAAGTGTCCCGAAGATACTACCAGGGTATTAACACTATTCTCTTTGACCTGGCCTAGCAGTAACATATTTACAGTTTCATATATTGGTATGTAAGGTAAATTCCTGTGCAAGATTGGAACATGTGAGTTTACAACATAATAATCAACTACTAAGCTACTTCGTATCCTAAAACTCGGGTTATTTTGAATTATCTCTACACTGTTTATAACCTCACAACTTTGTGTGTCATGGTTACAGCGGTTGATTTATCAATAATTAAATAAAAAGGGTTGTTCCTTTTAGGGTATTTAAGAATAATAACAACAATATTTGTTCTAAATATACTTCTTTCTATTTACATTTTGCCATACAGATTCTTGTTTAAACATATGGTATTTCGGCTCATTTCGTAGTCCGTCGTGTATAATCGTCAGTTGCTATGGTGAGTTTTTGTTTGTAAAAGATTTAGAAAAGAGTCGCCATAGTTTGTGACAAAATTTCGTGGACATCACAATATTTTTGCATGGAAAATAGGAGAACAAATTTTCAAGAATTTAAAACTGTGATAGCACGTACGGCTGAAGATGAAACAATATTTCTCTGCAGTCCATGTAATGTCTCGGTTGGTGAATGGACCAAATTGGAAGTTCATGTAAGGTGCTGTTGAAAACGCCATATACATGGATCACTATTGAAGACTACAGTATTAAACACACCAGCTAATTTGTTCATGAAGATGCTGTCCTCGCGAAAAATCGTCCAAGCATTCGACTGAGATGACCTCGAGAATCCACTTCCTCAGGAATATGAAGAAGAGCTTGTCCACTTGACTCCACTCTTTCCTTGTGATCTGGGATGTAACATCTCGTCGATCCAGCCAGCCACACATTGCTGGTCTCGCCACCCAGCAGAATTGTGTGATCAATTTGGAGAGCTTGGACATGGAATTTTCACCCTTTCTCCTTGCAGCAGCCTGATTTAAAGGTTTAGTAAACATTTCGTTCAATTAACATTCCGACATTCCGGTATTTGCATACATTTGCCATCACAATGACAATAACTAGTAATATGAAGCTTTGCTGAACATCCCTGTGCACCAGATAGAACCAAATGATTTACTAAATTATCAAGAGAACCACGAAAACCGTCGATAAATGTGTAAAAAATTGAAACTAATAACAGTGTAGTAATCTGTTTCTTTGTTTGGTTACTAATTCTTATAGGAGGCACTTTTGAAATGTGAATAAACGAGAACATTTATGCACACACCATACCAACTCTATTCTTTTATATTAAATCCTGTTCAAACAAGACTTAGCTCAGCAAAATTAAGCCAAAAGATTTACCTATTATATACTGTTTATTTTCCGCAGTCCTTCCAATTTAAGAGTTATAATTACGTATCTTTACATAACCACAAATGTCAACTAACAAATGAGCATCTACCTCCTCGAGATAGAATCAGGGTTCGATATAAAACAATTTAAACCAACCACATTCGTAGCATTAGAAAGGTAATGTGAAATAAGGAATGAGCAGCCATTCTTTACAGAATAAGAAGCTTCGTTTGTCTACCAAATTAACTGTAATCCTTCAGCTAGGGGCGTTAGTGGTAAATTTTAAAAACTAACGTCAAGAGCGGCAAGATTACATATAAAGTAATCCGTTTTAGGGCCTGCATTACGATCTCTGGTTAAGGTGTTGGTTACTTTATTTGTTCAAGGGCACAATGCTGTGACTGAAGTGTGACCGTTTGATTAAGAAGGGCCAAGAAGATATATAAGTTTTCTGTACCCTATTTTCTTAAAGAAAGCAATACATATTGCTTCATAACTAGACAAATATATTATGTTTAAAAACAAAAGCATTTCGGGTACCCAGTTACTGGAGCCAGAACGCATATTTTATAACCTTTTATAAACTTGTAATTTGTGAACCCTCCCTCTTTGTATATATCTCTGTGCAATAATAATTCATACACGAAGAAGTGATTTATTCATGAGGATATACTACTAACCAAATGATTTTAGCCAAATTATAACATTTGTGCAATACTATTATCAGAATTAGTAACAGTTTTGTGGCCTTATGTTTAAAATTGTTTGACTGGAAATCTCTTGGTTCATAAATTAGCAAAGCATTCCACATATTCTCCATATATCCAACCCATATAACCTATAACACTAACCTAACGCTGTGAAAAAGAATCTGTCTAACGTTATGGAAAAATCTAAACTGTAAACGAACTATAATAATAAATATACAGAGCTATACTAAACCTTATTAGGAATGAACTATTAATGAAAATATCACGAAAATACGCAGAAAACAGCTAACAAAAAGTTAAAAGAAGACGCCTGATGCTACTTCATATGTTTGCTTTTCCTGCTAATTACACATTCTAAACACAAGATAGCGTTGCACTCAAGGTAAAATCCTAGTGGAAAATACTGCCAACCGTTCACATCCCAACATAACGCACAGAGTAACAAAGCTGCAGGTAAATCTAACCAATAGCTATCGATAACTGAAAGGTTACTCGGCTACTAACCAGAGATCGTAATACAGGTCCTTAATCAGGTTATTTACGCAAACTGTTTCCGAAAAATATTTCCGGATCCGCGTTAGAGTATAGAGTTCCGTTGCCTTTTTTTTTTTTTTTTCTTGTTCCATTTATACCATACTAACTACTATGGTCATATCGGCGGCCGTTTTCCTTTGGAACATACCGAAGGTGTTAACTGGTTATCTTTGGTTTTTAATCATTACATCACGCACATGTTCAGAGTCTCATTCATACTTCCAGACTCTGGGGAATATGCGGAATTATCTTGGTCGGAGAAAAATCCCTACCCCCATCGCCGGGAATCGAACCCGGGACTCCTAGCACGGTAGGCAGGTGCTCTACCTACTGAGCTAAGGGCCAGCCGTTGCCAAACTTATTTTCGTTTTTCCATGGGATGGGCTCTATCTTAAGCAGGTTTTACTGTACCTCTAAGTAGATTACACGAGTTGGGAAGACCGTAATATAACCTAAAAATATCCATTGATAAAATACAAGTTGTGGCTCATTGGATAAAATATTCTTTTCATATTCGAACAAGACTCCAGCTTTAATTGTTTGGGGTGCGAAATAAGTTTGAATAAAGACAGATATACAAAATAAAACGAATAAAGTTCAGTATATATAGGAAAACTTACAAAGAACTGTAAAAAAGGTATTAAAAAAAAGGACACAAAATTAAAATTTTATACATTTCTATCATTAGTCTAGTGTAGTGAAATTTGCATTCAGAAAATGAAAGAAAATAAAAACAATATATAGTCAGCAAAATGTGAAAAATTGCTCAAGAAGAGATCGTATAAAAATGAAGGTGTAGAAGAATAAATACAAATATTAATTTAAATGATAAGACAGAGAAACACGGGGGGACAACTGAAATCAGTACTGCAAAATGCCTAGAGCATGAAGTGTAGAACAAGACAATACTACGCTTTCTCTACTTGCTCTAGGCGCATTCTGGGTCGTTTGTAGGAAAGAAGGCAGCAAGCTTGTGTATCGCTTATCTCACATCCGCTTTAACATTATACGTTCATTTGTTTTGACTCTCGAAATAAAACATGAATTTCTCTATGATTGTTACTGCTTATGTGTGGGTCATAACAGTAGCGTGCTTCTGCTGTCTCAAATTAGTGCATCGCTCATCCAACATCCGCTTTAACATTAGAAGTTCATTTGTCTTGACTCTCAAAATAAAACATCAATTCCTCTAGGTTTGTTACTGCTTATGTGTGGGTCATAACAACAGCGAGCTTCTGCTGTCTCAGTTTAGTGCACGATTACCTCTCATCCGCTTTAACATTAGAAGTTCATTTGTCTTGACTCTCGAAATAAAGCATCAATTTCTCTATGTTTGTTACTATGCTGTTCTCTATGTTTGTGTGTGAGTCATAACAACAGCGAGCTTCTGCTGTCTCAGTTTAGTGCACGATTACCTCTCATCCGCTTTAACATTAGAAGTTCATTTGTCTTGACTCTCGAAATAAAGCATCAATTTCTCTATGTTTGTTACTATGCTGTTCTCTATGTTTGTGTGTGAGTCATAACAGCAGTGAGCTTCTGCTGACTCAGTTTAGTGTAACGCTTATCTCACATCCGCTTTAACATTGAAATGATGAATGATGTGCCCTGTACCATTGAAATGATGCTCAAATGAGTACAGGGTACATAGAGCTTAGAGTTAACAGGCATTTATGGTTCAGGATAAGGGAAAACCTCCAACGTTAAGTCATATAGGACGATGAATGAAATGATGTTCAAATGAGTACAGGGTACATAGAGCAGATTTAACAGGCATCCATCGTTCAGGAAAAGGAAAACCTCCAACGTTAAGTAATATCGGACAATGAATGAAATGATGTTCAAATGAGTACAGGGTACATAGAGTTTAAGGTTACCAGACATTCATCTTTTAGGATAAGAGAAAACCTCTAACGTTAAGTAATATCGGACGATGAATGAAATGATGTTCAAATGAGTACAGGGTACACAGAGCAGAGTTAATAGGCATCCATCGTTCAGGAAAAGGAAAAACTCCAACGTTAAGTAATATCGGACGATGAATGAAATGATGTTCAAATGAGTACAGGGTACATAGAGCTTAGAGTTACCAGACAGCCATCTTTCAGGATAAGAGAAAACCTCCAACGTTAAGTAATATCGGACGATGAATGAAATGATGCTCAAATGAATACAGGATATATAGAGCTTAGAGTTACCAGACAGCCATCATTCAGGATAAGAGAAAACCTCCAACGTTAAGTAATATCGGACGATGAATGAAATGATGCTCAAATGAGTACAGGGTATATAGAGCTTAGAGTTACCAGACAGCCATCTTTCAGGATAAGAGAAAACCTCCAAAGTTAAGTCATATCGGACGATGATTGAAATGATGTTCAAATGAGTACAGGGTACATAGAGCTTAAAGTTAGTAGACATTCATCATTCAGGAAAAGAGAAAACTTCCAACGTTAAGTCATATCGGCTGATAAATAAAATGATGTTCAAATGAGTACAGGGTACATAGAGCACAGTTAACAGGCATCCATCTTACAGGTTAAGAGAAAGCCTCTAACATTAAGTCATTACGGACGATGAATGGAATGATGCTCAAATGAGTACAGGGTAGATGTAGGTTAGAGTTACTAGACACCCATGTTTCAGAATAAGAGAAATCCTCCAACGTTATGTCACATCGGACGATGAATGAAATGATTTTCACATGAGTACTGGGTACATAGAACTTAGAGTTACCAGATATTCCTATTTCAGGTTAAGAGATAGCCTTCAACGTTAAGCCACGATGAATGAAATGATGTTCCAATGAATACAGGGTACATACAGCTTTGAGTTACCAGAAACCCATCTTTCAGGATGAAAGGAGACCTCCAAGGTTAAGTCATATCGGACGGTGAATGAAATGATGTTCAAATGAGTACAGGGTACATAGAGCCGAGTTAACAGGCATCCATCGTTTAGGATAAGAGAATACCTCCACAGTTAAGTAATATCGGACGATGAAGGAAATGATGCTCAAATGAGTACAGGGTACATGGAGGTTAGAGTTACTAGACACCCATGTTTCAGAATAAGAGAATTCCTCCAACGTTTTGTCATATTGGACGATGAATGAAGCGAAGAGACCGAAGATAATTTGTAACAATAGTAATTAGAGGTTAATATAAAAATCGTTGTTTTAATTGACACATTTGTAATCTTCATTATGTACAACTTGAATTTTAAAGTAGAAAGATTTTGATACAAAGCAATAATGGTAGGTAAAAAGAAATCAAACGAATAAATCTGAGATGTGATTCCACAGGGATCGAACTCACTGTCTACAGAATGCAAATTACACAAATTATTTACTCTGTAATAGCAACAATTAAATATTTTACGTACTGTGGACTTTGCAAATTTTACAGGTCTATTACTCCAACAAAGAAGATTATCGGAAGGGGAGACAGTCCAACTCATGCCGTTAGATTGATGTTTCCTCTAGGAAGTAGCTTTCTCTACTTCTATTGTATTGTAAACTACGTATTAACTTTCCTTCTTCAAGTGTCCCGAAGATACTACCACGGATATTAACACTATTCTCTTTGACCTGGCCTAGCAGTAACATATTTACAGTTTCATATATTGGTATGTAAGGTAAATTCCTGTGCAAGATTGGAACATGTGAGTTTACAACATAATAATCAACTACTAAGCTACTTCGTATCCTAAACCTCGGGTTATTTTGAATTATCTCTACACTGTTTATAACCTCACAACTTTGTGTGTTATGGTTACAGCGGTTGATTTATCAATAATTAAATAAAAAGGGTTGTTCCTTTTAGGGTATTTAAGAATAATAACAACAATATTTGTTCAAAATATACTTCTTTCTATTTACATTTTGCCATACAGATTCTTGTTTAAGCATTTGGTATTTCGGCTCATTTCGTAGACCGTCGTGTATAATCGTCAGTTGCTATGGTGAGTTTTTGTTTGTTAAAGATTTAGGAAGCTGTCGCCATAGTTTGTGACAAAAGTTCGTGGACTTCACAATATTTTTGCATGGAAAATAGGAGAACAAATTTTAAGAATTTAAAACTGATAGCACGTACGGCTGAAGATGAAACAATGTCTTCTCTGAAGTCCATGTAATGTCTCGGTTGGTGAATGGACCAAATTGGAAGTTCGTGTAAGGTTCTGTTGAAAAGGCCATATACATGGATCACGATTGAAGACTACAATATTAAACACACCAGCTAATTTGATCATGAAGAAGCTGCCCTCGCGGAAAATCGTCCAAGCATTCGACTGAGATGACCTCGAGAATCCACTTCCTCAGGAATATGAAGAAGAGCTTGTCCACCTGACTCCATTCTTTCCTTGTGATCTGGGATGTAACATCTCGTCGATCCAGCCAGCCACACATTGCTGGTCTCGCCACCCAGCAGAGTTGTGTGATCAATTTGGAGACCTTGGACATGGAATTTTCACCCTTTCTCCTTGCAACAGCCTGATTTAAATGTTTAGTAAACATTTCGTTCAATTAACATTCCGGTATTTGCATACATTTGCCATCACAATGACAATAACTAGTAATATGAAGCTTTGCTGAACATCCTTGTGCACCAGATAGAACCAAATGATTTACTAAATTATCAAGAGAACCACGAAAACCGTCGATAAATGTGTAAAAAATTGAAACTAATAACAGTGTAGTAATCTGTTTCTTTGTTTGGCTACTAATTCTTATAGCAGGCACTTTTGAAATGTGAATAAACGAGAACATTTATGAACACACCATACCAACTCTATTCTTTTATATTAAATCCTGTTCAAACAAGACTTAGCTCAGCAAAATTAAGCCAAAAGATTTACCTACTATATACTGTTTCTTTTCCGCAGTCCTCCGAATTTAAGAGTTATAATTACGTTTCTTAACATAACCACAAATGTCAACTAACAAATGAGCATCTACCTCCTCGAGATAGAATCAGGGTTCGATATAAAACAATTTAAACCAACCACATTCGTAGCATTAGAAAGGTAATGTGAAATAAGGAATGAGCAGCCATTCTTTACAGAATAAGAAGCTTCGTTTGTCTACCAAATTAACTATAATCCTTCAGCTAGGGATGTTAGAGGTAAATTTTAAAAACTAGCGTCAAGAGTGGCAAGATTACATATAAAGTAATCCGTTTCAGGGCCTGCATTACGATCTCTGGTTAAGGTGTTGGTTACTTTATTTGTTCCAGGGTACAATGCTGTGACTGAAGTGTGACCGTTTGATTAAGAAGGGCCAAGAAGAAATATAAGTTTTCTATAACCTATTTTCTTAAACGAAAGCAATACATATTGCTTCATAGCTAGACAAATATATTATGTTTATAAACAAGAACATTTCAGGTACCCAGTTACTGGTGCCAGAACGCATATTTTATAACCTTGCTTTAATTCATGTATGACTTGTAATTTGTGAACCGTCCCTCTTTGTATATATCTCTGTGAAATAATAATTCATATACGAAGAGGTGATTTATTCATGAGGATATACTACTAACCAAATGATTTTAGCCAAATTATAACATTTGTGCACTACTATTATCAGAATTAGTAACAGTTGTGTGGCCTTATGTTTAAAATTGTTTGACTGGAAATCTCTTGGTTCATAAATTAGCAAAGCATTCCACATATTCTCCATATATCCAACCCATATAACCTATAACACTAACCTAACGCTGTGAAAAAGAATCTGTCTAACGTTATGGAAAAATCTAAACTCTAAACGAACTATAATAATAAATATACAGAACTATACTAAACCTTATTAGGAATGAACTATTAATGAAAATATCACGAAAATACGCAGAAAACAGCTAATAAAAAGTTAAAAGAAGACGCCTGATGCTACTTCATATGTTTGCTTTTCCTGCTAATTACACATTCTAAACACAAGATAGCGTTGCACTCAAGGTAAAATCCTAGTGGAAAATACTGCCAACCGTTCACATCCCAACATAACACACAGAGTAACAAAGCTGCAGGTAAATCTAACCAATAGTTATCGATAACTGAAAGGTAACAAAACTCGGCTACTAACCAGAGATCGTAGTACAGGCCCTTAATCTGGCTATTTACGCAAACTGTTTCCGAAAAATATTTCCGTTTCCGCGTTAGAGTATAGAGTTCCGTTGCCCCCCCCCTTTTTTTGCTTGTTCCATTTTTACCATACTAACTACTATGGTCATATCGGCGGCCGTTTTCCTTTGGAACATACCGAAGGTGTTAACTCGTTATCTTTGGTTTTTAATCATTACATCACGCACATATTCACACTCTCATTCATACTTCCAGACTCTGGGGCATATGGGAATAATTGGTCGGAGAAAAATCCCTACCCCCCACCGCCGGGAATCGAACCCGGGACCCCTAGCATGGTAGTCAGGTGCTCTACCGACTGAGCCACGGGGCCAGCCGTTGCCAAACTTATTTTCCATTTTTCCAGGTTTCCGGCATATATGGGCTTCATCTTAAGCAGGTTTTACTGTACCACTAAGTAGACTGCACGATTTGGGAAGACCGTAATACAACCTAAAAATATCCATTGATAAAATACAAGTTGTGGCTCATTGGATGAAATATTCTTTTCATATTCGAACAAGATTCCAGCTTTAAATGTTTGGGGTGCGAAATAAGTTTGAATAAAGACAGATATACAAAATAAAACGAATAAAGTTCAGTATATAAAGGAAAACTTACAAAGAACTGTAGAAAAGGTGTAAAAAAAGACACAAAATTAAAATTTTATACATTTCTATCATTAGTCTAGAGTAGTGAAATTTGCATTCAGAAAATGAAAGAAAATAAAAACAATATATAGTCAGCAAAATGTGAAAGATTGCTCAAGAAGAGATCATATAAAAATGAAGGTGTAGAAGAATAAATACAAATATTAATTTAAATGATAAGACCGAAAAACACGGGGAGACAACTGAAATCAGTACTGCAAAATGCCTAGAGCATGAAGTGCAGAACAAGACAATACTACGCTTTCTCTACCTGCTCTAGGCGCATACTGGGTCGTTTGTAGGAAAGAAGGCAGCAAGCTTGTGCTGTCTCAGTTTAGTGTATCGCTTATCTCTCATCCGCTTTAACATTAGAAGTTCATTTGTCTTGACTCTCGAAATAAAGCATCAATTTGTCTATGTTTATTACTATGCTGTTCTCTATGTTTGTGTGTGAGTCATAACAGCAGTGAGCTTCTGCTGACTCAGTTTAGTGTATCGCTTATCTCACATCCGCTTTAACATTGAAATGATGAATGATGTGCCCTGTACCATTGAAATGATGCTTAAATGAGTACAGAGTACATAGAGCTTAGAGTTAACAGGCATTCATCTTTCAAGATAAGACAAAGCCTCCAACGTTAGGTCATATTGGACGATGAATGGAATGATGCTTAAATGAGTACAGGATACATAGAGATTAGTTACCAGACACCAATCTTTCAGGGGGGCGGGGAAAACCTCCAACCTTAAGTAATATCAGACGATGAATGAAATGATGCTCAAATGAGTACAGGATATATAGAGCTTAGAGTTACCAGACAGCCATCTCTCAGGATAAGAGAAAACCTCCAAAGTTAAGTCATATCGGACGATGATTGAAATGATGTTCAAATGAGTACAGGGTACATAGAGCTTAGAGTTACTAGACATTCATCATTCAGGAAAAGAGAAAACTTCCAACGTTAAGTCATATCGGCCGATGAATAAAATGATGTTCAAATGAGTACAGGGTACATAGAGCAGAGTTAACAGGCATACATCGTTTAGGATAAGAGAAAACCGCCACAGTTAAGTAATATCGGACGATGAAGGAAATGATGCTCAAATGAGTACAGGGTACATGGAGGTTAGAGCTACTAGACACCCATGTTTCAGAATAAGAGAAATCCTCCAACGTTATGTCATATCGGACGATGAATGAAGCGAACAGGCCGAAGATAATTTGTAACAATAGTAATTAGAGGTTAATATAAAAATCGTTGTTTTAATAGACACATTTGTAATCTTCATTATGTACAACTTGAATTTTAAAGTAGAAAGATTTTTATATAAAGCAATAATGGTAGGTAAAAAAAAAAAAAAAAAAAAAAAAAAAAAAAAAAAAAAAAAAATCAAACGAATAAATCTGAGATGTGATTCCACAGGGATCGAACCCATTGTCTACAGAATGCAAGTTACACAAATTATTTACTCTGTAATACCAACAATTAAATATTTTACGTATTGTGGACTTTGCAAATTTTACAGGTCTATTACTCCAACAAAGAAGAATATCGGAAGGGGAGACAGTCCAACTCATGCCGTTAGATTAATGTTTCCTCTAGGAAGTAGCTTTCTCTACTTCTATTGTATTGTAAACTACGTATTAACTTTCCTTCTACAAGTGTCCCGAAGATACTACCAGGATATTAACACTATTCTCTTTGACCTGGCCTAGCAGTAACATATTTACAGTTTCATATATTGGTATGTAAGGTAAATTACTGTGCAAGATTGGAACATGTGAGTTTACAACATAATAATCAACTACTAAGCTACTTCGTATCCTAAAACTCGGGTTATTTTGAATTATCTCTACACTGTTTATAACGTCACAACTTTGTGTGTCATGGTTACAGCGGTTGATTTATCAATAATTAAATAAAAAGGGTTGTTCCTTTTAGGGTATTTAAGAATAATAACAACAATATTTGTTCTAAATGTACTTCTTTCTATTTACATCTTGCCATACAGATTCTTGTTTAAACATATGGTATTTCGGCTCATTTCGTAGTCCGTCGTGTATAATCGTCAGTTGCTATGGTGAGTTTTTGTTTGTAAAAGATTTAGAAAAGAGTCGCCATAGTTTGTGACAAAATTTCGTGGAGATCACAATATTTTTGCATGGAAAATAGGAGAACAAATTTTCAAGAATTTAAAACTGTGATAGCACGTACGGCTGAATATGAAACAATATCTTCTCTGCAGTCCATGTAATGTCTCGGTTGGTGAATGGACCAAATTGGAAGTTCGTGTAAGGTTCTGTTGAAAAGGCCATATACATGGATCACGATTGAAGACTACAATATTAAACACACCAGCTAATTTGTTCATGAAGATGCTGTTCTCGCGGAAAATCGTCCAAGCATTCGACTGAGATGACCTCGAGAATCCACTTCCTCAGGAATATGAAGAAGAGCTTGTCCACTTGACTCTACTCTTACCTTGTGATCTGGGATGTAACATCTCGTCGATCCAGCCAGCCACACATTGCTGGTCTCGCCACCCAGCAGAGTTGTGTGATCAATTTGGAGAGCTTGGACATGGAATTTTCATCCCTTCTCCTTGCAGCAGCCTGATTTAAAGGTTTAGTAAACATTTCGTTCAATTAACATTCCGACATTCCGGTATTTGCATACATTTGCCATCACAATGACAATAACTAGTAATATGAAGCTTTGCTGAACATCCCTGTGCACCCGATAGAACCAAATGATTTACTAATTTATCAAGAGAACCACGAAAACCGTCGATAAATGTGTAAAAAATTGAAACTAATAACAGTGTCGTAATCTGTTTCTTTGTTTGATTACTAATTCTTATAGGAGGCACTTTTGAAATGTGAATAAACGAGAACATTTATGAACACACCATACCAACTCTATTCTTTTATATTAAATCCTGTCCAAACAAGACTTAGCTCAGCAAAATTAAGCCAAAAGATTTACCTATTATATACTGTTTATTTTCCGCAGTCCTTCCAATTTAAGAGTTATAATTACGTATCTTTACATAACTACAAATGTCAACTAACAAATGAGCATCTACCTCCTCGAGATAGAATCAGGGTTCGATATAAAACAATTTAAACCAACCACATTCGTAGCATTAGAAAGGTAATGTGAAATAAGGAATGAGCAGCCATTCTTTACAGAATAAGAAGCTTCGTTTGTGTACCCAATTAACTATAATCCTTCAGCTAGCGGCGTTAGAGGTAAATTTAAAAAATTTGCGTCAAGAGCGGCAAGATTACATATAAAGTAATCCGTTTCAGGGCCTGCATTACGATCTCTGGTTAAGGTGTTGGTTACTTTATTTGTTCAAGGGCACAATGCTGTGACTGAAGTGTGACCGTTTTATTAAGAAGGGCCAAGAAGATATATAAGTTTTCTGTAACATATTTTCTTAAACGAAAGCAATACATATTGCTTCATAACTAGACAAATATATTATGTTTAAAAACAAAATCATTTCAGGTACCAAGTTACTGGTGCCAGAACGCATATTTTATAACCTTGCTTTAATTCATGGATGACTTGTAATTTGTGGACCCCCTCTTTGTATATACCTCTGTGAAATAATAATTCATATACGAAGAAGTGATTTATCCATGAGCATATACTACTAACCAAATGATTTTGGCCAAATTATAACATTTGTGCAATACTATTATCAGAATTAATAACAGTTGTCTGGCCTTATGTTTAAAATTGTTTGACTGGAAGTCTCTTGGTGTTCATAAATTAGCAAAACATTCCATATATCATTTCATTAAACTTAGCTACATCATTACATTCGTCGTCCGATATGACTTAACGTGAGAGATGAAAGATGAAAGTTGGTAACTGTAAGCTCTATGTACCCTGTACTCATTTGAACATCATTTCATTCATCGTCCGATATGACTTAACGTTGGAGGTTTTCTCTTATCCTGAAAGATGAATGTCTGGTAACTCTAAGCTCTATGTACCCTGTACTCATTTGAACATCATTTCATTCATCGTCCGATATGACTTAACGTTGGAGGTTTTCTCTTATCCTGAAAGATGAATGTCTGGTAACTCTAAGCTCTGTGTACCCTGTACTCATTTAAACATCATTTCATTCATCGTCCGATATGACTTAACGTTGGAGGTTTTCTCTTATCCTGAAAGATGAATGTCTGGTAACTCTAAGCTCTATGTACCCTGTACTCATTTGAACATCATTTCATTCATCGTCCGATATGACTTAACGTTGGAGGTTTTCCCTTATCCTGAAAGATGAATGTCTGGTAACTCTAAGCTCTATGTACCCTGTACTCATTTGATCATCATTTCGTTCATCGTCCGAGGTTTTCTCTTATCCTGAAAGATAAATGTCTGGTAACTGTAAGTTAAGTCCCTGGCCTCACAAAAATGTTTTCTTTATTTTTCAACATAATCTCTAGAAAGGCTAATAAATTTGTCATATTGGTGTTCTAATATTATTAAACCATCTCTGTAATGTGATTTGTCATGGTCCTCGAAATAACTGTTTATTGCATCAATGACCTCGTTGCTGCGAAATCTTCGTCCTCCAAGAAAGTTTTTAAGGTTCGTTAATAACTGGTAGTCACTGGATGCTAGATCTGGCGAATAGTGCGAATGTTCAAACAATCTTTAATTCGCACATTTTCCCCACTGCAATAAATGAACGATGGGCCGCAGTATTGTCTTCAAGTAACAAGATTTTTTCTTTTCCAAATGAGGTATTCTTTTTTTCACTTCATCATTCAAACGTTGCAGTAAGTTTGCTAAGTAGTGACCAGTTATAGCTTTACCCTTTTCCAAATAATCAATAAAAATAGTTCTCTGTGCATCCAGAAAACACTCGCCATAACCTTGTTAGCTGAAAAAAATTGACTTTGCCTTTCTTGCAGTTGGCTCACCTGACACAATTCACTGTTTTGACTGAGATTCACTTTCTGGAGTGTAGTGATGTATCTAAATTTCATCCATGGTAATAAGTCGTCTCCAAAATTCACTGGTATGTTTACGGTAGAGCTCCAAATTCTTAGCAGAAACAGTTATTTTTTGCAACTTTTAATCAGGTGTTAACAAACGCGGCACTCATCTTGCTCAGACCTTGCGAGAGCCCGAAACATTCCTTAAAATATTACCTATAAGTTTTTGGTATGTTTAACGAAACCAAAGTTCATCAAACACCTGCCTTAAGACACAAAACAATTTGCAAAGTTTATTAAACAGTTTAATAATCATGTATGTCATATTTCATTATTAAATTTATGCAACAGTTTGATAATAGAAATTAATCTACTGAAGTAACACTTTAATATTAACGATGGATAAAATTTCACTTTAACCAATCTATGAATAAAATACAATTAAAGCAGTTGTATAGAAACGACTAGTCAACATTAATTCTCTCATATTAGGTATTACACGTTCACGAGATTTCAAGCTCGAATCTCGGTCAGGGTAAGTTATCTGCATGTTATCTGCACAAATGTTTTAGATTTAGAATTCAATACTTACTTTGCTACTCGTAAACAATTTCAGATGTAAATAGTAAATACTGATGTTGAAGTAATGCAGTCTTAAAGTTTAGAAAAAACTACAGTGTGAATTTTCAGGGAAGAGCCCATAAAGCCCGCTTCATTCGGAAATAATTTTGTATAATCTTTGTTTAGCGACAAAGTAATACATAAGTTTTATTTATATTTCAGGAACTGGCAGTTTAAGGCCGCAGATGATTTCTTTTTCAGTGTTTCTTCATAACAAATTCGTTTTTGTATTATTTTTAATATACGCCACGCTCTAATCACAAAGGGTGGGAGACACCTAGATGACGTGGTGGCACTGCGCGCAAAGACCGCACGTGTCCATCACCCCTTCATTTATAACTCATCGTGGAGAGTTTGGGTAGAGTTAAATTGGCATTATGAGGGGGTAGGGACGGCGCCTGTATGTAGTGTGGGGGAATGTACTCCCCTAGACCTGCAGGGGGAGCGACGCTTGATGGGGGAGTTGGACGCGAGGGTGCCGAGCGGTACAGTCCTACGCAAATATCTGGCCTGCTTGAATTCTGCCTGTATGTCTCTCTTTACAAATTTTACAGCAAATGAAAAAGGAGGAAATGTATGTGCTGCATTAACACATTTTGTCTACTAAGTCGTTGGCAAACTATTCTTAAAAAGGCTTCCTCCACTATCTACTTTTAGAGAATAAACTTTCATTGCAGTTTACAGGTTTTGTTGTACGTACAAAGATTGTAGGGAAAAACAACAGAAAAACTGGATTACTACATGATGACTTTGCATTCGAATATCGAGAGGAACTGGAATCGACTCATCCCTAATTAGTACATATTTTCTTGTAATTACAAGGGATGTAGTATCCTTAAGCGATGGTCAAACCTTTTAGGAGCTGTTCGCTATGGCATAATATTGAAACTACATTCTCTTTGCATTTACAGGTGATAAAAAACGATGAGTAACGCTTTCTATATAAGAAAAGCATAAACATTTGAATGTTCAAACCAATAACAAGGAATATCTTGAAAGTTATTATCTCTGGAAAAAAATTATTACACAAATTCTTTGCTTTACAAGATCTAGACTCTTTGTATAATAATGTTTTGTGCAAATCTTTCGGTTTGCTAGTTATATAAATTCATACAGAAGAAATAAGCTCTCAGAGGTCATTGCCATGAATCCAATATGTACTTTAATTTGCCGTTTAACTATGTTGGATATACCATTTTCCTTGGAAGATTGGTACATAAAGATCTTGTTTTTGTGTTATGCTTTTTACGCGCGCGCACACACACACGCACATACACAAACACACACACACACACACACACAAGATAAACGCAGGTGAATCGGATCATATTTTTACAATATTTCACAAAAGCCCTATTTGTCACGTAAATATGAAAGCTTTTACCTTATATTGAAGCCTGGACGTTCTAGATTCTAAATTCTAAGTACTTCGATGAAGAATTTTCTGTATACTTCCGTTTTCATTTATATTCCGAGAGGAAACTCGTCCTGAATTGTAGAATGAATAGGATTGACACAGCGGAATGAAAATAAAAACGATGGAACATTCAATTTTAGTACATAAATATAATCATAAGAACAAAACAACACATTTCTAAACTTCTATATTCATATTTTTATGCATCTCACACACATTTTACGTATATGAACTGCTCCCTTCCCATAGCGCCCACACAGATTTCGTGTGGACTCATTTGAGAATGTCAGACATCGTATGAATGATATGAGTTAACGTTGGAAGACGTAAATAAAATAAAAACATTGAATTTCCCGCGTTGTAGCGGTATTTACTTTTGCCGGTTGGCAGCACAGATTAAGTAACAATCATAACAACATAGGCGGCTATGGATGTATGAAAGTCTACATTTTCCTATTGTATAAGTTTCTGGAGCAATTTCAGTGCACATCCGTTATAAATTCTCTTAAACGAACTTAAAATATAACAAAATGCCAAGAAATGGAGCAATTACATACCTCCTATCCGGAAAAGAAGCTCAATTTCTCACTTAGACTGAAGAAACACATACATATTACACACTCAACTGTCTCAGAGAGTTAACATTTTTGTCCACAAAGATCGTTCCAGCACTACTGAGTGGATTTTGAAAAACTAACTCGAGTCATCCGGCAATCTGAATCACCGTGCTTACTTTGCACAGAAACACGCTGAACTTCTCCTTAAAATACTATTTTAAACTCAGAGAACCTCAAAATTAATATTGATGGTAAATTCTCGATACCAAAGTACTGGAATGCAATATTTCCCATATTAGCTAAATACAGTATACAAGCAATTTTTGAGTCTAGTAAACTTTTGTTTACTCTTTACGGTTTAATGGTAGAAAGGTCTCAATTTCGGTATCTAAATGGGTTATTATTTATCTGTTCACAGAAGGATTGACACATACAAAGAAATATCTCCTAAACTGCTTACATAATCTACTAAGAGTAACTTCCTTATATCGCTAGCCATACGTGTGATGCGATGTAACAGAATAGGCTGCAACAAGCAGGTCATTTGGATAAACCTGCTGTTTACATTCTGGATTAAATAAACGGATTTCCTTCATTTGTCAGTATCGCTTGCTGACACCTGATCAAAAGTTGCAAAGAAAAACTGTTTCTGTTAAGAATTTGGAGCTCTACTGAAAAATCCCAATGAATTTTTGACACGACTTATTACCAAGGATGAAACTTAGATATATCACTACACTCCAGAAACAAAATCATAGTCAAAGCAGTGAACCAGGTGCAAGAAAGGCAAAATCAATTTTGTCAGCTATCAAGGTTATTGAGAGTGTTTTCTGGAAAGTACAGGGAATTACTTTTACTGATTACGAGGGCTGTTTAATAAAGATTGATCACAATTTTGTTTTGACAACGTACCTTTACTCATCCTCATAATTTTGATGGCCCTTCTCAAAATGGTCACCCCTGAATGCGATGCACTTGTCCCAGCGTTTCTGCCAGTGTTCAGACATGCTGGAAACCATTTTTTGAGAGATCCTTCAAAATCGCCTCCGCAGCCTTCACCACTGCTTCTGATGATGCATAATACCTCCCACGAAGGCGTTTCTTCAAGCTAGGGAATAGAAAAAAGTCACATGGGGCTCAATCCGGACTATAGGGAGGGTGACGGATACACTTCACGTTGATTTTTACAAGATATTCAGCAACAACATTGGTAATATGCGGCCACGCATTATCATGGTGCAGCATCCAGCCTGCTTCAAGGGAAATGTGGTCTTTTACGCCTGATATATACTTGTAATGTTTTCAGGACATCGCTGTAGTATTTTCCAGTTACTGATGTGTGTGCAGGTACAACATGCTGATAAACCATTCCATAAATATCAAAGAATGAGATGACCATAACTTTCCCAGCAGAAGCAATCACCTTTGCTTTTTGGGAGGTTGGTGATGAAGGAGATTTTCACACTGAGCTCTGTTTGCTCTCAGGATCAAAACGATGTAGCCAAGTTTCATCAGCAGTGATTACGTTTGAAAGAAACTCTGGATCTTCCTGTAACATCAACTTTAACTGCATGTTACCTCCATTGCAGCGGTAGGCGATACTAAACATGTCTGAACTTGAATGGTTCTCACAGGTGGGAATCAGGAGTACCAACAATGAAACTACTACGGCGTGTTTGTTTCACATTAAGCTAACAGAATATAATAAGATTGAATTTTAGCTGTTCTTTATTGAACAGCTCTCATACTTGGTACGGGGTAAAAGTATGACTGGTGACTACTATGCAAGCTTACTACAACGTTTGAGTGATGAGGTGAGAAGAAAAAACCCCAATTGGCAAAGAAAATATCTTGTTTCATCACGACAATGCTCTGGCCCATCGTTCAATATTTTTCAACGGGAAAAATGTGCGAATTAAAGTTGGAATTGCTTGAATATCCATCCTATTTGCCAGATCTAGCACCCAGTGACTACCACCTGTTCACGAACCGACGAAGATTTTACAGCAACGAGATCATTGATGTGCTAAACAGCTATTTTGAGAATACTGATAAATTGCACTGCAGAGATGGTTTAATTATATTAGAACACCAATATGACAAATGTATTAGCCTTTCTAAAGATTATGCTGAGAATTAAATAAAAAAGGCATATTTTTTTATTGTGAGGCCCGGATTTATCAGTCGACCCTCGTATGTTGTGTATAAGTCACGTTGATTCAACTGCTTTCGTAACTCAATGACAAAACGTGGGCTGTAACAAGCGAGTGAGGCTTCACGGTTCGAAAAATAACGTGTGGGCATAGTTTTAATCAACGAATTTTCTACTTTGTTAGACGCAGTAACGATCTAATTTAAAAATGTTCTCTTGCGGCTAAGCTGTCTCTACATGAGATCTTCACACAGCGTGCAGTTCACCACAACGCTACGAAAACCATGGCAAAATTTATGGAACAACACGAATAGAAACAATACACTACCAACAAAATCCTCTGTAGCAAGTTTTAGACATCTAGGAGGCCATGACTGTCTCAATAAACATTTATTCAGGATTGGTATAGTGAGATCTCTTTGCTGTACACTTAAGATATGGATAGAAACCACCTACTCCGCTGTGCAACCTTTAGTCAATATACTAACATAACCTCAGAATACTGGAGTGCAAGTGTCAACTGCTTAAAATTAGATATCAAACCACCAACTTAAAATTCAAAGTATCATTTTTAAATATTACGAGGGTTGTTCAATAAAGAATGATCATAACTTTTTACGGACATAATTTTTCGCACTAAAATTCAATCTTATTATATTTTGTTAGCCTAATGTGAAACAAACACGTCGTAGTAGTTCCATCATTGCTACTCCTGGTTCCCGCCTGTGAGAACCATGTAAGTTCAGACATGTTCAGTAACGCCTACCGCTGCAATGAAGGTAACATGCAGTTAAAGTTGATGTTAGAGGAAGATCCGGAGTTTCTTTCAAACGTAATCACCGCTGATGAAACTTGGCTACATCATTTTGATCCTGAGAGCAAACAGCAAAGCTCAGTGTGGAAATCTCCTTCATCACCAACCTCCCAAAAAGCCAAAGTGTTTGCTTCTGCTGGGAAAGTTATAGTCATCTGATTATTTGATATTTATGGAATGGTTTATCAGCATGTTGTACCTGCACACACATCAGTAACTGGACAATACTACAGGCATGTCCTGAAAACATTGCAAGTCCATGTCAGGCGCAAAAGACCACATTTCCGCGAAGCAGGCTAGATGCTGCACCGCGATAATGCACGGCCGCATATTGCCAATGTTGTTGCTGAATATCTTGTAAAAATCAACGTGAAGTGAATCCCTCACCTTCCCTATCGTCCAGATTTAGTCTTAGGTGCTTTTCTCTATTCCATAACTTGAAGAAACGCCTTCGTGGGAGGCATTATCCATCATCATAAGCAGTGGTGAAGGCTGCGGAGGCGATTTTGAATTATCTCTCAAAAAATGGTTTCCAGCATGTCTTTGAAGACTGGCAGAAAAGCTGGGACAAGTGCATCGCATTCAGGGGAGACTATTTTGAGACGGAACATCAAAATTATGAGGATGAGTAAAGGTACAATGTCAAAAAAATTGTGATCATTCTTTATTAAACAGCCCTCGTACAATTAGGTCATTTTAGAATATTTAAATAAAAAAATACAAAAAGCAGAAGACTTTTCTTTCCCTCTTTTAGACATAACTTCTTTTGAATTGCAGATACTTGATTTGAGCTTTTGTTCGTGATTGTTCATTACCAGACTATAAAAGACTTTTCAGGTTTAAATTCAAGTGTGAATTGTCGACTTTTTTGATCTTTTACACACGCTTTGCCTTAAAAACGCGAGCATCTGTTATTTATAAAATTGTCGTCATTTTGCACTCAAAAACACACAAAAAATGAACTTTCAACCACAAACAAATTCAAATTCTCTCTTTTTGAAGTGTTAGCATAGATTAGCATCACCCTTTGGAAACAGTGTGGGTGGGAGAGACAATCAGCCCCCCTATGGGAAAAATTAAAGGGGTTCTGGCGCATACGGCTATCTGCGGATTAATGCAGTACCAATGGAACCCTGGAGTATAGTATCATTCCGCTCCGCCAGAGTTCGCACACGCTAATGTTGGTGGCGTGCTGGTTTCCAGTATTGGTAAACCTGTACAAGAACGTATATTTTGAAATAAGGAATATAGTAATGAAAAACAAATCGGGAAAGTGGGGAAATGTTATCAAATGACAGTCGCAATGTCCTAGATAGTTGGGCGGTGTTGATAATACAGTAAAACATATCGTTTCGTAATCTATTATCCCTTTACACAGGTTTTCGTCTTACAGAGCGCTGTGTTTGAATACAAAAAAATTACCAAATAGTCTCATAGGTTTACAGTGAAGGAATAATATAGAATGAAGGAGATCATTATATATTAATTTCAAAACGTAGGGCAGCCATCAATGTCAGTAAATATTTTGATAATCTCAGACCTTTGCAGCAGAACAGGAGATACGAAGTACGTCATCACGACTGCAAATGTTTCATTGATGTTGACAAGGCTGACTGAAATATCTGCTTCTCCAAGTTACGGATGTTTACGTGTGACAGCGTCAACATTCCACAACATGCGACATTCGTTCTGTTTGTGAAAGTTTTCCGCAGTTCATTGTGAAATTTCGTCGACAGTTTTCTGCCACTTGTCACATTGTTTTGAATGATTTAGATATGCCAGAAGGTGAAGAGAGCTTTTGTTGCATTTCATAATTAAAAGCGGTAGTAGAGCTGAACTTTTCGATAGTCAGGATGACAATCTCAAGTTCTGAATTCATATCTCTATGCACTCGTCTAAAAACGAAAGCTATCTACTTCTTAATAGTACAGATAAAACTTATTTACTCATTTGTATGTTTAGTTATAGCAGTAAAAACAATACAATATCGTTAAATCTTTTCAAAGATTGCTATGTGATACTTTGTACTTACGTTCCAAATTTCATGAACACGTAAACTAAAGCTAGCGATTTTTAACTATGAGAAGCAATACACTATTTAAAAATTCAAAATATTAGTCTTGAGCCATAGATAAGCGAGGCTTATTATCCCACGATGGTACCAGTCTGTGGATTTCATACGAAGAATTTGGTGACACCCACTTGCACTTACTTAGATAAGTAAGTTATGTGAAAACTTTGAATTTGGCGCAATTCCTCAAACCTTCTTCTCCAATCCCCTGCAGTAGTAACTTCCTAGGTCAACAGGTGGCAGCACTGCATCCTCTTGCAAAATGGCTGACATCGACATTCGTATTAGACAGCGTTCTGTGATTGAATTTTTGACTGTAGAAGGTGAAACGCTAATTCGCGTTCACGAAAGGTTAAAACATGTGTATGGTGATACAACGGTGGATGTCAGCACTGTTAGACGATGGGTTCGTCGCTGTAACGAAGCTGAAGGGCAAACATCATTGATAGATGAAAAGCAAAGCGGCAGGCCGGTGACTGCAGTGACTCCATGCAACATTCAGCGAGTCGATGACATCATTCGTGGTGATCGCCGGGTAACAACAGGTGAATTGTGTCGCATTACCTCCCTGAGTAAAGGCAGTGTGATGATGACTATTCAACAACTGGGTTTCTCAAAAGTTTGTTCACGTTGGGTACCAAGAATGTTAACCGCCCAAAACAAAGAAACAAGGAAAACAATAGCCTCCGAACACTTGCAGCGCTTCAATTTGGAGGGAGAGGAGTTTCTGGAAAAAAATTGGCATCCTGTAAATAGCATTGGCAAAACAAAGAAACATAATACGTTTTCTAAAACACCAAAATCAAAAAACCGACTTTAATTACGAGGCCACCTAAGACCGTTTCCAATGAGTGCCTTCTTATAAGGTCAGAGTCAAACGACTTTACCAACCAAGTCAACAGGATTAAGTGGACATGGGCTGGTCATCTGACCAGACTTCACGACGACAGATGGACGCAGCACACCGCGATGTGGAACCTATACATAGGTAGAGGACAGAGAGGTAGGCGAAGGTGCGGATGGGCCGAATCCTGCAAGGCGTTAACAGGCAGCCACTGGTCCACCATTGCCAAAACCAGGCGAAACCAAAGAACACAAGCAGGAACCGTCCAAGGGCAGTGAATATGTACAAGAAACAAATGACATGTCACGCTAACGCGGAAAACAAAACACTCTACACGGCATAGCTCACTGTGTGAGGAACACTTAATGGGCTCATCTCTCGTAGGAGGCCCTTACATTCATATCAGATAAAGTTAACGACACAAAACTTTTATTATAATACTTTGAGTGCTTTAACAAAATCTACATTTGTATGCAGTAAGGTTTTTATGTCTCTTAGGTTAACTAATTACGTATATTAAATTCATTAGCAATAAAGAGAAGTTAATGCATTATTTCCAGGAGGATCAGTATATATTTTCTGAAGGTTGTATCCCTGCCACCTTTATATCCTTTACTTGCTTGGCTTCTAGCTTGGTAACTGCTGAGTCAAGTTATCCAATTGAGACAATGATACTGTCTGCGTCGCAGACACCAAGTTCTAGTGTTAGAATTGGCAATATTCCATTATAACCTTTCACTTCTTCTACCTAAGTACCAGAGAGTATTGTATCCCGTTTAGAATCCTCAAATCCGAATTTCAGCACCAATGCATAGTTATAGGAATTAGAACTAGTACTAAAACAGACAAAAACAGGGGAAAACACAAATGAGTATAAAAGTTTTAGATGTATAACCCTTTTACCCTACTGCTACGAACTGCACACCCGCATTTCTAAAATAAAACAACAACCTATCTCACAAACATAACAGAAAAGTGTAACTTCCGCAAAGGAAGATCCTGTATTGACTCCATATTTACACTAAAACAGATTATGCAAAAAAGAGAGAGTTTAATCGCCATTATAGTTAAATTTTTTTGAATCCATTGGGCAACAAAAATCATTTTTGAACGTTTCGAGCACTTCATCAGGCAATTCCTACTAATTTTGGGTTGAGAAAAACAAATATGACAATGAAAAATGTTTATTAGCTCTGGTTTCTATGATATACACAAGGTGGAAGTATCACATATTAACGGATTGAGAGAAAAGGATACAGTTTAATTACATACATGCTAACAACAACGAAAATGCATTTGATTTTTTTAACTGGTAATTACATGCTAAGAGTTATAAATTGCTGGAAAAAATACTTCGCAGATAGTCGTGTCTGAAGAGAATCATGTGGTGGCCTATTGACTTCGTCGTCTTTTAGCTTGCCTCTTGTGATGGAGTTCCGCAGAATCCCTATACAAAGACCAACAGTAATCTGCAATCATTACTTCATTCCAACGGCCCTGATGTCTTTGTTCCATCACAGAAATGTCCTGATGGAATCTCTCCCCATGTTCATCACTAACAGCTCCACAACTAGGAGGGAAAAAGTCTAGGTGGGAGTGGTAAAAAAACGTTGCATCCAAGGTTACGGTATTTTTGCAGGAGCACTGTCACCAAATGCTTGTAGTTGTCATCTCTTTTGTTGATTATAAATCCATGAACAACACCCTTGAAGGATTCCCAAGCTTCTTTTTCTTTCCCCTCCAAAATTTAGTCAAATATAGGATCCTTTACAAGTTCTCTTATTTGTGGTCTGACAAAAATGCCTTCCATAAATTTTGCATCACCTAATTTCCAAAATTTCTCTCTGATGTTATTTGACAACTCCACAAAAAATCCCCCAAATTTAAAATCTTTACTCTAAAAATAGAATGTCACTTTATATTCAAAATAAAAGCTAATCTATCATTTTTATGGTGATTTTTGAATTCATAAGATGGGAATACATGTCAAGTCACTGTTTTTAAGCCCGAAACAGTTTCATTGTTGCCCAGTGTTATGAGAAAGCATAAGTTAAGTTGAACCGTGGAAAGCTATGGAAGATATATGATTGCAAGATTTCATAAATGCCATTAAATCTTTGTACTACAACACTAGAATATCTTAGAGCTACGTAGGAAAAATAAATATCCGCCAAATAAATGTACAACATTGCGGGTGGTGAGCTTGATTATTCAAAAGACTGTACAGAAAATTTGAATGTGGTACAATATACAATCTATTGTATACTGCCATTTAACTTATCAGTGTGATAACTGCGATTGAAAATGGAAAAAAAAGAAGAGAAAAAGTGTCGTGCTGGAAGGGCTGGACTACCGCGCAAATCAAAACTGAATTGGAAGCAGTTCACGTGGACTATACATCAACATTGAAGACCGTTTGCTTTTGGATCTATGAATTTAAACGTGGTCGTAAAAGCACCGAAGATGAATCGTGCTCTGGTTGCCCAAAATTCTACGATTCAGTTATGCAACACTAACGATTCAAAATTCTTGAGATTTCTAAGGGTATAGGCATCTCAGCTTTGCGAGTGCACAATATTCTGCATGAAAAATTGGCAATGAAAAAGCTGTGTGCAAGATGGGTGTCGCGATTTCTCACAATCGACCAAAAGAGCATCCGGGAGAACACTTCTATCAAGTGTCTGGCGATGTTCATTCTCAATCCGCAAGACTTTTGCGCCAATTTGTGACCGTAAATGAAACTTGGAATCATAATTACACACCAGAGTCAAAACAGTAGTCAAAACAATGGACAAAGACTTGTGAAAGTACACTAAAAAGCAAGAACCATTTTGTCAGTTGAGATGGTCATTGCTTTTTTTGGGATTCTTAAGGAATAATCCTCGTAGATTACTTGGAAAAAGGGAGTGCCATAAGAGAGCCTATTATGCTTTATTTTTGGAACGTTTGCAACATGAGTTGACTTAAAAGAGACCGAGATTGAAGCGAAGAACAGTGCTGTTTCACCAGAATAATGCACCATCGTACACATCAGCAATTGCAATGGCGAAAGTGCATGAGTTGGGTTTTGAATTGGTTCCTCATCCACTTTATTCACCAGGCTTAGCCCCAAGTGCCCTCTTCCTGTTCCCAAACTTGAAAATTTGTTTTTGTGGTGACAAACTTTCATCAAATGAAGAAGTGCTAGTCACCGCCAATGACTATTTTGTAGAGCTTGACGGAACCTATTTTTTCCAACGGGATAAAAAAGCTATACCATCGCTGGACCAAGTGTATAGCTATCAATGTACACCATGTCGAAAAATAAGGTGAGGTGTTCAGGAAATTGTTGTTTACCAGACTTATCAAGCGACCTTCGTTGGTTTGAGTTAATCCGAAAGGAATTGACCTGAACAAACTGAAGTAAATAAAAACAGTATCGTTCTCAGATACTGTTAGCAGATTCTGGAATTAATTTACAAAGATTGGCCGATCCGGGTTAACGAAAATCCAGGTTATACAGAGAATGACGGATAGACGATAAAAAGCATTGAGAATTCAAATAATGTACGTATTGAGATTAGCAATTTATCGTTTTTTTTTTTAAATAAGTGTTCCTTTACTAGGCTAAACATTACTTTAAAAAAAGAGTTAAAGATATCCCTGTTAAGTAGATTTTATTGCATGTAATTCAATTGTTTGTAGTGCTGTCACATTCATTTATTTCTCAGAAGTATAGAATTTATACTGAATAGCTTCTAAACATTTGACTATCACTTGGAAATATTTTTGCTGATGTTTCTCTTGTTTAAGATTAACTGAATATAAAAAAGAAGCTTTGTGTAAGAATAGTTTTCAAAAGTTATAAAGAAATACAGAAATATGCTCAGAGGAGGTCATAATAAATGTAACAGTCATACTTTTAATATTGTGTTTTGTGGAGTTGCGTATTTGGCAGTATTTGCTGTGCATCGCCGTTTGTTAGGCAACCCACCATGCGCAGTGCAACGTGTGTTGCCTGCAATTAAGGGGTTTACGAACGCTATCAGATATTGCACACGCTAAATACACAAATATCCCTCTCTGCAAACAGATGGCAGCTCCGTGTATTTGTACCGTACAGTGCACGGATGGATGACTCAACGTGCGTGTATACACCCTTGGTATTAGTGTTATAACACGCAATACCAGTCCGAGATGTTACATTTATTTATGTGTACATTTTTACAGGACAATTCATGATTCAGACTGCAGCCAAACTCTACCGGAACTTTAACCGCTAGATTCCAACTCGGGGCAGAAGTCCATCTTGCTCCCTATAGATAAAATAATAAATATAAGTTTAAAAATGACAGTCATGGCTGCGAACACATTCTGATCCGGGTGCTGTTGAAATAAACTGAGCTCTTGATAAATAACAGATTATTAAGTACTTTGGCCATTCTTTCGAGAACACAGTAAAGATGGTTCAGTAAACAAATCCCAGAGATTCCAAATAGAATACGCTCCAGGGCAGAAATTTTTGATGCCTCTCCAAGGACAGAACTTAACTTCAATTTCAATATAAACCACGGTGTGTTTCAGGCAGACTCAAGGGCAATGTTGAAGATTTTGGAACTTCCATGTCTGTATAAAAAGTACTTATATTTTAACAGTTAATTTATAAACTTTTGCAAGCTGATGGTCTTGTGGTTACATCCTTCAACATCATAAAACGATTGCCTGAAACTGATTTTGAATTTATGAGATTAATTATTCCTACATAAATAGGTGGTCTGAAAAGTTTCCGGCCTAATAAAGATAAAATACTTTTTTAAGAATTTTTGTTTATATTTTTCAACATAGTCTCCTTGTAACTCTACACACCTCTCCCAGCGATGCTCCCATCTCTGTAACCAGTCCAAATAGTACTCGGCGTTTTTCTCTGCAAAATAATTGTTCACTAAGGAGATAGCCTCTTCATTTGACGAAAATCTCTGTCCTCCGAGCGCAATTTTCAGACGAGGGAACAAAAAGAAGTCACTTGGGGCTAGATCTTGTGAGTAAGGCGGATAATCAAGTTTTAACAAGCTTAATACGTGAACTTTCGCCATTGCAACCGCTGAGGTGTGAGACGGCGCGTTGTCTTGGTGAAACAGGATTTTCTTTTTCTGCAAATGTGGCCGTTTTCCCGCAATTTCTGCCTTCTGCTTGTCTAGTAATGATACGTAGTATGCTGATGTAATATGTTTTCCTTTTTGAAGATAATGATTAAAATAACTCCATGATTATCCCCAAAACAGTCATCACTTTCCCAGGCGAAAGCAGTTTTTGCATTTTTGGAGCCGATTGCCCTCTTGCAGTCCACTGTTTGGACTGTATTTTTATTTGGGCGTATAATGGTGTATCCAAGTTTCATCTACATTAATTAATCGGCGCCAAAACCTGGATTTATTGCGGTTAACTACGCTAGCAGAACGTTGGAAATGTTCATTCGAACACGTTTTCGGTCTAACGTGAGCAAACGCAGCACCCAACACTCGGACATCTTTCTCAAGTCTAAATGTTGATTTAATATGTGGCAAACACGTTCTTTTGACATGTTCATAGCCCCTGCTATCTTTTAATTCGGCGGTCGTCTAGCACTCTTTGGTGATCGTTGGCGATATTTTCGTCGGTAGTTGCAGTTTTTGGACGTCCCGGTAGTTCATCGTCTCCCAAGCACTTGCGGCCACGTTTAAATTCAGTTGCCCAAAATTTCACTTAGGTAAATTATGGTGCAGGGCCCCCATCCACAGAATACAACGCATCTTTGATTTGTATAGGCGTATTGTCTTTCAAATACAAACATTTAATGACAGCTCGATACTCGATTTTGTCCATTTGCATAAAAACCTCTCGCATCAACTCACTCAAACAACTGTTACGTAACAACTGAGCGTCCAAAATGGCTGAAACTTTGGTGTGTAACAGTCAACAGATGAACAACGAAATTTACTAGCTGCCATCTTCATGCTGAGGTCGGAAACTTTTCAGACCACCCTTGTACATATATGCTTATATTTAATAATATAGTAAGATATTTGTACTCGTTTTCGTTTGTCTGAAGCTCATGGACGTTAAACAAAACAATGGAAAACTTTCAGGTATTCTTTGTTGCAAAATACGTCCACTTATTCTTGGCAAAATCTAAGTATGTAAAATAAACTATTTGTAAGTTGTCTTGCAACAGCAGAGTTAAACATATAAAGAAACCCAGGCTAAGACTGCGATATAAGCTTTGTGTGTAAGTGGAGTAGAGCTGTGGGCAGAAAAACAACCCCCCCCCCCTCACACCGTGTTTACGGACAAATTTCAGGGACAAATTTCCTGAACTCTTTGTGGAAATGTCGTAGATTTCCTTGCGTGCAGGAATGTCATAATACCGACAAGATTGCCTAAGTAAATATAGATTTAAATTATGAATTATAAAACTATGAAAAAATTGTTTTAAGAAGATTTAGAAACAATGATTTCACTAGGTGTAAGATGCTACTGGAAGCTTTGACAAGCGAAGAATGGTAACTATGGTGATGTAAAAATAACAAATGGTAAACTGTATGTCAAAATGAGTGATTCAGGCGACCAAAGTTTTATACCTGAAGAAATTAGAGAAGCAACTCGATTTGTTAATCTTATTTTGCTGCCATGAAAGTCATCTGCAATTTATGACAAAGAATATTTATGTTTGAAAAAATTATGCAGTTCAACAAGCATTACAAATATCTGCGAGGACTTATTTTTCAGAGCAATCACAGATACTAAAATCATCTAGTCTGTGGTTGAAGATTGGATATTCAGATGTATATTTTCGATTACAGACAGAGTGGTTATTGATATAGTTAATATCACTTATGCAATGAAACCAGAATAAGGAAATAAAATATATTCCTGTACATTGCAGATGTCGTATGTTTGTTACTTGTTTTTTCAGATAACATGAAAAATTGCATCGTACTAAGCCATCTATGAGATAATCTATAGTCAAATGTCTTTGACACTATATTAGATTAAGCGATGTTTTTTTGTTTCGCAAATGTTAACTTTATTCTTCTGTTTGACTTGCTATATTGATTCTGGTAGAGGTAATTCCACTCTTTGCAGAGATTATTCATGTCTAACAGTAAAAGGTGTACTTTTCAGTAACAAAAGTATTTTATCCTGAAAAAAGAATGTCAGGTAACTCAAAGCTCCATGTACCCTGTACTCATTTGAACATCCCCTCATTCATCGTCCGATATAACTTAACGTTGCAGGTTTTCTCTTATCCTGAGAAAAGAATGTCAGGTGACTCAAAAGCTCTATGTACCCTGTACTCATTTGAACATCATTTCATTCATCGTCCGATATGACTTAACGTTGGAGGTTTTCCCTTATCCTGAAAGATGAATGTCTGATATCTCTAAACTCTATGTAGCCTGTACTCATTTGAACATCATTTCATTCATCGTCCGATATGACTTAACGTTGGAGGTTTTCCCTTATCCTGAAAGATGAATGTCTGATAACTCTAAACTCTATGTACCCTGTACTCATTTGAACATCATTCCATTCATCGTCCGATGTGACTTAACGTTGGAGGTTTTCCCTTATCCTGAAAGATGAATGTCTGATAGCTCTAAACTCTATCTAGCCTGTACTCAGTTGAACATCATTCCATTCATCCTCCGATATGACTTAACGTTGGAGGTTTTCCCTTATCCTGAAAGATGAATGTCTGATAACTCTAAACTCTATGTAGCCTGTACTCATTTGAACATCATTTCATTCATCGTCCGATATGACTTAACGTTGGAGGTTTTCCCTTATCCTGAAAGATGAATGTCTGATAACTCTAAACTCTATGTAGCCTGTACTCATTTGAACATCATTTCATTCATCGTCCGATATGACTTAACGTTGGAGGTTTTCCCTTATCCTGAAAGATGAATGCCTGGTAACTCTAAACTCTATGTAGCCTGTACTCATTTGAACATCATTTCATTCATCGTCCGATATGACTTAACGTTGGAGGCTTTCCCTTATCCTGAAAGATGAATGTCAGGTAACTCTAAGCTCTATGTACCTTGTACTCATTTGAACATCATTTCATTAATCGTCCGATATGACTTAACGTTGGAGATTTTCTCTTACCCTGAAAGATGAATGTCAGGTAACTCTAAGCTCTATGTACCTTGTACTCATTTGACATCATTTCATTCATCGTCCGATATAACTTAGCTTTGGAGGTTTTCCCTTCCCCTGAGAGATGAATGCCTGGTAGCTGTTAGCTCTATGTACCCTGTACTCATTTGACATCATTTCATTCATCGTCCTATATGACTTAACGTTGGAGGTTTTCCCTTCCCCTGAAAGATGAATGCCTGGTAACTCTAAACTCTATGTACCCTGTACTCATTTGACATCATTTCATTCATCGTCCGATATGACTTAACGCTGGGGGATATAAATTTAAAAAAATACAATTAAATGACCATGATGTTGGCAATAAGGCCGGCAAGTTCTTTTTTTTTTAAAAAATAATGAAAACTCCAAGGACTTCATAAACATTTATGCTGTGGACAATGCAGTTGCAGTAAATCTCGAGTAAGAAAGGTGCAGGTGTTTCCCCATGCAGAAGGAGATAATAGCGCTCCTCACTGACACACCTGAGTACGACATAATCTCGGCAGAGCTCTCTGCCTGTCACATAAGACCATTAGAGTGGTTCAAGAGGCTTAACTAGGCGTTCTCAAATGGCCATGTGTCAGTTCAAATCCCGCCTGGCATATCCTTGACACGCTGGCATAGATCGTTTCACTCGTCCGCCTTGGCAGACCTGACCTACTCAACCATTTAGTGCAATATTTAATATTTTGAAAGAGTTCTGTAAGTAGCTGTATTTATTATATCTCAGATACAAGGTCTAGGTACTTAGAAACAATACTTGGCTCTATGTTATTCATTAATTACAAAAGAAAAACGCAGTATTTTGATTCATATTTGTTTCGTTAATGTACTTCTGCCACAAAGATCATGTGCAATTTATGACAAAGAATATTTATGTTTTAAGAACGATGCAGTTCAAAAAGTGTTACGAAAGGCTGCGAAGAAGTCATTTTGTTTCTTGATTTCCAGATAACTAAAGAAAAGTAGAACATCGCACTAAGCTATCTACGAGGTAATCGATAGTCAAAGAGATTATAATATAATTAATCTCCTCTATGGTATAGCTGATTTACCCTGCAGTTTGTAGATGGCAGCACCAAGGATTTCACTCTATTTCAGTTTTAGAAACAAATAAATACGAACAAATAAATGTAAATTAGAAGAAAATTATAAAGTTTTTGTTAATATTTGTAAGAAAACACATGTTTTAATTATCTTGACAAAAACTTGTGCATTAGTAACGATTAATAACCAAAACTAATTGCTAATGCAGAACTAAAACCTATAGTTTTAAATATATATTTACGCATGTAAATAATTCTGATGTATTTATAATTATTATTATTGTGAATACTAACAGTAGTAATTTATTTCCTTTTACATCAACAAATGGAAATACAAAATCAAGATTGCAATTATAACATCCACACTGAAATATGCCATATATTCCTAAATCCTGAAAATCCTATCATGTTATCATGTTGCCCACCATTAAATAGTAATTCAGTCCCCATACACCTAACCCTAGGTTTTTGTGTATTGGAAGATAATTATTATTATTATAAAAGATGGGATATATAAAGAATCTCATTTCAGTGATCAACATTTATTCATATGAAGTTGTCCATAGATTGGATTGGATTAATGATGTTTTAGGTCCCGTCGACAACGAGGACATTTGGGCCCGAGTTGTTCATAGAATTAGACAAGGGGCAGAGAATATAAACATTTACATATTTGCCGATGATGTCGGATGTCGTTCCATGTAACAAGCCAACTGAAAACGTGGACAAAACACTTCAAACTGGAAATCAATTTAGCAAAAACAAGGAAACGCAGCGGGAGAATGATTCATAATAACGTACTTTGGTCCCGCAAATTTTAACTTTACTCTTCTGTTTGACCTGATATATTGACTCTGGTAGAGACAATTCGACCCTTTGCAGAGATTATTCATGTCTAACAGTAAAATACCTACTTTTCAGTAACAAAAGTATTGCGTAATGATGTGTTTTTTCTTATGGTGGCGAAATGAATGCCTTTTATTATTTTACTTACTATGCCAAAAGCTGACCGAAAATAAACATTTTTAAGGTCCCTGACTACAAAAAATCGGATGTATCATTTCTCTGTCCATTATTCAACAAACTAATCGGTCTACTTGAAAAGTTTGTGGATACATTTTCTTGTAGACACTGTGGATAAGGGAATGCAATAGGTTCTAAGCGATAGTCAAATATTTTAAGACGTGTACGCGATGTTGCGAGTTTGAAATTCCATTCTCTTCCCATGGTAGAGAAAAAGTGAATAACGATTTACCATTCCAGTAAATAAATAAGTAATAATAGATATCATGAAAGTTTTATGTATAGAGGATGTAACGAAAAGGTATGTCAAAACTTCGGGAAAACTTTCTTGCATATTGAGGATAAAAAAGTGTTATATGAACATACATCCAGCAATAGTTTATTTCCCTTTTAGAGCACTTTTTCTACAGCTGAACTGTTCAATAATACTTAATGACACGACCGTGTGAAAACAGTAAATCACAAAACATGTTCAAAATTAGCTCTAATGTCTGCCAGCCTTCTACAATACAAGCACAAAGAGTCTCTACATCTGGAACTAGAGTTGCATAAACAAGATGCTTCAAATGTCCCCACAAATAAAAATCTAGTGGGATTAACTAAGGCAAGCTTGGAGGCCACGTATCTGGTACACTTCTTCCTATCCTCTACAAACCTGCTGTTCAGAAATCAACGGACAGAAAGCCTGAAATGAAGAGAAGCTGCATCGTGCATGAACTGAGTACCGGTGACTAGCAAGCGTACTGTAGCACAATGACAATAATGGTGAAATCATCATCTCCACCCAATTTAACCAAATTTTTAACTTTGATGTCACACACATATTCAACCATGCTTCTAAAACTGCTCTTTTTTGGAGGGGTCAGACATGGATTTCCATATAATCTTGTCATCGAATTTCCGGGTGAAATATGATACTTCTTTGCTTATTGCAGAGTAAGTTTTAAGTGTAATGGAAGAGCTGCAATTGTCAACGTATTAAATGCTGAATACTTTCAGATAAGAGCCTATAGTATAAGGGTTCTGATAAACTCAGCAATCCTTCTGCAAAAATGTACTGGTTAGTAGAAATTTACCACATAATGTTATACAGGCATGTTGCCATGGTAACTGAATGGTTAAGAGAAACCGGACGGAGAAAGGTAGATCCGTAGTTCAAATCTCGGCTGTGATATTGAACTTTTCAACCTGGTTCTACTTTTTGAAGGTCCTGGTTAATTACACTTATCCTAGAACTAGCAGAAGCCAAATTTGATGAACAACAATATATCTAAGAGGTTAAATCTAAAGTTGCATTTATGATTTATATTTGTGTGTATTTTCCTAAAGCTTTAAAAAGTTAACACGTATTTGTTGTAAGAAATATAGGTTCATACCTAGAAAGCTTTTAAAATCGAACTATATACCTCCATTTTAGTGTTATCGTGGAAAATTTAGCAGAGTCCTTTTATTATTAGTAATTATACAAAGAACAGGCCTAATAAACCACAGGATAAAACTATCAACAGAGGAATAAACGCAAAAACGGAAATAACAAAAGAAGCAAATAAAAGAAAACCGCTCGCACGTTTTTCTTTTTTTCTTTTTTTTTTTCTCTAGAATAAAACAAAATACCTCCCCGATTTCTTTTGTTCTGTTTCTTCATGAAGGTTTTCTTCATAGTAATAGGATGTTAGATTCTTCATTTTGTTCTCTTACTCCCCTTTATGACTTCCTCTTCTACTCTACAAGTATGGTTACTTATGCTTTGGTTACAGCCTTTCTCAGTCCTTTTAAAGTTTATTTTTAGAAAAGAAGTGGGTTAAATAATAAAAGAAGAAAACTATTTACTTTATCAGACATGGATTTTTGAACAGGAGGTTCACAGTTTAAATCCCTTCAAGATCATCTTCCCTGAACTGGACTGGACAACGCTACGGAGGGGATTCGGCACGGAGGTCCAAACTTGGTCTACTGACCCATGACCACAAGTGGGGTACCTCCGGGAGGAGACAGAGGTGACCTTTACACAATTTGTAGATATTTCTCTTTCACATTCTAAATTTTAGCTCATATTTAGCAAATGCCGGGGAAGTGAACTTTCATTACTTTCTTAGTTAACTTGCAATACCAATTCTTGATTTGCTCCTTGCTTCCAAAAATCTTTTATAAACGAGATAAATATCTAATTATTTCAATTTATTTTATAAAGTTTATCCTCGTTTCCAAACCTAGACTCAACTAGGTTTAAGGTGAGGTCAAACAGATGCATGGTTCTCGGTTTTTTCCATAATCGACGACATTGAAAATGGCCACTAAGGTATCCACGTATAACCTTGTTCCTGATCGTGCAACCATGCACGTCACTTCAGCTTGTTTTAATTATCGATGTTGGCAGCCTTGTGCTACTTTATGCAGTGTGCACAAATGTTTTACGTAATTGTTCGTGTTTAAATCCGAATAATATGAGTGACCTAGGGTGAGATCTAATCTCTCTGTGTAAGTGGGATTATTTTGAAATTGAAAATAAATACTCTAAAATAAACTAGAATTTAGTACGGTGGAAAATTTTCTTAAAATGTTTATTAGGAAGAATGCAGAGTTCGAATGATGAGGGAAAAGTGCCTTTTTACTGTGTAGTAATGCGTAAAAAATTACCGAGATATAATCCGTTTTGAGATATTTGGAATTCACCCTTTTAAACAATTGAGAGTGAAACTGGGTATTTTAGTAGTTCATGACAGTACACAAAAGTATTTAACACGCTGGCATTGCCAACTTTGATTGCTTGTGACAATCGCCTCATTCAAGGAGGCCATGAATCAGAGTTAAATAATACTTGTAAAAAATGGCGGGTCATTTGTATATGAATGCGAACTATATTGAACAATAAATACAGATATTATAATATTTATATATTATTAAAAATACCAATATACACTAAATGTGTGGTCTCGATGCACAGGCAATTATCTTGTTCACGAACACACACGGAAATTCACCAAAGTCTGTGAAGACATATGAGCAAAGTGGGAAGTGTGATGGTTGGTAAAGTACACCCTGGACAATGTAACCATTACTAAGTTAATCCCTTTGAAAAAAAATCAAGAGCATATATCTGGTAATAGGAAATATCTGTGGTAAATTTTATTATCCTATCTTTCATACATTTTGTTTAAAAATTTGTTAAATAAATAAACAGAAGAAAACGTTTTGTGAATAAATATGGTATATTAGTGCCTCAAAATTAGAATAACTATGAAGTGCACAGTACCAAAGCTTTCTACACTTAAGCCTCATATGTTTTTATGACCTAGAGTTAAGTATCTCTTACGGTTTTGCTAAAATAAATTTTTCAATATGGAGCAAAATGAAAATATAAAATTTGCACTATTTTTTACAAAAGGATATGGTTACCATATACAAATACTGGAACATTCCTATGATGAATTTAGGCAGTTGAAGGTAATAAGAGAAATCGTCTGCTTTTCCTCGCTTCATAACCTACAAACTTGGGTTTTTTACAAGATATCCAACATAAGAAAGTGTTTTCTTAATCTATAATGACCTGAAATGACAATTATTAATCTATTATCCTCAATAGTAGCTTGAGAAGTCCATGAAAAATTTATCGAGTTTCTTTTGTTTGGCAATGCTATTTACAGGATGCCATGGCTAGTGACGTACATTGTGAGCATGTATCAGTATTCACTTGTTAACAAACAATCGCAAACTGGAGATAACAAAGTCTGAACATAGAGTTCTTCTAAAACATTACTGGAAACAAGATTAGAAAGTCGCTGCCGCAGCTCGAAGAATATGTGAAGTGGAAGGAAGAGGTGTCGTTAGTGAGCGTGTGGCACAGCGATGGTTTCAACGCTTCAATAATGGAGACGAAAACACTAAAGACCTACCATTTCTGTAACACCTAACGTATAGAAAATTGAGGTTGCACGTCAAGTTTTACGAGAAAATTTGCAACACATTACCCGTAGACTTTCAGAAGGACTTGGTGCATCAAAAGATACCATACATCGCCACATTAAGACATTTGGAAAATCATATAGAAGCTGTAGATCTGTACCTCATGAACTGAAACCTCAACAGACTGAACGTAGAGTAGATACTGTCGTCAGCTTAGGCGTAATCCTATGGATGAAAGATTTCTTTGGAGAATTGTCACTTATGATTAAAATGGTTATATTAATGAAATCTAATGCCTCGAAACAGTGGTTTGATCCCCACCAACCTGTCAAAGTCATCGCTTGAAAGAATCAGTTCGGTCCCAAGGTAATTTTGTATGTCTGGTGGAATTTTGAAGTTGTGTTCGATAGGAGTTTGTTCCAAACGGACGGGCGATTGGTTCGGATATTTATTCTCAACAACTGGAACGAGTTCATGAAATTTTGAGACGGAGACACCCAGCAATAGAGTTATATTGCAACAGGACAATGTAACATTCCATACTGCAAGAACAACCACGAAAAAATTAATTGTTCTTTCACACTAGCCGTATGTAGGGCGCACTATGAAGGGGTAGAGCCAGTCTGAAAAATTCAATGCCATAGTCGGAATTTGAACCACAGATCTTCTGGTGCCCGTCCAGCCGCTCTAACCATTGAGCTACTATGGTCAACGTGCCAACATGACATTAAATTCTCCAACTGACTCGTTTTTTTTCCGATAAACCACTAGGAGTTCTCATAAACATATGAGACAACTACCTTAATGGTGACTTACAACGTGTAAGTACTTTAAGGCCCGGGCTTTATAGTTCGGAACACTATTAGGTCAATTAATAGAAATTAATTGTTCTTTCACACTAGCCGTGTGTAGGCTTAAGTATGGAAAGATAGAGTCAGACTGAAAAATTCAATGCTATAGCCGGAATTTGAACCACAGATCTTCTGGTCTCCGTCCAGCCACTCTAAACCATTGAGCTACTATGGCCAATGTGTCATCGTGACATTAAATTATCCAACTGACTAGTGTTTCTCCCGGTAAACCACTATGAGTTCTCATAAACCATGAGACAACTGCCTTAATGGTGACTTACAACGTGTAAGTACTTTAAGGCCCGGGCTTTATAGTTCGAACCACTATTAGGTACAATTAATGGAAGTTTTTTTTTCACACTAGCCGTGTGTAGGACGTACTATGAAGGGGTAGAGCCAGACTGAAAATTTCAATGTCATAGCCGGGATTTGAACCACGGATCTTCTGGTCTCCGTCCAGCCGCTCTAATCCATTGAGCTACTATGGCCAACGTGCCGACATGACATTAAATTCTCCAACTGACTCGTATTTTTCTCGGTAAACCACTAGGAGTTCTCATAAACACATAAGACAACTACCTGGATGGCGACTTACTATGCTGTAAGTCTTTAAGCCCCGGGCTTTATAGTTCGGACCACTATTAGGTACAATTAACGGAAATTAATTGTTCTTTCACACTAGCCGTGTGCAGGACGCACTATGAAGGGGTAGAGCCAGACTGAAAAATTCAATGTCATAGCCGGGATTTGAACCACGGATCTTCTGGTCTCCGTCCAGCCGCTCTAAACCATTGAGCGATATGACTTATTAGATAGTATCTATATTACTATGTTTTTGTAACCCAAACTAAGGCAGTTCTTCTTTTGACGACAGGATAAATAAACTTTTGAACAGAACCTTCCTTTGTAAGCTGTCTGCCTTACATTTCCATTACACCTTTATTACCTGCCAGCCATCCAAGTGTTAGCATATCCTGTTTCGGCATTTCTATAAGCTTTTACAGGTAGTACCAGGCAAACTTCGATATTTAAGTAGTTGTAGTTCTGAAATGACCCACTTAATAACTGCTAGGAATGCACCGAACCAATGATCTTCAAGCACCATGGTGATACTTTACAAGAAACGGCTCCGCTTTACCCATCTCGAGCACGCGCATGCAGTTCTACACAACTTTTACATATTAATTTTCTTCGGTATACATCCCGCGCTCTCTAATCAATAACTGCAGAGCGGATATTTTTTTTTTTCTCCCGGGTTCTCTGTATTTTGTCATTATTTACGATACCATTAAATAAATCACATGTCCATGATGATGGAGTACTATTGGCCCACTACGCAACCTCATTCGTTTACGCTGAAATACAAACGCTTCGTCACTCTTTTTACGATGCCTTACTTTGCTGATGAAATCTGAGGGGAAAATTGCACTGAACACGTTTACAAAGTAAAGGCGGATTCTGTTGACGTCATCTTTGAGCTATTACTAACGTATAATGTAAATGTTTCCATGTTTATGAAAATACACAATAATTATTAAGCCATCTTCTATCATTTGGTTCTGAAATACAGTTTGCAAAACTGGTAAACTCTATAATATAGATAAAACCCTACATTATAAAAAATGTAGTTAGTTACTAACACTCCCCACATGGCAACCTTGGCCTTCGGGGTAACCTCACCCCACCGAGTGATGACCGGACCCATTTCTCAGGTGGAGGCACCCAGAGGGGGGTGTCCATTACCTCCGATGATAGGGTGATAGTGAAGATGGCGGTGAGGTGAGAGGACCTACAGTTTTTACCGTGGACTCCGAACCACGTTGGGCATAGGGGATACTTCACGTGTGCTAGACAGAGGTGAAGGCGTGGATAGGGCCGACTTAAAATCGCCAACCCCAAAGCCGGGAATCGAACTCGGGACCCTTAGAACGGGAGCCGCGAACGAAACCACCGCGCTACCCCGGCGCCCCTTATAAAAAAATGTATATCTATTTAAAACTAGGGACGGTATCGATAATTGCGATATCTCGATACGATACATGCAAGGTATCGATATTGAACGATACTTCAGAAAATTCGATTGATACTTTATCGATACTTCAGTGATGATTCTGCAATTTTTATTTTACGAGGGCTGTTTAATAATGAAAGACCACAATTATTTTTGACAATATACCTTTCCTCATCCTCATAATTTTGATGGTCCTTTTCAAAATAGTCTCCCCTGAATGTGATGCACTTGTCCCAGCGTTTCTGCAAGTCTTCAAAGACATGCTGGAAACCATTTTTGAGAGATCCTTCAAAATCGCCTCCGCAGCCTTCACCACTGCTTCTGATCATGGATAATGCCTCCCACGAAGGCGTTTCTTCAAGTTAGGGAATAGAAAAAAAGTCACATGGGGCTCAATCCGGACTAGAGGGAAGGTGAGGGATGCACTCCACGTTGATTTTTACAAGATATTCAGCAACAGCATTGGCAATATGCAGCCGCGCATTATCGTGGTGCAGCATCCGACCTGCTTCACGGAAATGCGGTCCTTTGCACCTGATATGGACTTACAATGTTTTCAGGACATTCCTGTAGTATTGTCCAGTTACTGATGTGTGTGTAGGTACAACATGGTGATAAACCATTCCATGAATATCAAAGAATGAGATGACCATAATTTTTCCAGCAGAAGCAACCACTTTTGCTTTTTGGGGGGGTTGGTGATGAAGGAGATTTCCACAATGAGCTTTGCTGTTTGCTCTCAGGATCAAAATGATGTAGCCAAGTTTCATCAGCAGTGATTACGTTTGAAAGAATCTCTGGATCTTCCTCTAACATCAACTTTAACTGCATATTACCTCCATTGCAGCGGTAGGCGATACTGAACATGTCTGAACTTGCCTGGTTCTCACAGGCGGGAACCAGGAGTACCAACAATGAAACTGCTACGACGTGCTTGTTTCACATTAATCTAACAGAATATATTAAGATTGAATTTTAATGCGAAAACTTTTGAGCGTAAAAATTATTATCATTCTTTATTGAGCAGCCCTCGTACAATCATTCCAAAACGGGGTATAGTATTATTTAATTCAGTTCCAACTTCAATAACGGATTTGCATATGCGTAAAAGCCACTTCAGAACAGCTCTGAAAAAGTACCTCATTACTCAAACCTTCAGGACTTCATTCAGGCAAAGAATACTTGTACTGGCTAAGATACTAATGCAAATATGACAAAAACCTCACAAAAACCATTTAAATTTTGTCTTTATTTCTTAACGTAAGTTCCACAAAGTCTAATACATTTGTTACCACGTCACCCAACATTTTATCTATGCCTCCTTTAACTACTATCCTCATGTCGGGGGCTTTGAAACATATGATGGTGCTTTTACTCTCTAAACTTTTATTTTTTTTTTATTTATTTTATTTTATCCATCGATCAGCAATTATGCTTTACAGATGTTTGTTATAAGATACATAGGAACAGGACACATAACAATGGAGGTAGCCATGAACGACTCCTCTAACTAAATATGGAGGATAACTGTAACACAAATTGAGAACTTAAAGTCTGATGGTAGTAATCACGTGTCTGAGTCGTCTGTGCTGGAGACGTCACTCAGGAGAAGATCTTGGGGCAGTCTGCGCTTCAGGCGAGTTGGCTGGCGAGTGCGACAGCCGAGACGGTACGTAACAGCTCCAGGGACCTCCTGGAGATGGTAAAAGAATGGACGTGCCAGGCGTCGGATGTATTGGTGAACGGGTAAAAGACCAAACTCATGATGAAGCTGCTGGTTTCGGATGAACCATGGAGCGTTTGTAACTGTACGAAGCACCCTGTTTTGTAGTACCTGCAGTCGGCGGAGATTAGTCTTACAGGTGCCACCCCAGACTGGAGCTGCATAGGTAAAAATAGGACGGACTAGAGATGTGTAAAGAAGCAGGGAGGATTCATAACCAAGTGAAGTGCGCCTGTTGAGTAGAGGGTACAGTTTTGATAGCCGGGCAAACGCAAGCGTAACAGACCGACAGATGTGGGCGTTCCAAGTAAGTCGGGTGTCCAGTAACACCCCAAGGTATTTCACTGGCACATTGCTTGGTAACCATGAGAGCGGTTCCCCCAGCAGCTCTAAACTTTTAGGTTAGGTTACTGTAGGTTTTCGTCACTTTTATCTTCTTTTTATAAGCACTTTGATTCTGATATCCATACTTTCAGATTGTGGAGGGCCAGGATAAGAATTGATAAGTAGTTGGATGATAATCCATAGGTAGATGGATAGGAAACGATAGAGATAAACAGGTAGAAATCTAGATTCGAGGTTCAGCTGATAATTCCCGGGTCTCACATTAAAACAAACAATATTTGAATATTTTTGTATTTATTTCTAATCTCCAGAAAGGCTGATCCATTTGTCATATCGCTGTTCCAATTTAATCAAACCAACTCTGTAGTGCGATTAATCATGGCCCTCAAAATAGCTGTTTACCGCATCATTGGCCTCCTTGTTGCTTTGATATCTTCGTCCTTCAAGAAATGTTTTGAGGTTCGGGAACACTTGGTAGTCACTGTGTGCTAGATCTGGCGAATACGGTGGTTGTTCAGGCAATTCAAACCTTAATTCACACGTTTTCCCCATTGCAATGACTGAACGATGTTCCGGAACATTGTCGTGAAGAAACAAGGTTTTTTTTTTCTTTGCCAAATAAGGCCTTTTTCTTTTCCCCTCATCACTTAAACGTTGCAACAAGCTTGCATAGTAGTCACCAGTGATACTTTTACCCTTTTCCAGGTAATCAATATAAATAATTCCTTGTAAATCCAAGAAAATACTCGCCATATGCCTTTTAGCTGACAAAATTGACTTTGCCGTTTTTGGAGTTGGTTCACCTGACACAATCCACTGTTTTAACTGTGATTTCATAATAATGTAGCCAAGTTTCAACCATGGTAATAAGTACTCTCAAAATTTTATTAGGATTTTTACGGTCGAGATCCAAATTCTTAACAGAAACAGTTTTTCTTTGCGACATTTGATCAGGTGTCAACAGACGCACAGACCTTGTAAAAGCACAAAACATTACTTAAAATATTACCTGCACGTTCTTTTGATGTGTTTACAGCCTCTGCTATCTCAAACAACTTTAATCTGCAGTCTTCCAATAGTAAACAATGAATTTTTTCAATGATCTCTAGAGTTGTGACTTCCACAGGACGTCCAGAGTGAGGCTCTTCACTAATGCTCGTACGTCTCATTTTAAACGCTGTAAACCAACTTTTAATCATTGTATATGAAGGGACAGAGTCCTTCAATGTACTGTCCATTTCCTCCTTGATTTCTTTAGTCGTTAAGCCTTTCAAATGGAAGTATTTAATCACTGCTCGTTTTTCCAAATCCTCCATTTTCGTGAACTCTCTACACTTGTCTTGTTTAAAATGCTGTAATTCAAAAACTAAACAAATTATTGACTTGTAACTATGGATATAAGCTAGTCTAGAGTTAAACTATATGACGCTATTCGTCAAAATGGCCCAGTGGTGCCATCTCTATGTGAGGCCCAGTAACAACCCGGTTACAATGAATGTGGCAATTGTTTTAGGGACAGAAGCATAGCCATAGGTAGTAATTTGCTGGTATTAGCAGACGCCTTTGTATTCTGCTTGTAAACAACTGGTCAGCAGAGCAAGCGTGCTGGCAGAGACTGTACTTATATTGGACGATGTTCAATAAACTCGCCCGTCAGTGTGACCATTGCCGTTAAACTTATATTGCTTCCTGCAAATGTTTCGTGCGGCCTTCTCGTGTCACAGAAACGTCATAGCACGCAACTCGATTAGCTTTTGTCTGAACTAAATGCGAATTCTCTGGTTGGGTTTTCTTAGAGCGACAGGCAGCTGAACAATTCGGATATTGGAAAAGAGGGGTCGAAAGTGTCAGATAAATACCGTAAAAATGAGAAATATAATAATAATAATAATAATAATAATAATAATAATAATAATAATAATAATAATAATAATAATAATAATAATAATAATAATAATAATAATAATAATAATAATAACAATAATAATAATAATAATAATAATAATAATAATAATAATAATAATAATAATAATAATAATAATAATGATAATAATAATAATAATTAATAAATACCTTACAGTAAGACTCTTTTACTGTTTGAGATTTCGTAAACTTATTTATAACTGATCTGGTTTCGTCAAATTGTGGTAACCAAGTTTATGTTCAGATGTTACTTCGTATCTCGTTAAAACAAAATATAACACTCAATGTAACATTAAAGTAGGTGCAGAATATCTTTAGAGCTCACTAACCTTAATTTGAGTGAGAAATACAGATGGCAGCACGAGGAGTTCACTCTCTTCCATTTAAAAGCTCGGAAATATCTAGATAACAAAGAAAAGAAAATAGAAGGAAATGATATGTTAGACTAAAAATTATAAATACCTACTTTTGTCATAATGATAGACGAAAACTATATACTAACAACAAATAATACACAAACATATCACAGTCACTCAGTTCTAAAGGTTACAGTTTTATATATAAGACTGGCATGTCGTAACATGAACATCCATTGGAATGGAAACATTGGAATGGAAACACTGAAATAATTTTTGGACTGAGGTCGGTTTAAATAGGTTCGGTCCTAATATTTTCAATAAGCATATGAAATATTATGTGGACTTTCAGAAATAATGAAACCCACTAGCCGCGTTACCAGCCCTGCGCACGGAACGGTCGTCTCTCTGCTTCCAGTTGGCAGGTACGTTCTTCGGCGTATCTGTCTATATGCGTTGCTTCCACCACAGTTCCCGTTGTGGGTCAATCTTAGTTTCCCCTGCCCGCCTCGGTAGCGTAGATGTTAGCGTGTCTACCTCTCGTTCAAGAAGGTCCCGAGTTCAATTCTCGGTTAGGGTGAGTTACCTGGATAAGGTTTATTCCGGGGCGTTCCCTTATTCTGATAGACGAATGTCAGGTAACTCTAAGCTCCATGGACCCTGGACTCATTGAGCGTCCCTTTCATTCATCGTCCGACATGATAACGTTGGAGGACGTAAACTGCACACACACACACACACACACACACACACACAAAAAAAGTAGTTTCCCCTCACCTCTTACCATTCAGCAAGCCAGCTTGGCTGGACTTCCCTGGTGTGGTTGTCTGGATCACTGGGTACTCCATCCTGCTATATCGCGTAATAATATGTATAATACGTGAAGAGCTAGAGATATTGGACCTGAATGATTAGAAGAGTGAAATATTAGGAAATTGACGTACAGTAAGTTACGAAACACAAATAGAGCAATTGGAAGCTGCGTGTGTCTATATGATTTCTCGCGCCTGCCGATATATGACAAGTTGCTGTCCATAAGACATGATAACTTCCGAACAGAGTATACATACACTGGAACCTCCGTGTATCTGCGATAAGCTGAGGTAAACATCTCTGTGTTGCAATTTTTTTCCGATACGCTTTTTCGCTTTGCAGTAACGCAAAAGGCAGTAGTGACTAAAGCATAAAGGAAAATAATGATGAACTGTAAAATATTTGTACTAAAAAGCAAACCGAATGTCCCAACTAAATAATTCCATACGCCTAGTATCTCGTAGCAACTAAAATATATTGGCTTTGCCATAGGTATGGACATGTTTAATAGAAAACTTATTATTCACTCGGTTCAGATGTACTCAGGTCTTACAAAGTGATATAGCCACTTCCGTGCCGCATCAAGAGTTATATTAGGTGTCCTGTCAGTTCTTTTGTTTTGGTGTTTTGAAAAGAATTATTGGGTTTTTGGTTTAGCGATGCTATTTACAGGATGAAATGGCTAGTGTTGTGACCATGTATCAGTCTTCAGTTGTTAATAAACAATCACAAAATAGAGATAAAGTTTGAAAAAGCTACTGCAAACAAGATTATATGACTTAATGTTGGAGGTTGCTCCTTACATAAATGTTTAGGAACTCTAAGCTCTGTGGACCCTGTACTCATTTGAACATCATTTCATTCATCGTCCGATATGACTTAACGTTGGAGGTTTTCTCTTATCCTGAAAGATTAATGTCTGGTAACTCTAAGCTCTATGTACCCCGTACTCATTTGAACATCATTTCATTCATCGTCCGATATGACTTAACGTTGGAGGTTTTCTCTTATCCTAAAGATGAATGTCTGGTAACTCTAAGCTCTATGTACCCTGTACTCATTTGAACATCATTCCATTCATCGTCCGGTATGACTTAACATTGGAGGTTTTCTCTTATCCTGAAAGATGAATGTCTAATAACTCTAAGCACTATGTACCCTGCATTCATTTGAATATCATTTCATTCATCGTCCGGTATGACTTAACATTGGAGGTTTTCCCTTATCCTGAAAGATGAATGTCTGGTAACTCTAAGCTCTATGTACCCTGCATTCATTTGAATATCGTTTCATTCATCGTTCGGTATGACTTAACATTGGAGGTTTTCTCTTATCCTGAAAGATGAATGACTGGTAACTCTAAGCTCTATGTACCATGTACTCATCTGAACACCATTTCATTTATCGTCCGATATGACTTAACGTTGGAGGTTTTCCCTTAACATGGAAGATGAATGTCTAATAACTCTAAGCTCTATGTACCCTGCATTCATTTGAATATCATTTCATTCATCGTCCGGTATGACTTAACGTTGGAGGTTTTTCCTTATCCAAAAAGATGAATGTCTGGGGTAACTCTAAGCTCTATGCACCCTGTACTCATTTGAACATCATTTCATTCATCGTCCGATACAACTTAACGTTGGAGGATTTTCCCTTATCCTGAAAGATAAATGTCTGGTAACTCTCAGCTCTATATACCCTGTACTCATTTGGACATTATTTCATTCATCGTTCGATATGACAACGTTGGAGGTTTTCTCTTATCGTGAAAGATGAATGTCTGGTAACTCTAAGCTCTATGTACCCTGTACTCATTTGAACATCATTTCATTCATCGTCCGATATGACAACGTTGGAGGTTTTCTCTTATCCTGAAAGATGAATGTCTGGTAGCTCTAAGCTCTATGTACACTGTACTCATTTGAACATCATTTCATTTATCGTCCGATAAGACTTAACGTTGGAAGTTTTCTCTTATCGTGAAAGATGAATGTCTGGTAACTATAAGCGGCCCAGTCAAGTTGTACGACCCGCGAGGTTTGAACCCGGGGCATACAGACACGGCCAGGTAGACACACACTTCTAACAGCGCTAATCCGTGTTTTATCCTTAGCAACTTGTCTGCCTGTGGGTCGCTTTAAACTCTCACGACATTCATTTATTAATTTACGCCTATCTGCCCAGTTGTTATCGACTTAGAACCTGTTCTGCATATGTAAATGTTGTGCCAACAGTACAGCTTTAAATGTCCCTATCTAAGGGCCTCTCGACTTGAATAATGACAGGGATGACGCCGTCATTCATTACGGTCGGCAACTACAACAATGTTCAATTGTTGTTCCAGAGGTACTTAGAGACTTAATGGTGCATTTACGTCACGCAGACTCCACCTACTGACAAGATAAATGCTCTGCGCTATACATCGTCATGTTCCTAGTAAATGACGCGTATCACTGTAAGTAGATCACTGGGTGTTAACGTCGTCGGGTTTCAGAATATGTACCTTCGAAGTGAGATGAACATTCCTAAACGCTTTGTTGACGTTGAAACCTCCTCAATAGACTAAATTTTCTTGAAATTAATTTCCTCCGCCGTTAAGTCATATCGGACGATGAATGAAGTGATGTTTAAATGAGTACAGAGTACATAGAGCTTAGAGTTACCAGACATTCATCTTTCAGGATAAGGGGAAACCTCCAACGTTAAGTCATATCGGACGATGAATGAAATGATGTTCAAATGAGTACAGGGTACATAGAGCTTAGAGTTACCAGACATTCATGTTTCAGGATAAGGGAAAACCTCCAACGTTAAGTCATATCGGACGATGAATGAAATGAAGTTTAAATGAGTACAGGATACATAGAGCTTAGAATTACCAGACATTCATCTTTCAGGATAAGAGAAAACCTCCAACGTTGTCATATCGGACGACGAATGAAATGAAGTTCAAATGAGTCCAGGATACATAGAGCTTAAGGTTACTCCACATTCATCTTTCAGAATAAGGGAAAACCTCCAACGTTGTCATATCGAAGGATGAATGAAATAATGTTCAAATGAGTCCAGGGTACATAGAGCTCAGAGTTACCATTCATCATTCAGGATAATGGAAAACCTCCAACGTTATCATATCGGACGATGAATGAAATGATGATCAAATGAATACAGGGTACATAGAGCTTAGAGTTACCAGACATTCATCTTTCAGAATAAGGGAAATCCTCCAACGTTAAAGTCGTATCGGACGATGAATGAAATGAAGTCCAAATGAGTACAGAGTACCTAGAGCTTAGAGTTACCAGACATTCATCTTTCAGGATAAGAGAAAACCTCCAACGCTAAGTCATATCGAACGATGAATGAAATGATGTTCAAATGAGTACAGGATACATAGAGCTTAGAATTGCCAGACATTTATCTTCCAGGATAAGGGAAAACCTCCAACGTTAAGTCATATCGAACGATGAATGAAATGATGTTCAAATGAGTACAGGATACATAGAGCTTAGAGTTACCAGACATTTATCTTTCAGGATAAGGGAAAACCTCCAACGTTAACTCATATCGGACGATGAATGAAATGATGTTCAAATGAGTCCAAGATCCATAGAGCTTAAAGTTACTCCACATTCATCTTTCAGGATAAGTGTAAACCTCCAACGTTGTCATATCGAAGGATGAATGAAATGATGTTCAAATGAGTACACGGTACATAGAGCTTAGAGTTACCAGACATTCATCTTTCAGGATAAGCGAAGACATCCAACGTTGTCATATCAGACGATGAATGAAGTGATGTTTAAATGAGTACAGGGTACATAGAGCTTAGAGCTACCAGACATTCATCTTTCAGGATAAGAGAAAACCTTCAACATTAGGTCATATCAGACGATGAATGAAATGGTGTTCAAATGGGCACAGGATACATAGAGCTTAGAGCTAGCAGACATTCTTCTTTCAGGATAAGGGAAAAAACCTTATCCAGGTAACTGACCCTGACTGAGTTTCGAACTTGGTACCCCTTGAACGTGAGGCAGAGACGCTACCACATACGCTACCTAGGCAGGCAACAGAGATACAGTTGTCTAGCACTAAGGTCTCTGTGGTTATATATGTCGAAGCTGCATCTCTCCGTCAGTACAGAAGAATAAAAATAAATACATATTTTTGTTTGTTAATGACGATTTCAACTAACAGATTTAGAACAGTGCTGCCAGTGTGCCTTAGTTTAGTTCCACGGGAGGTTATTTACTTGTCAGTAAATCTGCTGATTTGGATCTGTCTGTTTTAAGTGTACATTTAAAAACTAATGGTCTTGGAGAGATCTGAACTCGCGCATATCCAACCGAGTCACCTATACTGACGTATGGAAACACAAACATAGTTGCCTAGCTCTAAGGCCTGTGCCAACATTGACAAATATACTATTGTCCCAGAATGTAATGATGCACGGGTAGACACGACTAGGAAGGTCTCTATGAACACTAGATGAACGCTTGCCATCGATGGCAGGCTTTGAGATAGCCCGAAATGTGCCATACCCTAGACTGGGCTTGTAGAGTCGCCGTACTTACATCAAATCCCTGGCAATGGCGGCAGTTCCAGTAGAATGAAATGGGATGAGACGGAAAAGATATCAAGGAAATTGTAAAAGACGAGAAACTATGTAATAACTATTACTTTAGTATGCTCTGCAAGCATAATAGTTTCACAAAACCAAACACCGACACATACAGAGACCCCTATTCGGGAGTTATCTGGGAGATTAGCTGGCACAAGGTGAACTCCGCTGAGAATTAAATGGTCCTGGACCACAAACTTGTCTTCCCAGATCGATTGCTAGCACCCTGAAGTCAGCCCAACCTTCACCATTTATCTCTCAGGAAAAAGTTACCAAACTGAACATTCAACTCTTTCCTTTAAACGCGATTGTCTTATTTCTTTTCAGTTACATTAAAAACATACGAATCTCGCATATTCTGCATTTGTCTATGTATTGTTTACTTAATGTTTAGGAAATTCAATAGGCACGTTTATTTATTAATGCAAAATGGTGTTTTTACGTTTTCTACGCCTGCATAGTCATATTGTACTGAAAATATACTTTCTAAGGTATAAAAACCAAATTGAAATATGAAATGCTTTACGTTGCTTTACTTAATTTAAGAATATGTTTTTATTATACTTATCATTATGTCGAGGGTCGACTGATGAGTCCTTGGCCTTAAAAAATTGTTTTTTTCTTTATTTCTAAATATAACCCACTAATACATTTGTCATATCAGTGTTATAATTTAATTAAACCATCCTTCCACTCCATGCATGCAAAGAATACTTGTACTAGCCAAGATACTAAAGCAAATATGACAAAAACCTCACAACAACCAAATACCATTTAAATTTTGTCTTAATTTCTCAACATAACCTCCACAAAGGCTACCACGTCACCCAACATTTTATCTATGCCTCCTTTAACTACTATCCTCATATCGGGGGCTTTGAAACATCTGATGGTGCTTTTACTCTCTGAACTTTTAGGTTAGGTTACTGTAGGTTTTCGTCGCTTTTATCTTCTTTTTATATGCACATTGATTCTGTTATTCATACTTTCATACTGTGGAGGGTGAGGACAAGAATGGATAATTAGTTGGATAATAATCCATAGGTAGATGGATGGAAACGATAGAGATAAACAGATAGGAAGCTAGTTTCGAGGTTCAGCTGATAATTCCCGGGTCTCACATTAAAATAAACAATATTTGAATATTTTTGTTTTTATTTCCAAACATAATCTCCAGAAAAGGTAATCAATTTGTCATATTGGTGTTCCAATTTAATCGAATCATCTCTGTAGTGCGATTTGCCATGGCCCTCCTCAAAACAGCTGTTTACCGCATCAATTCTGTAAAATCTTCGTCCTCCAAGATATGTTTTGAGGTTCGGGAACAGGCGGTAGTCACTGGGTGCTAGATCTGGCAAACAGAGTGGATGTTCAAGCAATTTAAACTTTAATTCGCACATTTTTCTCGTTGCAATGACCAAACGATGGGCCGGAGCATTGTCGTGAAGAAACAAATGAAGTCTTTTTCTTTTCACTTCATCACTCAAATGTTGCAGTAAGCTTGCTCAGTATTCACCAGCGATACTTTTATCCTTTTCCAAATAATCAATAAAAATAATTCCCTGTGAATCCCAGAAAGGCGTAGGGACGTGGCGACGCCATCGCCCTACCTTACGGTTGCAGTTAGCCAACCCAGTGCCTAGGGGATATCTGGACCACTCGAGCTCCCGAGGGGAAACAAATATTGGGAGTACAGTTGCTCCCTGGTCAAAGGGACCCATACACAGGGTTAAGTGTGAAGACCTCAACGGGATATTCGGCGGAGAAGTTCTTCGCTGTGGCGAAGTCGCGGAGGAAGCATCCCTGCTACTGGGGTTAATAAGGTAACTGTACCCCATATGGCCTGCTACTCAATATGTCCTAGTAGCTATTTCTTGGTAACTATGATGGTAATCTGCTAGATGGTTGCTCATTCGCGTTTGGTAAGTTATTTCAATTATCTCTGTGTTACACTAGTGTGCAGTGACTAACAGCCATTTCACAGTTGAGGTTCGTTTGTTTGCCGCCCAAGTGTTATTATTTTGTGCGGGTAAGCTTGTTGTGCTACTGATACATTAGAATTTTTCTACATACTTGTTACCGTGTCAATTACTTCATGTAACTATCCTGTTTTAAATTATATAATGTTTATGAACGCAACAAGCTTTGTGTAGCTATATGTGAAATGAGTTGCTTGTAATGTGGATCCAAAATGGTCTATTAGGTCATACTGAGTATACATTTTAGCCATAGCAGGCCATACTGGGTATAGACTTTTACTGATAACTTTTTTATTTATTTTCTGTAGTAATGATTTCAAATCACGATAAGATACGCGGTTGATGGAGTCTAGATGACCTAGCAAAAGCTGTGGAAGCCATCAGTAAGACAAAAATGTGGGACTATCAAGCAGAAAAAGAATTTGCTATTCTATGAAGAACTTTCCGTAGGTATGTCAAATCTGGATGAAAAATCAAAGCAAAATTGGGGCAAAAGTTTACTTTGTCTGAAGAACAAACTGGTGAACTCTGTGCACGTATAATGAAGTTGGCAGAAGTGGGATATCCAATAACAACTAACATTTTAAGATTATGTGTCTACAAATACTACAAGAAAAAGTAATATTACTCATAAATCTTCTGATGTTAAGCAGATTGCAAGCCCCAAGTGGGCAAGGAAACTTATATCAGAAAATCCCAAACTACTAATCCAGCTAGGACACAGAAGTTAAACAAAGTAGTTGTGATAAACTTTGGATAGCGATGGAAATTGTGGAATACCAGTTAATTTAATAGGGACTGTACAGGGTATGTATAAAAACACTACAATAGCAATAATAAAGAATGGAAGTAAAACAAAAGCAGTGGATATAAATAAAGGAGTACAAGGATGCCCTCTATCGCCTATACTCTTTAATATCTATACAGATAATATGGTACAAGAATGGCAGAAAAGTATAAAACAAACTGTACTGAATGGAAACATAATTTTAAATACAGTATTATTTGCTGGTGATCAAGTGATAATATCCCACTCAGAAGATGACATGCAAAGAGCAGTATATAGTTTAAACAACATAGCGGAAACATATAACCTTTCAATCTCAGAACACAAAACTAAAGTAATGGCTTTTAGAGGAAAGAACAACATAAGAGCAAAAATAGTTATAAACAATAAAACAATAGAGCAGGTTAATAGTTTTAACTATCTAGTCTACACAGTAGCAGTAGCAAACAAGGATATGGAGGTGAAATTAAACAGATTCAGTCAAATGTGTGGGACTATAATAAGAACGCTGAACAGGAAAACACGATGAAATTTTATAAGATAATGGCCGTCCCAACGTTAACATACGGTTCCGAAATATGGACACTGGCTAAGAACCAACGCAAACAGCTAGAATCAGCAGAGATGTGATTTCTGAGAAGCGTGGCAGGTTATAAAAGAATAGACCACGTAAGAGACGAAAAAATAAGAGCAGAGCTTGGGATTTTTAATTTAAATAGTAAAATAATAAAGGAAACAAAGGAATGGGAAAATCATATTTCAACAATGAACGCGGAACGACTTCCAAGAAGAGTTTTAGAATATATGCCTAAGGGAAAGGGCGATGTGGGACGCCCAGCTCTACGCCGGAAGGATCAGTAGGCTCTTGAGGAGAACGGAACGGGTCACAGGGCCCAATCCATGAAGAAGATGATGATGAATCCCAGAAAACATCGCCATAACCTTATAAGCTGTTAAAATTGCCTTTTTCCTTTTTGGAGTTGGTTCAATTGGCGGCATCCACTGTTTTGATTGTGATTTACTAGTAAAGTAGCCAAGTTTCATCCATGATAACAAGGCGCCTCAAAAATTCACTGGGATTTTTACGGTAGAGCTCCAAATTCTTAACAACTTTTGATCACGTGTCAAAAAACGTGAAACCCATCTTCTGAAAGCCCAAAACATTTCTTAAAATACTATCTGCGCGTTCTTTTGATATGTTTACAGCCTCTGCTATCTCAAACAAGTTTAATTTACATTTTTCCAGTACTAAACAATGAATTTTTTCAATGATCTCTGGAGTTGTGACTTCCACAAGGCGTCCAGAGTGAAACTCATCACTAATGCTCGTACGTCCCATTTTAAACTCTGCAACCTACCTTTTAATTACTGTACGAGGGCTGTTCAATAAAGAATGATTATAATTTTTACGGTCATAGTTTTTCGCACTAAAATTCAATCTTATTAAACTCTGTTAGCTTAATGTGAAACAAACACGCCGTAGTAGTTTCATTGTTGGTACTCCTGGTTCCCGCCTGTGAGAACCTGGCAAGTTCAGACATGTTCAGTATCACCTACCGCTGCTATGGAGGTAACATGCAGTTAAAGTTGATGCTAGAGGAAGATCCGGAGTTTCTTTCAAACGTAATCACTGCTGATGAAACTTGGCTACATCATTTTGATCCTGAGAGCAAACAGCAAAGCTCAGTGTGGAAATCTCCTTCATCACCAACCCCCAAAAAAGCAAAAGTGGTGGCTTCTGCTGGGAAAGTTATGGTCATTTCATTCTTTGATATTGATGGAATGGTTTATCAGCATGTTGTACCTGCACACACATCAGTAACTGGATAATACTACAGGGATGTCCTGAAAACATTGCAAGTCCATATCAGGCGCAAAAGACCACATTTCCGTGAAGCAGGCTGGATGCTGCACCACGATAATGCGCGGCTGTATATTGTCAATGTTGTTGCTGAATATCTTGCAAAAATCAACGTAAAGTGCATCCCTCACCCTCCCTATAGTCCGGATTTATCCCCATGTGACTTTTTTCTATTCCCTAACTTGAAAAAACGCCTTTGTGGGAGGCATTATCCATCATCAGAAGCAGTGGTGAAGGCTGCGGAGGCCATTTTGAAGGATCGCTCAAAAATGGTTTCCAACATGTCTTTGAAGACTGGCAGAAACGCTGGGACAAGTACATCGCATTCAGGAGAGACTATTTTGAGGACCATCAAAATTATGAGGATGAGTAAAGGTATGTTGTCAAAAAATTGTGATCATTCTTTATTGAGCAGCCCTAGTATATGAAGCCACAGAGTCTTTCAATGTACTGTCCATTTCCTCTTTGATTTCTTTAGGCGTTAAGTCATTCAAATGGAAGTATTTAATCACTACTCGTTTTTCTAAATCCTCCATTTTTGTGGAACCTCTACGCTTGTCTTGTTTAAAATGCTGTCATTCAAAAACTAAATGCTATATGTCACTAAAGGCTTCTCAACATTACCTGTCAAAAGGTGGGATCGGCTGTCAATGTAAGGGTTCACTCAACGTCACATAAGGTAAGGTCGGACGGACCTTGCATTTGAAGTATTTACAAATGCAACGTGCTACTTAAAGACCTATTAATGTCTACAGTGTAGGTGTATGCTTACGTTTTTTGCTTGACATATACAGAAATGACGCAACACGTTCCTCATTCTTCTACGTGGAAAGCTGTGCGTCAGATAGGAGCAAAAACGTTCTCCCTTGATATGGCTAATCTATTAATTTTCTATTTCAAATGACGTCACTTGCTCCATTCGGCATTGGAAGACGTGTGTATACGTACGACTCATTGCTATTCACAAGCAAGCAGAAGATTGAAATGGAGAAGTTCAACTAGAGGCAAACACCTGTTAACATATGCGATCAGAGCCATGGCTTGCGTTATGTAAATTTTCCTCACATACTCCACGGGCAGTATCAGATCGACAGCTACACAATGTTCCTGGCGGGAGAAGCCGCCTATCTCCATCGGGTTCTATCTCTCTGAATATTAAATATGTGCTGCTCACACTACTAGGTGTAAGTATAAACAGAATAAAAATGATACATACAAAATAAAGAAGGCTACGAAATCACTAAGCAACAAATGAACAGCTGACATTATTGACGAGTGACATAGATAATTGTGTAAACAAATGACAGATAAACAACTGCAGTAGTCAGTTAAGTTAAAATAAAAGTACCTCCAATTTAAGAAGCACAACTTCTCATTTTTGACAGAGAAGTGAGGTCCTTAGCAATTCTGTGTTGAGGAATGGCAAGGGAACTGTACTCGCACCGCCACGCCCCTGAAAATGTGATGTTATAATGCCTGCTGTATATAAACCATGTGTACCAATTACACTGGGCGACAAAAAAATAATTTTTGAATGTTTCGAGCACTTCATGAGGCAATTGCTACTAATTTTGGGTTGAGAAAAACAAATATGACAGTGAAATTTTTTTATTACCTCTAGTTTCTATGATATATACAAGATGGAAGTATTACATACTAACGGATTGAGAGAAAAGGATACATTTTAATTACATACATGCTAACAACAATGAAAGTGCATTTGGTAGTTACATGCTAAAAGTCCTAAATTACTGGAAAAATTATTCGCAGATAGTCGTGTCTGAAGAGAATCATGTGGTGGCCTATTGACTTCGTCGTCTTTTAGCTTGCCTCTTGTGATGGAGTTCCGCAGAATCCCTATACAAAGACGAACAGTAATCCGCAAGCATTACTTCAATCCAACGGCCCTGATACCTTTGTTCCATAACAGAAATGTCCTGATGGAATCTCTCCCCATGTTCATCACTAACAGCTCCACAACTAGGAGGGAAAAAGTCTAGGTGGGAGTGGAGAAAATGGAGAAAATGTTGTATCCAAGGTTACGGTATTTTTGCAAGAGCACTGTCACCAAATGCTTGTAGTTGTCAGCTCTATTGTTGCCTAAAAAACCACGAACAACACCTTTGAAGGCTTCCCAAGCTTCCTTTTCTTTCCCCTCCAAAACTTGGTCAAAAGCAGGATCGTTTACAAGTTCTCTTATTTGTGGTCCGAAAAAATTCCTTCCTTAACTTTCGCTTCACTTAATTTCCAAAATTTCTCTCTGATTGCGTTTTGTTAAATGACAGGTGTGCCAACTCCCTCAAAAAATTCCCCCAAATTTAAAATCTTCACTCTAAAATATGAAATGTCACTTTATGTTCAAAACAAGAGCTAATCTATCATTTTTATGGTGATTTTTTGAATTCAGCAGATGGAAATGCATGTGAATCGACTATTTTTAAGTCCGAAACATTTTCATTGTTGCCCAGTGTAATCTTCTGTGGAGTAGAACCGCAACGTCCAAAACAATTGCTCCTGTACAGTGATGTGTTATTATACCTATATGTTTCTAGGATACTTCCAGCTATACTTCGCGCCCAACTTCTGGCATACAGACCCCAAACAGAGCAGAGATGATGTCATCAAACTCTCAAGCGCGTACAGGTGTGAGTATAGTAACAGCTTCCTTGTTTACGCTTTCCAGAGAGGAAGTTTTGCAACAATAGATTGCACACGTTTCTATTCTTGTTACTGAAGCCGTGCGTTAATGCTTCCTTCGACTGTTTCAGTAGGGCATTTCGACTTTGTTTTAACAGCTGATAACAGAACATGTTTTTAGAAGTACGATTTGTACTATTTTTAGAGAGCGGTAACAGTGCTGGAGGAGTGTACTCTACTACACGTTGTCTTTGCTGTTAAATTCTCCATTCTGATATATGGATCACGGGAGTCAGATATTCCCATTCAAGAAATGAATTTAGCTGACATAAGGGACCAAATATTACAGTGGGATAGGCTGCACATTTTGACAGTTGCAACTGGAGTTGTTACAGCTGTCATCTAAACACTGGACTGGATGACAATGCCATCATTTAGGTTAGGCAAATATACTATGTTTTTTTTTCTTTTCCTTGTTTTCCAGGCATAAATGCTTCCACTTCTGGATAGTATTTGGGAGAATGTGAGAAGATGTTGCAGAAATTGACAGATTATTCCAGTCTCAATTAGCCAAGACAGGACTTCGATAAATATTGGGTTTCACTCAATTTGGTCGTCCTTTACATGGCAAATAACTGAGAGTACTTTTCAATACTTTTGGAACTATTGTCCTAAAGAAATTTATTACATTCAGAGAAAATTTCCCTGCTGACTCTGTGAAAAAATTTGCATCAAATTAAAATCCCCTGATCTAGAAAAGTTACATGGGCTATTCAATAAAAAGTGATCTTAATTTTCTACGGTCATAATTTTTCGCACTAAAATTCAATCTTATTATATTCTGTTAGCTAATGTGAAACAAATACGCCGTAATAGTTTCATTGTTGGTACTCCTGATTCCCGCCTGTGAGAACCAGACAAGTTCAGACATGTTCATTATCGCTTACCGCTACAATGTAGGTAATACGCGAGGAACAACATGCGGCTTTGAAATTCTGCTTTCGTCCCAACAAATCTTCAGTTGAGGCCTATACAATGTTACAGGAGGCCTATGGAGAGTCTGTTCTTTCCTACAGCACAGCTCGAAGGTGGTTTAAAATGTTTAAAGAGCGGAGACAATTTCAAAGGAAGGTGGACAGGTACTCCAGTTACTGCTCTTACGGAAGAAAACATCAACACTGCTGCTGCCATTGTGAGAGATGATTGACGAATTACCTTAAGATCACTTTCTGAAATACTGAACATTTCATTGGGTGCCACCCACGCGTTGGTGACAGAAACATTACACATGAGACGTGTTTGTGCGCGATGGGTTCCAAGACTGTTGATACCCGAACAAAAGGACATTCACATGCAGTTAAAGTTGATGTTGGAGGAAGATCCGGAGTTTCTTTCAAACGTAATCACTGGTGATGAAACTTGGCTACATCATTTTGATCCTGAGAACAAACAGCAAAGCTCAGTGTGGAAATCTCCTTCATCACCAACCTACAAAAAAGCAAAAGTGGTTGCTTCTGCTGGGAAAGTTATGGTCATCTCATTCTTTGATATTCATGGAATGGTTTATCAGCATGTTGTACCTGCACACACATCAGTAACTGGACAATACTGCAGGGATGTCCTGAAAACATTGCACGTCCATATCAGGTGCAAAAGACCGCATTTCTGTGAAGCAGGCTGGATGCTGCACCACGATAATGCGCGGCTGCATATTGCCAATGTTGTTGCTGAATATCTTGCAAAGATCAACGTGAACTGCATCCCTCACCCTCCCTATAGTCCGGATTTAGCCACATGTGACTTTTTTCTATTACCTAACTTGAAGAAACGCCTTCTTGGGAGGCATTATCCACCATTAGAAGCATTGGTGAAGGTTGTAGAGGTGATTTTGAAGGATCTGTCAAAAATGGTTTCCAGCATGTCTTTGCAGACTGGCAGAAACGCTGGGACGAGTTCATCGCATTCCGGGGAGACTATTTTGAGAAGGACCGTCAAAATTATGAAGAGGAGTAAAGGTACGTTGTCAAAAAGGAAAAAAAATGTAATCATTCTTTATTGAACAGCCCTCGTAAAAATGTAGCGTCACTGATTTATAAAAAGGATACATTCAAGGATATCCCTTCAGACAGTGAACTTCTCATTTTTTCATACAACACTCCTTTGAGGATTTTCTGAATTACACAAAACTATAATTCTAACAGATGAGGCAGAGAGAAGATTCAGTACCTTGAAAAGAATTCAATCGTTCCTTAGAAACACCATAGGCCAAGATAGGTATAATTCCTTGGCTGTTTGTGCCATTCAGAAAGAGAAAATTGGTGAAATCCCTAACTTCAAAAAAGATCTGTCGTAATCCAACACACGATTCAGTTCAACTGAGATGGGTGCCAGGTCAGGTGGGGATCATGAACAATGAAGGAGACAATGCAGCGGGCTAACCAACATTTTTGGCTCAGAGAACAGAAGAAATGCGGCAGCTCATCTGTGAGGTACAGGCACCCCAAAGCTCTGTACAGAGTTTAGACAGAATGTAGGTCTGTGCTCTTGATGCAAGAGGATACCTGTTCAAAATGGGACAGCAAGTGAATCCAGCGTGTATGGATAGTTGCACCGTGAACTTTTTGGGTCTCCGTATGCGAACGTATCTAAAGTCCACAAGAAGCTTACACCACTCGTCCCGGCACGTGTGTTTGGGTCGATATTATCGCTTTATGGCTCGAGTGTACGTATAATGGTAGTTCACATGTAGGCCGCTAGGTGGCTGCCGCAAGTGTGGGTGGGTGGTTGCACAAGGTTATTGCAAATAAATTTGATTTTTCACGCCAAGAGGTTGCAAGATAAAATTTGCTTAAGGTTTTATTTCATACGAATACAATCAGCACGTCCATCAGAGCCTATGAGAGACTTAACTAGCTTGAAATTTTCTGCTCTATTATTCTAAGTTAAACCAAAAATCTAGTGTACATGGACAGCCTTATGGCAGATATATAGCTGAAAACTGAGAAAAGAAGACAATCGCTAATGTTAATCTGTTGGTAGACCTGCCAGCTTAGAAAAATAAAGTATGTTTTCTAATTTGTATGTCACAAATTCTTCATCCAAACTCGTTTTCCTATCTACTAAAAGTTAATCAGAGCCAAATGGACATAATTTCATAGAAATAGAAAAAATTAGCCTACAAACAATGTTTATACTGGCCTGTACCATAGAATGTTTATGTTATGCATGCATTATTGCATCACGTGTCACTATATTTTATGTATAGGTCAATTTTTGCTGTATGTATTATTATTTATTTACATAACTAAAAGCGTTAGAAAGTGTAAGTATCGGAGTAGCTGGTAGAATGTCTACTTCACGTTAGAAAAATCCGGAGTTGGATTCTGGGTCAGAATGAGTTGGATATCTTGATAAGGTTTTCATCCAGGTTTTCCCTTATCCTGAAATATGAATGTATAGGAACTCTAAGCTCTATGTACCCTGTACTCATTTGAACATCATTAATCGTCTAATATGACGTATCGTTGGAGGTTTTCTCTTATCCTGAAAGATATGTTAACTCTAAGCTCTATGTACCCTGTACTCATTTGAACATCATTTCATTCATCACACGATATGACTTAACGTTGGAGGTTTTCTCTTATCCTGAAAGATGAATGTCTGGTAACTCTAAGCTCTATGTACCCTGTACTCATTTGAACATCATTTCATTCATCGTCTGATATGACTTAACGTTGGAGATTTTCCCTTATCCTGAAAGATGAATGTCTGGTAACTCTAAGCTCTATGTACCCTGTACTCATTTGAACATCATTTCATTCATCGTCCGATGTAACTTAACGTTGGAGGTTTTCCCTTATCCTGAAAGATAAATGTTTGATAACTCTAAGCTCTATGTACCCTGTACTCATTTGAACATCATTTCATTCATCGTCTGATATGACTTAACGTTGGAGGTTTTCTCTTTTCCTGAAAGATGAATGTTTGGTAACTCTAAGCTCTATGTACCCTGTACTTATTTGAACATCATTTCATTCATCGTCCGATATGACTTAACGTTGGAGGTTTTCTCTTATCCTGAAAGATGAATGTCTGGTAACTCTAAGCTCTATATACCCTGTACTCATTTGAACATCATTTCATTGATTGTCCGATATGACAACATTGGAGGTTTTCCCTTATCCTGAAAGATGAATGTATAGGAACTCTAAGCTCTATGTACCCTGTACTCATTTGAACATCATTAATCGTCTAATATGACGTATCGTTGGAGGTTTTCTCTTATCCTGAAAGATATGTTAACTCTAAGCTCTATGTACCCTGTACTCATTTGAACATCATTTCATTCATCACACGATATGACTTAACGTTGGAGGTTTTCTCTTATCCTGAAAGATGAATGTCTGGTAACTCTAAGCTCTATGTACCCTGTACTCATTTGAACATCATTTCATTCATCGTCTGATATGACTTAACGTTGGAGATTTTCCCTTATCCTGAAAGATGAATGTCTGGTAACTCTAAGCTCTATGTACCCTGTACTCATTTGAACATCATTTCATTCATCGTCCGATGTAACTTAACGTTGGAGGTTTTCCCTTATCCTGAAAGATAAATGTTTGATAACTCTAAGCTCTATGTACCCTGTACTCATTTGAACATCATTTCATTCATCGTCTGATATGACTTAACGTTGGAGGTTTTCTCTTTTCCTGAAAGATGAATGTTTGGTAACTCTAAGCTCTATGTACCCTGTACTTATTTGAACATCATTTCATTCATCGTCCGATATGACTTAACGTTGGAGGTTTTCTCTTATCCTGAAAGATGAATGTCTGGTAACTCTAAGCTCTATATACCCTGTACTCATTTGAACATCATTTCATACATCGTCCGATATGACAACATTGGAGGTTTTCCCTTATCCTGAAAGATGAATGTCTGGTAACTCTAAGCTCTATGCACCCTGTACTAATTAGAGAGGATCATTCCATTCTTAAATTTGGAGGACGTAAATTAAAGAAAAGTAGAGACATCTATGCAGATATGGTTTTTCCTTGAGTTTTATGAGATGAGATATTATGCAAATAATATGTCTAGAAGAAAGAAAAAAAAAACATAATTTATTGCCAAACAACTTTTTCTTAATAAATGTGGAGAAATAATGAAACATTACCAGTGCATATAATCCATCGTGTTGAGGTTATAAGTCATAGAGTTGAAAGACGTAATTAGTAGTTTGTGTGCAGACAGCATAACTGAGTACGTTCACTAGGAAGTAAGTTTTGTTGCATTAACTCCAAGGTCGCTTGATTATATCAGTGAGCAATACAAACTAGTAAACAACGATATGAAAAAAATGAATCCTTAAGTATGAGCCTTCACTTGTTTAGAGCCTACTTAAAGATTTCCTTTTTCGTAGAGTAGAATCAAAATTCGTGAGACTGCTGAGGCTGTATGCAACTCAACTGATCGAGTGTACAATATCCTGAATGAAAAATTGGCAATAAAAAAGCGGTGTCGGTACAGTCGACCAAAAGCGCATCCGGAAGAACACTTCTACCGAGTCTGACGATGTTTAATCGCAATCTGCAAGACTTTTTGCGCCAATTTGTGACCATTGATGAAACTTGGATCCATCATTACATACCAGAGTCAAAACAGCAGTCAAAACAATGGACAAACGCTAGTGAAAGAGCACCAAATAAGACCAGAACCGGAAATGAATTGTTCTTTCACACTGAGCGTGTGTAGGCTTAAGGAAAGGTAGAGTCGGATTGAAAAATTCAATGCCATAGCTGGGATATGAACCACGGATCTTTTGGTCTCCGTCCAGCCGCTTTAACCCTTGAGCTACTATAGCCAATGTGACGACACGACATTAAATTCTCCAACTGACTCGTGTTTTTTCCCAGTAAACCCACTTAGGATTTCTCATAAACACATGAGACAACTATCTTAATGGCGGCTTACAACGTGTAAGTATTTTAAGGCCCGCGCTTTATTATTATTTCTTATTACATTGGGCAACGAAAAGATAATTTTTGACTGTTTCGAGCACTTCATGATGCAATTCCTACAAATTCTGGGTTGAGAAAACCAAATATGACAATGAAAAAATTTTATTAGCTCTATTTTCTATGATACACACAAGGTGGAAGTATTACATATTAATGAATTGAGAGAAAAGGATACACTTTAATTACAACCTGCTAACAACAATAAAAGTGCATTTGATTTTTTAAACTGATAATTACATGCTAAGAGTTTTAAATTGCTGGAAAAATACTTCGCAGATAGTCGTGTCTGAAGAGAATCACGTGGTGGCCTATTGACTTCGTCGTCTTTTAGCTTGCCTCTTGTGATGGAGTTCCGCAGAGTTCCTATACAAAGACCAACAGTAATCCGCAAGCATTACTTCATTCCAACGGCCCTGATATCTTTGTTCCATAACAGAAATGTCCTGATGGAATCTCTCCCCATGTTCATCACTAACAACTCCACAACTAGGAGGGAAAAAGTCTAGGTGGGAGTGGAGAAAATGGATCTTAAGGGACATGTTGTATCCAAGGTTACGGTATTTTTGCAGGAGCACTGTCACCAAATGCTTGTAGTTGTCATCTCTTTTGTTGCCTAAAAATCCATGAGCAACACCCTTGAAGGCTTCACAAGCTTACTTTTCTTTCCCCACCGAAATTTGGTCAAATGCAGGATCGTTTACAAGTTCTCTTATTTGTGTCCGACAGAAATACCTTCCTTAACTTTTGCATCACTTAATTTCCAAAGTTTCTCTTTGATTGTGTTTTGTTATTTGACAGGTGTGCCAAATCCCACAAAAATTCTTCCATATTTAAAATCTTCACTCTAAAATATGAAACGTCATTTTATCTTCAAAACAAGAGCTAATCTATCATTTTTATGGTGATTTTTTTAATTCAGCAGATGGAGGTACATGTAAATTCGCTATTTTTAAGACCGAAATATTTTCATTGTTGCCCAGTGTTATCTTCAAATCCAAAAAGAAAAATCGACATTATTTTTCTTAAGATAAGTGAAGTTGTTTTTGTTACAAATAGTTATACTTTTATAAGGACTATTTTGCCAACTGGTAAGGTGATGACCACTGTTTTGGGGGATTCTCAAGAAATAATCCTTGTAGACTACTTGGAATAAGGCAGAAACGTAATTTGAGCCTATTGTATTTCATTGTTGGATCGTTTGCAACATGATTTGACTGAGATGAGACCGAAATTGAAACACAAAAAGTGCTCTTTCGCCAGTATAATGTACCATCGGATACATCAGCAATAGTACGGTGAAAGTGCATGATTTAGGCTTTGAATTGCTTCCTCAGCCACCTTATTCACCATACTCAGCCCCAAGTGACTTTTTCCTGTTCCCAAACTTGAAAATTTGACTTGGTGGTAAGAAACTTTCATCAAATGAAGAAGTGATAGTCATGCTCAACGAGTATTTGCAGACCTTGGCGGAACCTCTATTTCGTAAGGGGATGAAAAAGCTGGAACATCACTGGAACAAGCGTATAGCTTGATGGAGACCAGCTCTAGAAATAAGGTACGATGCTCATGTAAACAAAACTATTCTTGTTGTGTTTCTTTAACCAGCCTTATCAAACGACCTTAACAAATGTAACCAACCACCGCTGTCAGTCTAGCATAACACTTACGCAAATGTTAAACTCTAACCTCCAAACAAAGGACGACGATGATGAATGGCGCGGCGTCATTGGCTCAGCGACGTGTTGTACGTAGACGTGGACAGGCAGCAGATTAATACATATTCTGTGTCGCTAATGTTTGGCAAGCGGTACGTTAGTCTTTTGTTCAGTCCAAAATGAATGATTAGATGAAGGTTAACCACTTGTTATCGGTTGCAGACAGTCAAACTTCCCTGAACAAGTAGACACGCTTTTATTATATCTGCTTCAGCCTGAAAAGGATGTAAGGGTTTGACTAAGATATAAGAAGTACAGTAAAACCTCTCTAAAACGAAACGCGCTCGTTCCGAAATTTATTTTCCGTTTACACAGGTTTCTTGTACGGTCATAATTTTTTGCACTAAAATTCAATCTTACTATATTCTTTTAGCTTAATGTGAAACAAATACGCCGTAGTAGTTTCATTGTTGATACTCCTGGTGCCGCCTGTGAGAACCAGGCAAGTTCAGGCATGTTCAGTATCGCCTACCGCTGCAATGGAGATAACACGCGAAGAACAATATGCAGCTTTGAAATTCTACTCTCTTCTCAACAAATCTTCAGTTGAGGCCTATACAATGTTACAGGAGGCTTATAGAGAGTCTGTTCTTCCCTACAGCACAGCTCGAAGCTGGTTTAAAATCTTTAATGAGGGGGGACAATCAATTTCAAAGGAAGGTTGACCCAGTGCTCCATTTACTGCTCTTACGGAAGAAAACATCAACACTGTTGCTGCCATTGTGAGAGAGGATCGACGAATTATCTTAAGATCACTTTCTGAAATACTGAACATTTCATTGGGTGCCACCCACACGTTGGTGACAGAAACATTACACATGACACGTGTTTGTGCGCGATGGGTTCCAAGACTGTTGATTCCCGAACAAAAGGACATTCGCATGCAGGTCTGCATGCAGTTAAAGTTGATGTTAGAGGAAGAACCGGAGTTTCTTTCAAACGTAATCACCGCTGATGAAACTTGGCTACATCATTTTGATCCTGAGAGCAAACAGCAAAGCTCAGTGTAGAAATCTCCTTCATCACCAACTCCCAAATAGCGAAAGTGGTTGCTTCTGCTGGGAAAGTTATGGTCATCTCATTCTTTGATACTCATGGAATGGTTTATCAGCATGTTGTACCTACACACACATCAGTATCTGGACAATACTACAGGGATGTCCTGAAAACTTTGCAAGTCTATATCAGGCGCAAAAGACCACATTTCCGTGAAGCAAGCTGGATGCTGCACCACGATATTGCGCAGCCGCATATTGCCAATGTTGTTGTTGAATATCTTGCAAAAATCAACATGAAGTGCATCCCTCAACCTCCCTATAGTCCGGATTTAGCCCCCATGCGACTTTTTTCTATTCTCTAACTTGAAGAAACGCCTTAGTGGGAGGCATTATCCATTATCAGAAGCAGTGGTGAATGCTGCGGGGGCGATTGTGAAGGATCTCTCAAAAAATGGTTTCCAGCATGTCTTTGAGGGCTGGCAGAAACGCTGGGACAAGTGCATCGCACTCAGGGAAGACTATTTTGAGAAGGGCCATCAAAATTATGAGGATGAGTAAAGGTACGTTGTCAAAAAAGAAAAAAAAAAAAAAACTGTGACCATTCTTTATTGAACAGCCCACTACTTAGTCATACTCGTTTATTACTTCTACATAATTGTAGTTAGCGCCTAGATTCTATGTCTTTAATTTTCCCTTTCCAATCTGCAATTGTTTTGCATTGCTTCACCATGCACAACATTCAAAACAATGTAATGACGATGTTTCAAACTCACGAGGCATCCATTGGAAGCTCTGAAATTGTCTTTGCTTAACTTTCTTACTGTCTCTAAAGCTTGAGTCTGATGCAATGATCCAGAAATGGGAATTCCTTTAGCGCGCGCACTAACAAACCACTCGAACACAACACGATATAGCTCGTCAGACTCTGTAGATTTAGTGATGTGTTACACATGCCCTGCTGTTCCCTTTAGCCACTCGTCTTTGTTACTTTGTTTTTCAGAATATCATAAGTCTGAGTTTTCCCCACTTTAAACAAGACAGTTAAATCTTTAGCTGGAGTGTTTTCCTTTCGTGTTCTTCAATGACCTCATTTTTTTCCTCCAGTGATAATGTCTTATGTTTAGAATTTATTTTACAGAATTTGTTTACATACAGACTATATTTTTAAAAATAAACAAAGTTGACAGTTTTCTTTCACTTGTACTGAGAATGAACACACTACAAAAGAGTTGTACCCTTATCATTTGTGTTGTAATAGGTTTGAGAGAGTTAGTGATTTGTTTTGCTTATTCTTCTAACGATTATAGTTTCTGACATGCTTCAACTGCGGTGCAAGTTATTTGCCCTCAAAATTATTGCGCTTTTAAGAATACATACATTGTTCCCATTACACATAAAGTAATCAGTTTTAATCAGGTTGTTTACGCAAAACGGTATGCAATTTTTTTCCGTTTCCACGTTATACATTTTTCCGGCTTAGAATCTAATTTTAGATCGGAAATATCTCCGTTCACAAATGTATTTTCCTGCTTTCCAGGTTTCCGGTTCGTACTAGTCAGGTTTTACAGTATTACCGGTTTCAGTAGCAGTTCCTAAACATACGTTTCGGGTGTTCAGACATCTCTTCCTGTTTGTGAGGAAATAGTTCTGTCTCCATGGCCTCCTGAAGTAGCTCTCATGTGACTGTAACGTTTCAAACGCAGTTCTGCTACATTATGTCTTACTGCAAAAACACGTAAGCTATGAAACAATTGAAGGCTTGATCGAGGAAAGCACACAGCTGGCGGGGTGTGGAGTGAATTCTTTTACAAAACTCGTTATAATTTCTTATTAAGAAGGTGGAGTTCCTTCACGAAGATATGCAGTGAATGTTTGCTGCATAACTTTGTTACGGTACTTAAGGCAGCATTACAAACTGTAAGGTATGGGCCACTCAAGAGCCTACTTTCAACAACACTGGAAATTTAAGTCTTGTTCCTCTTCCTGTTTTTATTGCTCCCTTTCTTTTTCTTATACCTTCTCTTCTTCTAGTCCTCCTTCAAGAATTAGAGTTTTCCCCTGCTTCGTCCTTGAGTCCTTCAGTAAAAATTAGTAAAACCTTATTTCTACTCAAATGTTTAAATACAAATTCCGATGCAAACAAATTCAGACACGCACCATCACAACACAAGAAATAAAGTAGCCTTGCTGTCACTATGCACAGACTTAGCCTACTGTAAAGCTGCCAAGTTATTCTGGTGCAGCTGAAGTTAAAACATATGAAAGCTGTAATGCGATCCATATAAATCTGAACCATATGAACCAATAACACGTGAAACTTTGGGAGAATATAATACACAATTGGGAGATTACATTACACTATTTGCATCTCAGAGAAAATGTTGGAAGTGTCCTCAACCAGCATCTATACATGTTTCCACTCGTCTCACCATATTCTCTGAAGTCTTACAGAGAGTATCCTCGCCAGTGTTACTTATTTCGGTTAGAATGGATTCCTTGTGGACATCAATTGTTCGTGGCCTACTCTTGTACACTCAATTTTTAGTTACCCCCACGTGAAAAACTCCGGTGAAGTTAGGTTAGGTGTTCTGGGGACAACAGATCTTTTGAGATTTTTCGATTACACTGGCCAACAATGAAAATGTTTCGGGCTTAAAAATAGTGAATTTACATGTATTTCCATCTGCTGAATTCAAAAATCTCCACAAAAATGATAGATCAGCTCTTGTTTTAAAGATAAAGTGACATTTCCTATTTAAGAGTAAAGATTTTAAATTTGGGGGACTTTTTTTGTTGTTGGCACACCTGTGAAATAATAAAACACAATCAGAGAGAAATTTTGTAAAGTAAGTGATGCAAAAGTTAAGGAAGGCATTTTTGTCGTACCACAAATAAGAGAACTTGTAAAGGATCCTGCATTTGACCAAATTTTGGAGGAAAAGAAAAGGAAGCTTGGGAAGCCTTCAAGGGTGTTGTTCATGGATTTTTAGGCAACAAAAGAGATGACAACTACAAGCATTTGGTGACAGTGCTCCTGCAAAAATACCGTAACCTTGGATGCAACATGTCCCTTAAGATCCATTTTCTCCACTCCCACCTAGACTTTTCCCTCCTAGTTGTGGAGCTGTTAGTGATGAACATGGGGAGAGATTCCATCAGGACATTTCTGTTATGGAATAAAGATATCAGGGACGTTGGAATGAAGTAATGCTTGCGGATTACTGTTGGTCTTTGTGTAGGGATTCTGCGAAACTCCATCACAAGTATCAAGCTAAAAGACCACGAAGTCAATAGGCCACCACATGATTCTCTTCAGACACGACTATCTACGAATTATTTTTCCAGCAATTTAGAATTATTAGCACGTAATCACCAGTTAAAACAATCGAATGCACTTTCATTGTTTTTAGCATGTATGTAATTAAAATGTATCCTTTTCTCTCAATCCGTTAAAATGTAAGACTTCCACCTTGTGTATATCATAGAAACTGGAACTAATACAATTTTTTCATTGTCATATTTGTTTTTCTCAACCCAAAATTAGTAGGAATTACCTCATTAAGTGCTCAAAACATTAAAAAGTTATTATTTGTTGCCCAGTGTTATCAAAGAAACTGGTTACAAGTTCCATGGTGTCATTAGAGGTATGAAACGTTGCTCCATCTTGCTGGAAACAACCTTCTCTCAATTCGATATGATCCAGCTGCTCCACAAATGCCTTGAACATACCGATATAAACTTAAGTGTCTACAGTCCTATCAAAGAAAAAGGGACCAACGATCCATAGATGCTGGTGGAGAACACTTCCCACATTTTCTCTGAAATGTAAATAGTGTGATGTAATCTCCCAATTGTGCATTATATTCTTCCAAAGTTGGACGTGTGTCCTGTTATTGGTTCTAAGGTATGACGTATTGACTGGTTCAGGTTTATAAGGATCACACTGTATAGTATGTATGATAAACTACAAATTCCAATGGAAAGAAATTCAGATATGCACCGTCACAAAACAAGAAATAGAGGTAACCTGTCCACAGCTTGTTTGCAGAGCTGCTGCAAAACTATACAATAGACTATCAGCTAAAGTTAAAACATATGAAAGCTAATAAGAATTTCATAACTGCTTTAAAATCTGTTTAAATATGTACTTTATGCCCTATAGGAATTTTTAAATCAATGAGATATTAATGTATTCAAATTTATCAGTTTTAATGCTATATATGTATGTAAAAGCCGAATTTGATTGGATTCACTCGTGTATAACACACTATTGAATTACAATAAACATAAGATAAAAGATAAGGCTTTCTCTCTGACGAATTTTAAACAGCAGGTTTACTGCAAGATGGATAGGAAGAGGTGGACCAGTTCCGTGGCCTCCACTCTCACCTGACTAAAACCCACTAGATTTTTATTTGTGGGGATATTTGTAGCTTCCTGTTTACACAATAAGGTACTCTTATGCCCAATTTCACCAGCAAATGTTTAGACTTAACACGAGTTTAGCAATAGTTAAAACAAAAATTGCATTTCACCAACAAGTGTTAGCGTAACACTCGTGTTAAATCGAATTTCTAATGTTAAGTCCTTAAAAATTGTAAATAGTCAAGATGGCGAGCATGAACTCAGTTGTTGATGTCGATTTGCTATATTTAAGACCGTCTAAATGGCATTCATAATAGAGTACGGCCTAAGAGGAGAAATCATTTTCAGGAATTATCCGAAGAAAACTGTTTTACGGAGGTATAGACTGTCGAAACATGTTGCTGTGAAGGTTACTGCGGAAGTACAAGAGAGGTTAGAACATGCATCGAAAGCTATATGGCGATCTCGCCTTTGCTTCAAGTATCAATAACCTTGCGATTTTATAATTCACTGAATTATGTGGATAATACATTGTCCACCTCCCGTCTTGAAACGTTCAAGTCACTTGTCCTTCTTCGCACCTCGTTTTAAATTTACGTAATACTGAGTTAGAACATGCATCGAAAGGAATACGACTATCTCGCCTTAGCTTCAAATATTAGTAACCTTCCGATTTTATAATTCACTGAATTATATGGATAATACATTGTTCACCTCCCGTCTTGAAACGTTCAAGTCACTTGCCCTTCTTCGCTCCTCGTTTTAAAATTACGTAATACTGAGTTAGAACATACATCGAAAGGAATATGCCGATCTCGCCTTTGCTTCAAGTATTAATAACTTTGCGATTTTATAATTCACTGACTTATATGGATAATACATTGTTAACCTCCCGTCTTGAAACGTTCAAGTCACTTGTCCTTCTTCGCTCCTCGTTTTAAATTTACGTAATAATGAGTTAGAATATACATCGAAAGGAATATGCCGATCTCGCCTTTGCTTCAAGCATTAATAACTTTGCGATTTTATAATTCACTGAACTATCTGGATAATACATTGTTCACCTCCCGTCTTGAAACGTTTAAGGCACTTGTTCTTCGCACCTCGTTTTAAATTTACGTAATACTGACAAGTTGTTTGGTGCTTGTAGTAGTGAAACATGCATTTGAATTCAATTCGTTTCCAATATTTTCCCCGCGACATCTTTCTCTTTTACATTCACTGCATCCGTCCTCTTATTTCCCACGATATCCTTACACCACGTCACCATTTCAATTAACAATTCTTTCTCCGTCGATGAGAAATTTGTCTCACGGCTTTATTTATGATTTTGTTCATCCGCCATTTGTGCCGACGAAAAAAAAGAAACGCATCGGAGTACGTTCAGAAAATCATCCATAACCTTCTATAGCTGTGATATTTACAAGTTCCTTGGCGTTAACACAGGTTTGTTAACATTTTAAGAAAGCAGGTTGGTGAAATGCAAGAAATTTAACATTAGCTTTAGCGCTGTGACAATTGTTACGTTACATTTGTTAACGTCGATTTTAACATCTGTTGGTGAAATCGGGCATTAGTGTTCTTATTGTAGAAGGCTGCCAGACAATATAAAATTCTCCAGCACCAACTCAGCGCATTAGGGACTCCATACGACGCTGGGCTGACATATGCATTGGATTAAATTAATTTGGAGTCGATTAATGACACTAAACAACACTTACTTTTAAACTTTCCCGGAACTAGTTTCAGAGGCCTTCCCTCTATCTTCAGCCGGACATCGACTGGTTCTCATTGGTGTAGCTGGCAATATTTTGTCATCGGTCTCCTCTGGTGGCGGTTCGAGGAACTTGCTGAACAAATCTTTCTGGGGGATGTCGAAATTCAATACTTTGTTCCTATTTTTTGAAATAAAGATTTGTTCCCATGTGGACAGTTCTTGTTTTCCTGTTGTATGTTTTAGTAATTTTGGTTCTGGATTTATGTTGTGTTTTTTTTTTCTTCCAAAAATGCGTGGCAACTGCTGATTTTTCTAATTGTTTGTATTTTATGTTCCTAAAGTGTTCCTTTTCTCTTGTTTCTAAATTTCTTTTGGTTTTTCCAATATAAATTTGACTACAGTCACAGCATTCAATTTGATATATCCCAGATTTTTTGTTAGATGAAATGGCATCTTTGATGTTTGAGCAAATTAGGGTTTTTAAGGAGTAATGGTTCACTGGAGCTAGTTGAATGTTTTGTTTTTTGAAGACTTTTTTGAATTTATCAAAGTCCCATGGATGGTAAGTGAATTTTTTGAAGATCATTTTAGTTTCTGTAGCTGAGAGGGTTGTGGTTTCCTTTATTAGCTTCTTCTTATTTGCTAAGTTCACTTTTTTGTCTACTAATGATTTGGGAAAGTCATTTTTCTGTGCTATTTCAATAATTTTGTTGTATTCTATTTTGTATTCTTCTGCTGTGAGAGGGATGTTACCAGTCTGTGTGCTAAACTATTAAAGATTGCCTGTTTGTGGGATCTTGGGTTGTAGCCATTAGCTTTTATGTAGTTGTCTGTCTGTGTTGGTTTTCTGTAAATGCCAAAGTTTATTCTATTTTTATTTCTGATTATTTTTAGATCTAAAAATGGTAAATACTCATCTTTTTCAACTTCTACAGTGAACTTGATGCTTTTTTCTTGGATATTTAAAAGTTTTAGTGCATCACTGATGTGTTTTTTTTTTTTTTTTTTGGCACTATGACAAATATGTCATCTACATATCTTTGCCAAAGTTTAAACATCCATGGGAAACCTTTAGTGATCCTTATTTCAAAAAATAGGAACAAAGTATTCAATTTCGACATCCCCCAGAAAGATTTGTTAGTTCCTCGAACCGCCACCAGAGGAGACCGATGACAAAATATTGCCAACTACACCAATGAGAATCAGTCGATGTCCGGCTGAAGATAGAGGGAAGGCCTCAGAAACATGTTCCGGGAAAGTTTAAAAGTGAGTGTTGTTTTGTGTTATTAATCGACTCCCAATTAATTTAATTTATACAACAACACTGTTTTCAACACTTCCATGAAAGGATTTATATGCATTGGAGTTAATGCAGCCCACTTTGAAAATCTGTAGTGATTTTCTGTTTTCCAGTGGTTCTGTCACTGATTGCTCTTGTATGACGTTCAGCTGTCAAACAAGTGTTAAAAACAATCAAATGTTTGACATGTTTTTGTTACATCCTGATAAGGACAACACAAAGCTACTAAAATAGCAAAATATACGCCAAGTTCTGCCCAACCTAGAAACAGCTATGTTCATCAAACACGCCATCACTAATAACATCCATAAAAGGTCAGAATTGAATATGCTTATGTAAGCGGCGTAGCCAAGAGACTAACCAAGGTCATCTAAAACACAGAAATCAAACACCCACTAATTTACTACATCAGATCTCTATCAACTTCATGCTCAACATTTGCAAATCGAATATGGGAATTTAGTAGACTTGAAGCTTTAATCAACTCTTACAAGCCCCGCCTCTTTAGCGTAAGTCTGCCTCACATTGGCGACGTCCCGAGTTCGAAATTTTGTCAGGTTGAGTTAACTGGATAAGGTTTTTTTTCCCAGATTTGTCCCTCATCCTGAAAGATGAATGTCAGGTAAACCTAAGCTCTGTGTACCCTGCACTAATCTGAATATAATTTAATTCAGCGTCTGTTGGAGGTTTTCCCTTGTCGTTTTCTGGTAACTCTAAGCTCTATGTACCCTGTACTCATTTGAACATCATTTCATTCATCGTCTGATATGACTTAACATTGTAGGTTTTCCCTTAATCTGAAAAATGAACGTCTGGTAACTCTAAGCTCTATGTACTCTGTATTCATTTTAATAGCATTTCATTCACCATCCGATATGACTTAACGTTGGAGGTTTTCCCTTTTCCTAAAAGATGAATGTCTGATAGCTCTAAGCTCTATGTACCCTGTACTCATTTGAACATAATTCATTTATCGTCCGATATAACTTCACGTTGCAGGTTTTCTCTTATCCTGAAAGATGAATGTCTGGTAACTCTAAGTTCTATGTATCCTGTACTCATTTGAATATCATATCCTACATCGTCCGATATGACTTAACGTTGGAGGTTTTCCCTTATCCTGAAAGATGAATGTCTGGTAACTCTAAGCTCTATGTACCCTGTACTCATTTGAATATCATATCCTACATCGTCCGATATGACTTAACGTTGGAGGTTTTCCCTTATCCTGAAAGATGAATGTCTGGTAACTCTAAGCTCTATGTATCCTGTACTTATTTGAACATCATTTCATTCATCGTCCGATATGACTTAACGTTGGAGGTTTTCCCTTATCCTGAAAAATAAAGTCTGGTAGCTGTAAGCTCTATGTACCCTGTACTCATTTGAGCATCATTTCATTCAACGTCCAATATGACTTAACGATGAAGGTTTTCCCTGATCCTAAAAGATGAATGTCTGGTAAATCTAAGCTCTATGTACCCTGTACTCATTTGAACATGATTTCATTCATCGTCCGATATGACATAACGATGTAGATTTTCCCTTTTCCAAAAAGATGAACATCTGGTAACTCTAAGCTCTATGTACCCTGTACTCATTTGAACATCATTTCATTTATCGTCCGATATGACTTAACGTTGGAGGTTTTCCATTATCCTGAAAGATGAATGTCTGGTAACTCTAAGCTCTATGTACCCTGTACTCATTTGAACATCATTTCATTTATCGTCCGATATGACATAACGAAGTAGGTTTTCCCATTTCCTAAAAGATGAATGTCTGGTAACTCTAAGCTCTATGTACTCTGTACTCTTTTGAACATCATTTCATTTATCGTTCGATATGACATAACGATGTAGGTTTTCCCTTTTCCTAAGAGATGAATGTCTGGTAACTCTAAGTTCTATGTACTCTGTACTCATTTGAACATCATTTCATTTATCGTCCGATATGACTTAACGTTGTAGGTTTCCCCTTATCCTGAAAGATGAATGTCTGTAACTCTAAGCTCTATGTACTCTGTACTCATTTGAACATCATTTCATTTATCGTCCGACATCACTTAACGTTGGAGGTTTTCTCTTTTCCTGAAAGATGAATGTCTGGTAACTCTAAGCTCTATGTTCTCTGTACTCATTTGAACATCATTTCATTCATCGTCCGATATAACTTAACGTTGGAAGTTTCCCCTGATCCTGAATGATGAATGTTTGATGACTCTAAGTTGTATGTACGCTGGACTCATTTGAACATCATTTCATTTATCATCCGATATGACTTAACGTTGGAGGCAAAGACTAAAGAGGCAAATATTTGAGTGTTTCTCTTTTTTAGAAAAGTATATACAGTTCAGTATAAGATAGTTGAAAATAATAACGAATATTTTTCAGATAGTTCGCGCTATAAAAGGCTATGTCTTCCTTAATAGTGTGTTTTAACAAACTATATTTTCTCTGCAGTAAGAATTTGCCTATTTCATCCAAAATGAGGAGAACTTCTGAGGGTATTTCCAGAAAATTCACCATTTAGATACACTGCACTTGTCAAACCGACCGGATTACGGTGTGTTTGCCTTAAGAGGATATAGACGCCGCTCAGTTGTTTTGCAGTCGTTAATCTTTCCGGCCGTTAATTCAAAAGATTTACATATGGCATTGGACTTTAGCTTCCTTTTTTTAGCACTATTAGCATCCATAATTAGTAGACTGTAATAAAATACCTTTTATGCAAAAACATCATTACTTTCATATTTCAAGGCTGGTAGCAATGTGATCGTTTAATAAAAGCAATTAAGGTACAATTCTTTTTTAAAAAATACTTATGGGACAAATAGATGCAAGATACATTAAGACTTCGAAATATAAATCTACATAAAATATTTATTTTTATATTCAAGGACCCTTATTAAATTAGCCATCTTGGGATATATCTGTTTTAAAGCTTCCTTTTTCTTTTCTTTTAATAGAATTCAGGTAAAGTGCTGACTCATTTGAACATCAATTCATTCATCGTCCATAAGACACATCATTACGCGATGCTTTTGTTTACTGAAAAGTAGGCCTTCTACTGTTAGACATGAATAATCTCTCCAAAGAATCGAATTATCTCTACTAGAATCAATATAGCAAGTCAAACAGAAGTATAAAGTTATAATTTGGGAGACAAAAACACGTTACTCTCCAGGAAAGCCTCTGTAATATAGTGTCAAAGACATATTATAATCTCTGACCATCGATTACTTCATAGATGTCTTAATCCGATGTTCAAGTTTTATTTATTTATTTCAAAAACAAGCTACATACAGTCTCTCCTTTATCCCCATCATTGTACCAGCGAAGGACCTAGTCCTAGCACGGTAATAGGAAAGCACCGCCTAAAAGGCCACACAGCCTTCCAGCGACACGTACTCCAAGGGAAGCAACATACATGCGACATCTACAATGTAAAGAGATTTTTGAACTGCACCATTTCTTAAAACATAAATATTCTTGTCATAAATTTCAGATGACTTTTGCGCCAGTTTCAATACTAATAATTGTATTCATATTTAGCTACTTGTGGACCTTCAGATGGTCGCTTTCTTTAGCAAGTTTGGCCTCTGTCCCTTTTCTTTGGAAGATAAAGAAAAGCTCCTTGTTTGGTTTTACTGGATCATTTTATTTCAGTTTGTACGGCACTCCCTTATATGGCAATGAAAGAAAACGTACACAATACACTGTAGAACTTATAACCCAGGATCCCTCGAGCAATTGCCATATCTTCACATTACATATATGTCACCATCTGTTCGCTAAGCAGCTGCGAGCTGCATCATATAACTTTAAAATGTATTTAGGCAACACTATCTGATGGTCGTTTAGTTAACTAACGTGAAATAGATGCTAATCAATATAAAAGAAGACTGAAGGTTTGTCTGCCTTCATTTATTTTATTCTCCACCATAAGGACAAAAAATACATCATCACGCCAACCTTTTGTTACTGAAAAGCAGGCCTTTTACTTTTAGACAAGAATAATCTCTGCAAAGAGACAAATTATCTCTGCCAGAGTCGATATAGTAGGTCAAGTAGAAGAATAAAGTTAATATTTGCGAGACAAAAACACATCGCCTACTCTAATATACCTAGTGTCAAAGACATTAAATTACCTATAATCTCTGACCATCGATTACTTCATAGATGCCTTAATCCGGTGTTCAATTTGTTATGTATTTATTTGAAAAACAAGAAACATACACACGACATCTACAATGTATAGAGATATTTGAACTGCACTATTTCTTGAAACATAAATATTCTTTGTCATAAACTGCAGATGACTCTTGTGGCAGCAATCTAAGATTAGCAATTCCAGCTTCTCCAATTTCTTCAGGTACAAAATTTTCGTCGCCTGAAACACTCATTTTGACATATAGTTTACCATTTGTTATTTTTGCATATCCGTAGTTACGATTTCGCTGGTCAGAGCCTCCAATATCATCTTACACCTGGTAAAAACATCAACTTACCTCGCAACGTCTCACAATTAACTATTTTCCATTAGTCATTTATATTTATATAGTGTTTCTCAAAGCAGGAAGAAATGATAAAGTAATCTTTACAATAGAGGACATTTGTGAGGCGTTTTTCCTTTGTTCGCCCTAAACTTTTGACACGACGGAACATTCCTTGGGCTAGGTTTAGCTCCTCGTAATTTTTAGGCTTAACTGCCTAGAGGGAGCTTTCTCAAACAATTTATCAGCAGCCCTTTTCAGTTTTGCCTCCTCTCTATTTCTTTAATCAGATCTTTAGAGAGGTCCTTACAGCAACGACTGCTTCAGCCTTAGCCTTAGTTCAGATTCCCTTTTCTCTCTTTGCTTCGTACACCCCACTCCATTCTGTTCTTTCTCTACGTAGTTTTTGTAACTTTGATGGGATTTCTGACCAGAATTTGTAGCTCTTGGTAATGAATCTTTCTGTCCGAATCTCTCCATACTTGACAAAATGTTCAGCTTGGCATTCATTTCTCCTTCCTTTAATGCTATTTTATCATGTCAGGCCTGGAAGTGTTGTACTTGTATGACTCTCTATACTCCTGTACAAATTATTTTAGAAACACTTATTTCTCTATCTACTCTACATTAATGAAGACAAAAATTAGCTAATTGTTAATTTTTTTTGTAGAAACAAGTCAAAAAGGTAGACTTGAAGTGATAGTCAAATGTTTTAAAACTGATTGTCTAGGTGACGTCTTTGTAATTCCGTTCTCTTTGTATGCCCAAGAGATAAAAATGAAGGTACAAGGGAGTATAGGAATACAGTAGACTTTACGTGATATTCAAATGTCTTAAAACTGGTTGTCTAGGTGACCTCTTTGAAATTCTGTTCTCTTTGTATATCCATGAGATAAAAAATAAAGGTACAAGGGAATATGGGAATACAGCAGAGTTTAACTGATAGTCAAATGTTTTAAAACTGGTTGTCTAGGTGACCTCTTTGAAATTCTGTTCTCTTTGTATATCCAAGAGATAAAAAATAAAGGTACAAGGGAATATGGGAATACAGCAGAGTTTAAGTGATAGTCAAATGTTTTAAAACTGGTTGTCTAGGTGACGTCTTTGAAATTCGTTCTATTTGTATGTCCAAGAGATAAAAAATGAAGGTACAAGGAAATATGGGAATACAGTAAACTTTAAGTGATAGTCAAATGTTTTAAAACTGCTTGTCGAGGTGATGTCCTTGTAATTCCGTTCTGTTTGCATGACCAGAAGAAAAACAAATAACTACTTAATAACTACTCCTTAATACACAAAAACAGAAGCTAATAACATGAAAAATTACAAATATTCAATCAAGCTTACCATCGACAAAGTTGCAACAAAAAAATCTTCATCCCTTCAGGGAAATTTATCGGACTTACTGAAAGATCCTCGGAATCAAGTTATTTATGCAAACGGTTACAGAAATATATTTTTGTTTCCGCGTTAGGCAGTTTTCTGGCTTATAGAATAATTTTACATGGGAGATAGCTCCGTTCGGAAGTTTACTTTCCGTTTTTCAAGGTTTCCGGCCTACAAGGATTCCGTTTAAGACATGTTTTACTGTATTTTGAAGAGCAATATTCCCAAAACAGGAGAGAATGACAGTCCATGCATAAATGTAACACGACACTAAAGAGAACCACAAACAATTGAATGACACATTGCACCATGCTTATAAAATCATAAGGAAACTTAGCACTGCCATCTGATGGTGGCATTATTAAGCACTTGAACATCTCAATGGATATAACCATTTTCAAAGGTAATGCTCTCGGTACCCCGTACCTTTCAAAGCCCTTCTTATATTTTACATGAAGTTAAGTATCCAGTTATGTTTACTCTTGTTTCTCTTTGTTGTCTGTAATCCTCTGCCTCCTCCAATAATTTTATTTTTCTTTTTAAGGATATGTATGACTGAAATTTTCAAATTCTGAACTAATAATGCTAGCTTTTTCAAATTTACACCATAGATGTAGTATAATGTAAACATGTTACAACCTAAATTTAAACCATTTTTCTCCAGCAGTTTAGAAATTATGATAAATTTTGTATGTTTTTTGTTACGTCACTAAAAAAGTCCCTTGCGACAAAATATTTTGAATTTTGGTCTAATATTTTAACTCTGTGTTCATAATACACATACTTTTTGAAATTGCTCTGGGTTTTTCTGTGTCTCCTTTAGTTAAGGTCACAAAAATTGTTTAATTTACAAATATTCCTTTTTGTCTAAAAAACTGTAAGTTTTGTGTTTGAAAATTAAAAATATATGCTTATATACATTTCACAATAAAACCTAGGGCAATTTCCATTCCTCATGATATTCTGAACCTGTGTAGGAAATTTCATGAATGTAGTACAAAAACTGCATCGCAAGGAGCATTTTACAGGAAGAAAAATGCTGAAAATATGAACATTGAGAAAACAGCGATTAAAGATTTTATTGCATAACTCACATTAAAATCCACCAGGCTGATAGGTTGGACCCTCAGATTTCTTTTTCCTCTCCTCTGTTGCTGCTTTTTCCACCTTTTTCTTCTTTAGATGTTGCTTTTCTTCTGCACAACTTCGCTTCTTGCTTTGCAGGACACGAGTCTGATCTCGCTGCACTGAAGTTTTCCTTGCTGAGTCTACTACACTTTCACCTCTGATATTTTGCTGCAGCTCCAATGACTTAAGACCACCCATGTTAAACTCACTGATGCTTTTAATAACAGCAAGATCCAACTTTTGTTTTGATATGAAAACTTCCTTTGGGCACTTATTCCATATGACATGATGCAAAGATTCATTGGCATTCTGTGTTTTTCCTGTTTTGCACCTCTCTAGTAATGTTGTAGAAGCCAGCCTCTGATATATTGGCAACATTTTAGGAACTATTTTGTCTGAAAGCCTTATTTTTCTTTTCTTGAATTGAAAATTTAAGAACGGAAAACAGACAAAGAATGTGGATGTAGGAAAAGAGGGCGTGACTCTGACAGAGTTTAAAGGCCACCGACATTTAAATAAGCATTTAAAAATGGCGTTCGGAGGCAAATTATGCATTTTTCACATTCAGGAATGTCTAAATTATTTTATAGAATTAAAATAAAAAAGTCGTTATTTTCACGATTTTCATGAAATTTCAGTCATACATACCCTTAATTGGATGATTGTTTCATTGCTAATATTTTCTCGGTTCGCTACTTCCGTTTCTATGGAGTTGCATGTTCGAGGTCCTCATCGAGGCATTGTATTTGATTTTGTAGTTCTGTAATAACTTGGTTTCTTCTCTGAAGTCTGTTTTGTTGTTTTACTGTTTGGGTAGCTCTTAGGATGTTTGTATGTTTCTATGCCTGCATTTTGGAGGTGTTGTTCCACATCGCTTATATCTGATATGTGCGAGTGATTTCTCCTCACGGTTGACTTAAGGCTCGTTTCTTTGGACATACTGTTTTTGCTAGTTACACTGAAATCTCTGTCCTATACGTTAAGAAAGTGATGTCAACGTTTTAGATTAGGCAGTCTGAGATCTGTGCTCGTGGTACAGAAAGTTCGCAAGGCTGGTGATGGGGTGGAGTCTGTGTAAGAATACGGCCTTGTAAAGGCCACCATCTCGCCTCCCCCCCCCCCGCCCCCCAAGGGCTTCCCACACTGATCCTATCTTCGTCACGGTAGTTCGCAGCTTGTAACGTCATGAAAATCCATCGTGTTACAACTCCTTAAGACAGGTTGTTCCGAATACCAACACCCGGTGTTCATGCAAAGAAATCTGCCCTTCCCTACTTACATAGACAGTTGCCAAGCGTGTAGTAAATCGATGGAAGCGATGTTCACCCAAGAATTTCAAGAAAAAAGAAGAAAAACAAGAAAAATCATAATGTTTTATTTTATCTGGATATACTCATTCAATACTACAAGAGAGCTGTTCAATAAAGATTAATCACATTTTTTTTGACAACGTACCTTTACTCATCCTCATAATTCTGATGGTCCTCAAAATAGTCTTCCCTGAATGCGATTCACTTGTCCCAGCGTTTCTGCCAGTGTACAAAGACATGCTGGAAACAATTTTAGGACAGATCCTTCAAAATCGCATCCGCAGCCTTCACCACTGCTTCTGATTATGGATAATGCCTCCCACGAAGGCGTTTCTTCAAGTTAGGGAATAGAAAAAAGTCACATGGACTAAATCCGGACTATAGGAAGGGTGAGGGATGCACTTCACGTTGATTTTCGCAAGATATTCAGCAACAGCATTGGCACTATGCGGCCGCACATTATCGTTGATACCGAAATTATGGTTTGCCAGGAGCAAAGAATAATGATAGACGTCAAAGGAATGTTGGTTCTTTGTGACGACCAAGGGCAAGGTCAGTTCAGTTGGGGGAAGTCTGTAACAATGCCATGAATGAAAGGAGCAGTGTCCTTAGAAGGTTTCTAAAGGAATTGTCACTTGACGTATATGAAGAGGAAATTCTTTGGATCGTTTACAATGGCGACCAAAACAGCCACAAAGGGACTTTGTTTAAAAGAGTTTTGAAAAGGGAAAGTTAGAGATATATACACACGCGCGCAGATGGGGTCAGGCACTCTACTGCGTAAGGCCGATGGAGACCGTTCGCGGCTAGGAAGCCATTAGAAGCAGTCGTCGGTGTGTAGCCGATATGAGGAGGGAAGTCAGACGTGAAGCCTATTAGAGCGGTCAACTTATTCTGTATTGAATATTTGTCGGGTAATCAAAATTTATCGAGAAATATAATTAGCATTCAGTCACTATAAACCGAGATTGGTTACCCTCGGTCGGCAGCTTCCATTTCGAAGAAGAAGCAGTGAAAAAATAACATGGAGACGGGCATTCCAGTGTTGTAAAATTTCCTTCTCACACACATCCACGCATACCCTGAGAGAAACCTCATTGCTCGCCGACTTCTGTGTTCGCCATTATATTATATTTGCCTCAAATCGGCGCACAACGTGGACTTGTGTACACTCATATAATAACTGTATCAAACTAGCCCACAACGTGGTGCTGTGGTAACCTTTGATCGCCACCATTAAAATTAGTTACATCGTGATGCAGCCTGCTTCACGGAAATGTGGTCTTTTGCGCCTGATATGGACTTGCAATGTTTTCAGTACATCCCTGTAGTATTGTCCAGCTACTGATGTATGTGCAGGTACAACATGCTGATAAACCATTCCATGAATATCAAAGAATGAGATGACCATAACTTTCCCAGCAGAAGCAACCACTTTTGTCGTTTTAGGGGTTAGTGATGGAGATTTCCACACTGAGCTTTGCTGTTTGCTCTCAGGATCAAAATGATGTAGCCAAGTTTCATCAGCAGTGATTACGTTTGAAAGAAACTCCGGATCTTCCTCTAACATCTACTTTAACTGCATGTTACCTCCATTGCAGCGGTAGGTGATACTGAATATGTCTGAACTTGCCTAGTTCTCACAGGCGGGAACCAGGAGTACCAACAATGAAACTACTACGGCGTGTTTGTTACACATTAAGCTAACAGAATATAATGACACTTAAATTTAGTGCGAAAATGTACGACCGTAAAACAATTATGATCATTTTTTATTGAACAGCCCTCGTGTATTTACGCATTTGTAACCTTGAATACAATGCTTTGTAGACTCCAGGAGGCAAAAGCGACTTTTTAGTCAGGAAGCACTGACAGATTTTATCACGTCAAATCTGAAACGGTTTAGTAAAAGAATTATTATTTAAATGTTAAGATTACGTTAAGAAAAATTTATTTAAAAAGAATGACGATATAGAAAAGTTGAAAGACGTTTAGGTGTTATGGCAACGGTAGGACTATAAAAGCTGAGGCACTTGAAGCCATTTTTGCTTCTGTAAATGGACGTGAAAGTGTGAAGATGTGTGTTAATTGTTGGAAAAGTTTCATTTTAATTCAAATAACAATTTTTATAGAGGAAAGGAGGTACTACCATTTTATTTTATTTATAACTATATTATCACTTCCCATCTGAGACCGACCACGAAAATAAGAGCTTATGCGAATACCAGAACAGCCGTGGTACTACTAGAATCCAGCAAGTAGATCTTCAACGAGGTTCATCATCATCTTTTCTTCCACAACTTACAACTGCAAGTCGTTACAAAAGATAATTTCTTACGTATGAAATATAGTGTACAGAAACACAAGAGGGGAAAGCATATAAACAGTGGCTATTGTACTTAGGTCATTCAATAAGTAGTGGCAACATATGAATTAACAACAAATAAAACAGCTTTGGAGCAGTTATATAATTGCAGAGGTTAGATGCCATCCACAGCGTCTTGTTCTCCTAATATTCGAACAGACTGCTCTACTGCTGCTGTAATTGCCTGCCTGGTTCTAAAGCAAACTCCTCTAAGCGGGGCTCATATCTAGGGAGTATGTAGGACGCTCCAGACCTTCCCAGTTCTATCTGGGAAGTAAATTAACAACAGGAGCAGACTTGTGAGAGTGAGCACCATCATTTAATACATTGGAATGAGAATTCAGGAGATTTAGACAATTACAACGCACTTAGTGTAATATACACCATTCACACTACCTCCTTGAAGAACTGAATGGGTGATAAGAACAGTTAAATGCAGAGGATCTACCGAAAAATCCGAAGATCCTGGTCTCCTTCAAACCAGGAGCGATGGGTAACTCCGGGGGTATTTCCATAGGGCAATACCTTATTTCTTAAAAATCCCCCTCCCCCCATCGACAACAACATCAAGACGGCATGGAAGTGAATACGCCACTCACGCGCCTCAACCCCACAGGGAAGCCTACCGAAAACTTCGGTGGGGCCACCTGGTGATCTAGCACACCTTGTACTAGCTCTGCAGGTTAGTATAGATGTGTTTTTTTTATCTTGAAAAGTTCAGAGCGATGCGCAGTGGTATCTTGACGAGTCCACCTCAGAACGGAGGGGAGGGCAGGTCAGTTGCGTACCAGCTGCCAGCAAGTAAACACGTGCAGAGTTACTCGGTAACACTACAGCTTGTTTCAAAATGTGCTTGTCTCCTGGTTCCAAGAGGGCATTTATAAATGATGCCTCCTAGCAGCACATTAAGAAATAAAGTGCTACATTTAAAAACACGAGAAGTAATAACCAATATCCATAGATTTATAAAAAAAAAAGGAACAATGGTCTGGGTCAGCTATAAAAATCTGGGGAAGGGTATCTGAGGCAACAGTTGTGTCTGAAAGTAGTTTAGGAGAGTTATTAAGGAAAGAAAAGCCATTGGTGCTAGTGCAACAACGTCCTTCTCTATGCCCAGTAAACAAAGATTAAGAACATGCACAAAATCTAATTTGTATGTTTTAATTCAGAAGTAGTTAGGCGAACCATGAATGATTTTTAAAGAACTGAGAAACAAAGACCAACTTTGAAGAAAGTGCTTATGAAGCTTAAAAATTATACTGACTTCCAAGGCAGTGTCTGAGCATTAAGAAGAGTTCTTTTGAAGCTAGGATTATTTAAAAAAAAAGAAGAAAAGAAACACTAAGCGTGACAGACAAATTTTAATCTAACATCGCACCATACGTGCAAAAAGGCTCAAGTATTTACGAAATATTCGGAAATATCGAAGTGAAGTTTATATAGTTTATATGGATGAAACTTATATAAATACAGCACATTCTGGACCATATGCCTGGAGTGAAATACGTTACAGGGACTCTGCAGCGATATAGAAAGGCCGTCAGTTGTTTATCATGACTGCTGGAGGATAACAGTGTTTTGTTCCAAATGTCTATGTACCGTTTAAGATCCAACAAAAGCGTGGAGAGTACTAACATAGTAAGAATTAGAACTCAGTTTATAAGAGCTGCAAAACTGGCTTTGAGAATGAAATTTGTTTTTAGACACCTTATGCACCGCCCTCCCCTCTCTTAATCTTCAGCGTGTGACGCATTGTGGCGATATGTGCACTATCCCCACCACAGTTGCTACTCATCACTACCGCGCAGGATTCCTGTCAAGATAAAATAATACATCTGTACCTGGGACTTATGAGGCAACCCTCTACCACCTCCGGGCGGCCGTACCCTGGCCGGAGGTACCCAATTCTCCGTGGGTGCCGGGAACACACTGCCCACTCGAGTCCAACTCAATCCGAAAAACTCCCCGACGGAAGGGGCTCGGCAGTTCGGTCCGAGTTTCTTCTAGTAACGTCAGAGGTACCAGGAGTGCTAAGGGTCCGCAGCGCAGGCACCACGGCAGCTGAAGGGGAGGATCCTCTCCACTACGAAGGGGTGATAAGATCACCATCAAAAGCAACAATGAATTTGACTTTAAGTGGATCCAGTTCTTGTCGATACCTCTTTGCCCGTGGTGAACCAAAGTGCCACCACTCATTTGTTTGTCTCTAATTGTAGTTGGTAGCATAGAATCCAGGTTTCATCTAATGTAATCATACGTCGAAGAAAACGCTCAGGGTCACGTTCATAGCATTCTAAGTGTAATATCGCTGTTTCCATCCTTTGCCACATTGTTACCTCTGTGTGGAACCCATCGAGCGCAGATTTTCCTCATCTTTAACTTAAGTATGTGGAGAATTGTAGCAGGAGCAACATCAACTTCCCTTGCTAGTTCAATACAACGATGTTCTTCCAGCAGTGCTCTAACAGCATTCACATGCACATCACTTGTTCCACGTTTTTTTATGAACGTCTTCCCTTCCTCTACTAAATGCATTCGCCCACCTAGCCACGGTACGATATGGTAAAGTCTGTCTACCACTAACTTCCAATAATTCTGTATGGCTTTGTTACCTCTTACAACCTGAATTTTAATGAGGTATCTTTGTTCATGGAAATTAATTGTTCTTTCACACTAGCCGTGTGTAGGACACACTATAAAAGGGTAGAGCCAGAGTAAAAATAATACGAGTCAGTTGGAGAATTTAATGTCATGTTGGCACGTTGGCCATAGTAGCTCAATGGTTTAGAGCGGCTGGACGGAGACCAGAAGATCCTTGGTTCAAATCCCGGCTATGGCATTGAATTTTTCAGTCTGGCTCTACGCTTTCATAGTGCGTCCTACACACGGCTAGTGTGAAAGAACAATTAATTTCCATTAATTGTACCTAATAGTGGTCCGAACTATAAAACCCGGGCCTTAAAGTACTTACAGCATAGTAAGTCTCATGAGTTCATGAGAATACCTAAGTGTTTTACCGGGAGAAACACGAGTCAGTTGGAGAATTTGTCATGTTGGCACGTTCGTTGTAGTAGTTCAATTGTTAGAACGGCTGGATGGAGACCAGAAGATCCGTGGTTCAAATCCCGCCTATGGCATTGGATTTTTCAGTCTGGCTCTACCCTTTCATCTTCGTTCGTATTTGCTAAATATATTTAGAGAACTAAGGATAAAAGCTGACAGTTAAAGTTGCTAAAAATGTCTTAATTGTTGTCTTCAAACTCACAGCTAACAAACATTAGATGCTCTTATTTATCATTGTTATCGGCTTTCATGATAATTGCTTCCTTGCTTGTTTCTTTTTTCTTTCCCTTTTTATTTAAGTAATCAGAAAACCGCTGATATTTCGAAGTTTTGGGTGATATATAGCAGTTCCTCAACGTGGCAAGGAGTATAAACATTAACACATTTTATGATTTCACTACAAGCTGACTATAAGCAACTCACTATAAGCAACATAAGTAACTAAGTGCCTCAATTAGAGACAGAAACAAAAGAAAATGGAAAAGAAAAAAGAGAAAGAACGTGTTCAAGGAAGAGAGATATTATGTTTCTGCTCCACTTGGCTTCATTTCTTTTCTGGATCGATCATTACCTGAATCAAGTGACCGTCCTTCCTTCTTGCGCGACGTGGAAGGTCATCGTTATGAAGCCTTCAGCTGCAAATGTTCACGCTCAGTTTAGCAGAGGTTAGCTAAGTGAAAAATCCTGCTCATGGGCGGCCGGAAATAACCATTCAGGTTCAATGTAGTAGCTAACGCGCAGAATTAATTCTAATGTATGCTAAAATGTCCTCTCGCAACGTGTAATGCAAATGTTATGGCAAAATTATTCCGGTAAATAAATTTCCGCTCATAATATAAGGATAATCCAACACCTACACGTATAAGTAAAATGGAAACCTTACTCGGTTTCAGTAATCGATGTTATCAATTTTAACATTATGTTTGCTAACACCATGTTAAATTTTTAATAAGATATTACAGCTTTTCTTGGTTTTAACACCTTATTAAGGCCAAAGAAACTGCAACTGTCCCTAAAGTATATCCATGGTAAGCATATGGTTCTCCTTGCAGCTATTACGTTGGCAACCCTGACACTATACCCTTTAATTATTCTACAATTCATTATAGTTTTGCATTAAATGCAAAACGTTAAGTCATATCGGACGATGAATGAAATGATGTTCTAATGAGTACAGGGTACATAGAGCTTAGAGTTACCAGACATTCATCTTTCAGGATAAGAGAAAACCTCCAACGTTAAGTCATATCGGACGATGAATATAATGATGTTCAAATGAGTACAGAGTACATAGAGCTTAGAGTTACCAGACATTCATCCTTCAGGATAAGGGAAAACCTCCAACGTTAAGTCATATCAGACGATGAACGAAATGATGTTCAAATAAGTACAGGGCACATAGAGCTTAGAGTTGCCAGACATTCGCCTTTCAGAATAAGCAAAAACCTCCAACGTTAAGTCATATCGGACGATGAATGACATTATGTTCAAATGAGTACAGAGTACATAGAGCTTAGAGTTACCATTCATCTTTCAGGATAAGGGAAAACCTCCAACGTTAAGTTATATTGGACAATGAATGAAATGATGTTCAAATGAGTACAGGGTACATAGAGCTTAGAGTTACCAGACATTCATCTTTCAGGATAAGGGAAAACCTCCAACGTTAAGTCATATCGGACAATGAATGAAATGTCAAAATGAGTACAGGGTCCATAGAGCTTAGAGCTACCAGACATTCATCTTTCAGGATAAGGGAAAACCTCCAACGTTAAGTCATATCGGACGATGAATTAAATGATGATCAAATGAGTACAGGGTACATAGAGCTTAGAGGTACCAGACATTCATCTTTCAGGATAAGGGAAAACCTCCAACGTTAAGTCATATCGGACGATGAATGAAATGACGTTCTAATGAGTACAGGGTACTTAGAGCTTAGAGTTAGCAGACATTCATCTTTCAATATAATGGAAGACCACCAACTTTAAGTCAAATCGGAGGATGGATGAAATGACGTTCTAATGAGTACAGGGTATATAGAGCTTAGAGTTACCAGACATTCATCTTTCAGGATAAGAGAAAACCTCCAACGTTAAGTCATATCGGACGATGAATGAATTGTTCAAATGAGTACAAGGTCCATAGGGCTTAGAGTTACCAGACATTCATTTTTCAGGATAAGGGAAAACTCCAACATTAAGTGATACTGGACGATAAATGAAATGGGTGAAGCGATACCTAAATCAGCCCAGGGGCCATAGAGCTGACATTCACATTTCACGATAAGGGAAAACCTGAGAAAAGCCTTATTCAGATAACTCACCACTGAGATTCTAGTTCAGGACCTCTTGAAAGCGAGGTAGACATGCTACAACCTACCGGATTGGTGTATTCATTGGAACACTCGTGAATTTATTCAAAACGTTTGCTTAAGATGTCCCTGGAAGTTAGTTTTGTCCAGCTAGGGTCTTCTCGATGGTCTGCCCCTATCGCACGTTCCAGCACCATAGCCTGTCTATAGGTTCAGTATTTAATTCTTTTTTGCTTCTAATGTAGCCCTCTAAGGTTGTTAGTACTTAGGGCTTTCCTCAAACAGTACTCATTTGGATGATTTGGAGATGATTTTCTGGAGAAATGGAACTCTACCTCTTAATTTAAGAAAGTGAAATTTATTTTATATTTGTATGCACTATGATTATCATAGAATAAAGAAAACAAATGTTAAAAAAACGCATTACTAGTCGGTAGGACTTGTCGAAACGTCGTTCGGTGATACCAGGAAAGTTGGCATTCAGGCCCAAAGCAAATCAATAGCGACAAAGTTTCTCGAACTTTGAACTTTGTGGAAGCTTCAGTAGGTTGCAATGGCTTGTGGAACTCAACAAAGGGACATTATGGTCTTGACTAGGCCTTTATTGCAGCTTGTGGGAATACTTTGAAGGTTTCTATTTCTGGTTTTGGAGGAACAAGGGAATTGGCCACGTCTCAAACCGTGCAAACAAGAAAAGCAGTTCGAGTTGATATAAGAGAATATCACAAAAGGAAACTTAAAATAAAGCACTAGAACTGGTCTTTAAATTTCATAACCTTTCCAGGCAACCAAAACAAATGAATATTGAGAGGACTTTATCGGTAGCTTAGATAGTAGCGTGTCTGCCTCACGTCAAGAAGTCCCGACTTCGAATTTCAGGGTGAGTTATTTGGATAACGTTCTATCCGAGGTTTTCCCTTATCCTGAAAGACAAATGTTGGGTAACCCTAAACTCTATGCACCATGGGCTTATTTGAGCATCATTTCCCCCTTTTTTCATTCATCATCCGATGTAACCTAACGTTGGAGCGTGTAAATTTTTTTTAAAAATGTGACAAATTGCAATTTGTTCACTAAATTTTCCGGATATATCAGAAAAGAGTACAATTTATCATGTAAATATCTTGTATTTTAATAAAAATCGTTAAATAAATGAGTCATGTAAACGCGGTAGTCAATTGTTTTGAAACGAGAAAATAACTACCAGAGACAGTTGAATGTGTAATACGATTGTTTTTCTTTAGTCTGAGAAATTAATCCTCTTATCCGAAAGGAGATATATAATTGCAGCATTTCTGTCATTTTGCTACTTTTTATGCTCGTTTAAGATAGAATTATAACAAAAGTGCATTGAAATGGCTCCAGAAACTTGTACAATAAGGAAACACAGACTTTTTTACATCCATAATCTTTCTCGTTGTTATGATAGTTACTTAATCAGTGCTGCAAACCGGCAAAAGTAAATAACGCTACAAACAGCGGACGAAGCGGGTTTGATTAAGTGGGGGACTCAAATGTTTTATTTATTTTTTATTATTTACGGTAAGTAATGTCGGATGATGAATGAAATGGGTGAAATGATGCTCAAATGAGCTCAGAAAAATGAGGAATGGTGCAACGAAATCTGTGTGGACGCTGTGGAATAGCAGCAATTCATATGAGGAAAATATATGTGAAATGCATAAAGATATGAATATACAATAATAGAAATGTGTTATTTTGTTTCCACGATTACATTATGTAACTCAAATTGAATGTTCCATCGTTTCTATTTCCATTCCGCTATGCCAATCCCATTCATCCTCCAATTGTTGGCGATTAGGATTCGTTTTAAAAATATGGATGGCTGTTTCGATGTTGATGAAGACAGTGACAATGACGGAGGATATAACCCGATGCATTATTGCATCATACAGTGTTACTGAAAATGACAATGAAGAGCATTCAGGTTCAGAGAGTTTTGATGAACCAGCTATGGTATGACCCACACACAAGCATAGAGAAATTGATTTTTTATTTCGAGAGTCAAGACAAATGAACTTCTAATGTTAAAGCGGATGTGACATAAGCGATACACTAAACTGATACAGAAGAAGCTTGTTGCTGTTATAACTCCCACACAAACAGTAACAAACATAGAGAAATTGATGTTTTATTTCGAGAGTCAAGACAAATGAACTTCTAATTTTAAAGCGGATGTGAGATAAGGGATACACTAAACTGAGACAGCAGAAGCTCGCTGCTGTTATGACCCACGCACAAGCAGTAACAAACATAGAGAAATTGATGTTTTATTTCGAGAGTAGAGACTAATGAACTTCTAATGTTAAAGCGGATGTGAGATAAGCGATACACTAAACTGAGACAGGAGAACCTCGCTGCAGTTATGACCCACGTACAAGCAGTAACAAACATAGAGAAATTGATGTTTTATTTCGAAAGTCAAGACAAATGAACTTCTAATGTTAAAGCGGATGTGAGATGAGTGATACACTAAACTGAGACAGCAGAAGCTCACTGTTGTTATGACCCACGTACAAGCAGTAACAAACATAGAGAAATTGATGCTTTATTTCGAGAGTCAAGACAAATGAACTTCAAATGATAAAGCGGATGTGAGATAAGCGATACACTAAACTGAGACAGCAGAAGCTCACTGCTGTTATGACCCATGTACAAGCAGTAACAAACATAGAGAAATTGATGTTTTATTTCGAAAGTCAAGACAAATGAACTTCTAATGTTAAAGCGGATGTGAGATGAGTGATACACTAAACTGAGACAGCAGAAGCTCACTGTTGTTATGACCCACGTACAAGCAGTAACAAACATAGAGAAATTGATGTTTTATTTCGAGAGTCAAGACAAATGAACTTCAAATGATAAAGCGGATGTGAGATAAGCGATACACTAAACTGAGACAGCAGAAGCTCACTGCTGTTATGACCCACGTACAAGCAGTAAAAAACATAGAGAAATTGATGTTTTATTTCGAGAGTCAAGACAAATGAACTTCTAATTTTAAAGCGGATGTGAGATAAGCGATAAACTAAACTGAGACAGCAGAAGCTCGCTGCTGTTATGACCTATGTACAAGCAGTAACAAACATAGAGAAATTGATGCTTCATTTCGAGAGTCAAGACAAATGAACTTCTAATGTTAAAGCGGATGTGAGATAAGTGATGCACTAAACTGAGACAGCAGAAGCTCACTGCTGTTATGACCCACGTACAAGCAGTAACAAACATAGAGAAATTGATGTTTTATTTCGAGAGTCAAGACAAATGAACTTCTAATGTTAAAGCGGATGTGAGATAAGTGATGCACTAAACTGAGACAGCAGAAGCTCGCTGCTGTTATGACCCATGTACAAGCAGTAACAAACATAGAGAAATTGATGTTTTATTTCGAGAGTCAAGATAAATGAACTTCTAATGTTAAAGCGGATGTGAGATAAGTGATGCACTAAACTGAGACAGCAGAAGCTCACTGCTGTTATGACCCACGTACAAGCAGTAACAAACATAGAGAAATTTATGCTTTATTTCGAGAGTCAGGACAAATGAACTTCTAATGTTAAAGCGGATGTGAGATAAGGGATACACTAAACAGAGACAGCAGAAGCTCGCTGCCTTTTTACTACCGACTAGTTTGTAGTAAAGTACAAATACGTAGACTATTACAGTACTTTCAGTATATGTGTTTTTAGGTGAAAGTATGGCGATAATAATTTCTAAACTCCATTAAAAATATCACATGTTTTTATCGCTTTTCCGTCGTTCTCTGGATAACCTGGATTTTCGTTAGCTCGGATCTGACCTGGTCCCACTTGATCCGGATAAACGAGGTTCGACTCTATTATTATATGGATATAGCAATAGTATTTCGAAAAACAATGTACACATTTTGTAACCAATGAAAGTAGGCTCAAAACGGTAGCTGCCGACTAAAACTGGTTCTCCTTTTATTCTTCTTGGTCAAATTAGGATTCCTCCACTAATAACAGCTATAATCAAAACAGTTCCGGGAAGGTCGTACTGTAGTTCCGGCACTGTCTGGAAGAGAGTGCTGTGGTCGGCCGGAGCGAGTTGGACCCTTGTCAAGTGCTTGTGTTTTCAGTGTTAACTCGGTCTTGGCAACGTCCCACAACTATTATCTCAAATGGCTTCAAATAAAACAAAGGAAAACTGTATCAAAATGAACCAAACCGATCGGAAAGTAACAATCCTACTGGTTACTGTGTGGCGGCACAGCCGCGGCCTCGCACCGGCCACTCTGACGACATGATCCAGCGAGTAGAGAACGTTATTTTGGAGGGTCGTCAATTGAGCATTTTCAGATCTTTATGCAGGATTGTGTGCACCGATCTCACGGAAATGGACATTTTGGAGGTGATGTCTGCAACTGTCTTGGTTTGATGTCACACGACTTTCTGCCTTCATTGAACTGTGGCACACAGGAGCGTACATTAGACACATCCATGGCACCATCACCACATGCCGCGCTCAACTGGCGATGAATTTCAATAGATGTCACAGCACGAAAATGGAGAAAACGAATAATTACACGCTGTTCTTGCAATGAAAACGTCGCCATTTTAAGTATCGTCGCTGCCACTGGAGTTCTATGCACTGTGCACTGCTGCCATCTCTGTCACGCATTCCCAAGGAGTCCACGTGTATTTACGAGGGCTGTTCACTAAAGAACGATCATAATTTTGTATGGTCATAATTTTTCGTACTAAAATTCAATCTTATTATATTCTGTTAGCTTAATGTGAAACAAACACGCCGTAGTAGTTGCATTGTTGGTACTCCTGGTTCCCGCCTGTGAGAATCAGGCAAGTTCAGACATGTTCAGTATCGCCTACCGCTGCAATGGAGGTAACATGCAGTTAAAGTTGATGTTAGGGGAAGATCCGGAGTTTCTTTCAAACGTAAACACTGCTGATGAAACTTGGCTACATCATTTTGATCCTGAGAGCAAACAGCAAAGCTCAGTGTGAAAATTTCCTCATCAGCAACCCTCAAAAAAGCAAAAGTGGTTGCTTCTGCTGGGAAAGTTATGGTTATCTCATTCTTTGATATTCATGGAATGTTTTATCAGCATGTTGTACCTGCACACACATCAGTAACTGGACAATACTACAGGGATGTCCTGAAAACATTGCAAGTCCATATCAGGCGCAAAAGATCACATTTCCATGAAGCAGGCTGGATGCTGCACCACGATAATATGCGCGGCCGCATATTGCCAAAGTTGTTGTTGAATATCTTGCAAAAATCAACGTGAAGTGCATCCCTCACCCTCCCTATAGTCCGGATTTAGCTCCATGTGACTTTTTTATTCCCTAACTTGAAGAAACGCCTTCGTGGGAGGCATTATCCATCATCAGAAGCAGTGGTGAAAGCTACGGAGGTGATTTTTAAGGATCTCTCAAAAAATGGTTTCCAGCATGTCTTTGAAGACTGACAGAAACGCTGGGACAAGTGCATGACATTCAGGGGAGACTATTTTGAGAAGGACCATCAAAAGTATGAGGATGAGTAAAGGCACGTTGTCAAAAAACAGAAGGATTGGAATGTGTGAAATAGAACTAAGTGTATACACTTAAGAAATGATAAAAACAAAAGAATAAAGACTTATTATATCCACGCAACTTTTCTTCAACTGTTCTGATTCCTCTGTCTACTTCGATTTATGCAGGTGTTTTTCTTTCTTTCTTTTGTTTTAATACCACTTTGCAGAAACAATGGAATAAAAGATGCAAATAAAAAAACTGACTTTACTTATGAGACCACGTAATATAACAAACATACATCATCAGCGAACATAGTTAATATTGCTTCTCTCTCTCTCTCTCTCTCTCTCTCTCTCTCTCTCTCTCTCTCTCTCTCTCTCTCTCTCTCTCTCTCTCTCTCTCTCTCGTGTCACTTTAACTCGTGGTCATATAGCAACGGATCTGTAAGAGATACCTCATAGGTTGGTGTATAGTTAACCTAAATCTCGTTCTGCTTCGTCACGTGTCAACAGAGACCTTAGTGCTATGCAACTGTGCTCTGTTTCTGTAGCAGATGACAGTTTGTCACGTGTTCACAAAGGCAAAAGCGTTGGGCAACTGTATCTTTGTTTCTACACGTGCCGGTGAGGTGGTGTTAGTATGTCGTCTTACATTACTGTGCATAAATATTATCTACTCTCATTTTTGTTACTGTTTTAGGCTTAAGACGGAACCTTAGGACGTGGTATTAATGGTGTTTCCTTGGCTACTTAGACAAACCATAAAAAGCCGATTAGAATGGTTGACACGCGGGATTTGAACCGCGAATCTTCGAATGCGGGTCACAAATATTACCGTTTGAACAATCCTGTACGATTTTAACATGTTAATCCAAACCTGACCGGTTGTAGCCCTGAAATGTGGGGATGTCTCTGTGTCGAACCCAACCCTGCGGACGTCAACCATTACTATCGACCTCAGCAGGAAGAGCTGTAAGCTATGTACCAACCAGGTTGGTGGCTGACCACGAGAGCTGCCTTAGATGATCCTCCAGGGCCTACACTGTTGCTTGAGGGGGCGGGGATTGGGGTGGGGGAGAACAATGACATCCTAGATCTGCTCCAAAGAACGGCGTGATCAATTGTAAACACGTGTATTACAACACAGGCAAAGCAAGGATTGCATACGATCAAGTAAAAGCTTCGACAACAAACGTACATTTCAGTACAACATAATAATAAAATAAGCTTATATGCTACATCTATATTACTTTCTCTACCAACTATCCTTTAATTCTGTATGCCTTCTATAATCTCAAAAAAGCTGTTCAATAAAGAATGATCATAATTTTTTACGGTCATAATTTTTCGCACTAAAATGTTAGCTTAATGTGAAACAAACACGCCGTAATAGTTTCACTGTTGGTATTCCTGGTTCCCGCCTGTGAGAACCAGGAAAGTTCAGACATGTTCAGTATAGCCTACCGCTGCAATGGAGATAACACGCGAGGAACAATATGCGGCTTTGAAATTCTGCTTTCGTCTCAACATATCTTCAGTTGAGTCCAATACAATGTTACATGAGGCCTATGGAGAGTCGGTTCTTTCCTACAGCACAGCTTGATGATGGTTTATAATGTTTAAAGAGGGGAGATAATCAGTGTCAAAGGAAGGTGGACCCATTGCTCCAGTTACTGCTCTTATTTTTTTTTTTTTTTTTTTTTTGGCCTTCGGTAAAATCCCATATGGCCATCGTAGGGAAAAATAAGAAAAATAATGTAAGGAAGTTTAAGAGGATGGGAGGAGACTAGATCTGTAGATCACTTTCTTTAAGAAATTGTAGAAGTGCTTGGTATACAGGTTTGTTGCATAACTGTAATATGGTGTTGACGCTAGCGGGAAAAGGAACAGACTGCTGAAGTAGGCGGCGGAGGAAGGAAGAACGGTGGGCTCGGTAGCGAGAGCAACTGAACAGGAGATGATTGAGGTCAGCGGTTTCGCCTGGGTCATCAGGACATACAGGGGAATCGATGAGACGTAGTCGGTGTAGATGCGCAGGGTAACATCCATGTCCAAGTCGCATTCTAATGATGGAGGTGAGATGTCGACGTGCAATCCTGAAGCTGGAGAACCAAGGGGTCGTGGATAGATGCGTCTGAACGGCGGCGTGGTGTTTGCCTTTGATGGACTGCGAACGAATCCAGGCGTCATTCCAGCGACAATAGGCGTCACGATGAAGGACCGGGAAGAAATCCGTGTAGGGCAGTTGGACGCCTTGGAAGGTGCCTTGAGTGAGTCCCTCTTTTGCCAGGCGATCGGCGACTTCATTGTATCGAATTCCGACATGCCCTCTGATCCAAAGGAAGTGAATTTGATGTCCGGCTATGGTAGCGTTGTTCACCAACGTCAGTATCTCGTAAAGATAACAGTGCATATCTCTCGTCCAGAGGGGAGATGAGAGTCTCTGCAGCACACTCTGCGCATCGGTTAAGATCAGCAGTTTGGGGAAGCCCTGAGAAATCCCATATTGCAAAGCGTCACGAATGGCCAAAACCTCTGCAGTGTAGCTGGAAGCCTCCATAGGTAGGCGGTATCGAGCCAGGGCATTAGTAGAAGGACAGACGTATGCGTAACCTACTCCATCAGCAGATTTAGAACCGTCGGTGTAAATCGTGGTGAAATCTGGCCATGTAATCTGCAAGAAATGAGAGAGGGTGACGTTCACGTCTGGGGTCCGAATGATGTGATCAGGAAGATAATGCACCGAAACACTCAAGAAGTGTAAGTCATATGGATATTGAAACCCCGGAAGAGAGGGACTTTTCAAAATTAAGGGAAAAGCGTGGTATAGAGACCGAAAACCCAGTAAGAGTAAGGGTAATCGTCGTACAGCTGGAAAATCCACGTTGAGATAATTAGCAGCAAGATACTGCAACGTCCGCAATACTGGGTGGGCATCCACGGAGAAAACTCGCAATAGAAAGCGCTGTGTTAAGAGCTGTCGTCGTATCTCCAATGGTGGTTCTGAGGCCTCAACCAAAAGTGCATTCGTCGGTGTAGAAAGCATAGCACCCAGGCAAAATCTAAGAGCACGGTACTTAGCGATATCCAACTTGCGCAAGACCGTTGTGGAAGCAGAGCCAAAGAAGATACAGTCATAGTCCAGCACTGACCGAATTAGGGAACGATATAGCTGAAGTAATATGGAAGCGTCCCCACCCCAACATGAATGAGCGATACTGCGTAGAACATTAAGAGTTGCACCAATCTTGGAGATGAGATGCTGTATGTGACGACTCCATGAAAGGCGACTATCCAAGTAGATACCCAAAAATTTTGCGGAAGATGCAAGGGTAAAAGTAAAATGTCCCAAGCTGATAACGCCATCAGGAAATGTCCGTCGTTTCCTAGTAAACACTACGACTGTAGACTTGGAAGGTGAAAGATGTAATCCGTGTTCAGAGGCCCAGGTTGATAAATCGGTGGCTGCATCACTAAGCCACAGACGAGTAATCCAAAAACTAGAGGACCGAGCGTACAAACAGATATCATCAGCGTACTGGAGAACTTGAATGTGAGGACTAAATAGAGAGTCTAAATCCAACGTATAAAGTGCATAAAGAAGAGGACTCAAAATCGCTCCCTGGGGCAATCCTCGAACTACTATTCTAGGTCCGAAGAAGGAGTTATCAGGAGAACGGATATAGATGAGGCGATGTCGGAGAAGATTATAAATGCCAGAGCAGTACCGAGGAGGAAGACCTAGTGCTTGCAGCTTCCCAAGCAAAACTGGCAGTAAAACACTGTCGTAGGCGCCGGAAATGTCCAGAAAGATGGCTGTCAGATATCCTTGTTCCAAATAGGTACGCTCGATGTCAGTAGTCAGGATGCTGAGACTATCCAAAGTACTCCGGGTTTTGCGGAGACCATATTGGGACATGGGTAATAATCTCCGGGATTCCAGCCACCATTCAAGTCGTTGTTTAAGCAAGCGTTCAAAGGTCTTGGCGATACAGGAAGACAAAGCGATCGGGCGATAAGAGGTACCAAAGCTAGGGTCCTTCCCCGGCTTCAAGATAGGTACAATGATCTGTGTGGTCCAACTCTCGGGGAAGACGCCGGAGGCCCAAAGGTCGTTGAATAGTTCCAAAAGGATCATCTTCGCACGAGGAGGAAGGTGGGTGAGCATGCTATAGGATATCTGATCATAACCCGGAGCTGAATTCGACGACGACTTCAGTACACTTTGGAGTTCAGACATGGAAAATGCTGACATCAAGGTGTGGTGCGAGTCCCCGGAAGAAGAGAGACCAGTAGATGCTGGTGGTGATGTCACGGATGGCGGAGCAAGGTGATCTGCAAACTCAGCGATCCAATCCCTCAGAGGGCGGGTAGGAACTGGCTTCTTCCTCAATTTGTTAATAAAACCCCAAATCTGAGAAAGTGGGGTGGTGTTAGAGAGTTTGGCACAAAAGGTCTTCCAGCACTCCTTTTTGCACTGTCGTAAAAAACGTTTGGCCTCAGCTGCGGCCCGTTTATAGGCCAGAAAATTGTCCCATGTAGAGTTGTGCCGGTAGGTACTGAGCGCCAATTTCCTCTTCGCAACATAACGACTGCATTCTGCATTCCACCAAGGAGATGGTACACCACGGGACGTAAGAAGTGGCCGTTTCTCTGGGATGGAAAGCAAAGCCGCACTATTGATACACTGTAGAAAGGTGTCGTAACGCACCAACGGAGGACGATCATTGGGAATCTCAGAAACGGTGGCTTCGAGAATACGTTCGTACTGGACCCAATTGGCACGCCGTAAGTTCCATCTGGTCGACGGCCGGTGGGCCACAGAAACGTGCGGAAGAATAGTCGAAATCTCCAGCGGGAAATGATCGGAGCCCATTGTAAAGGGAAGAACCCTCCATTGGAGTTCAGAAGATAGGGAAGGGGAGCAGAGCGTCAAGTCAATCGCTGACGGTCGGTGTCCGGGCCGAGTGAGCAGGGTGGAAGACCCATCGTTGAGAAGAACCAAACCAGAGTCCTCGATGAAGTCCAAAAGCGTTCTGCCAGCAGCGTCGGTCAGGTCACAACCCCATGTGGTATTATGAGCATTAAAATCTCCGCCGAGTAAAATGGGGGTTGGTAACTGGCGCAGGAAATGATACCATTCTCGACTGGTGATGATCATTCTAGGGGAACAGTACAATGAGACAACTGTGACCTCTCGTTGACAAAGCAGAGTCCTCACCACCACGGCTTCAAAAGAATGTATTTGGCTGTGGTCTATCTGAATGGTGTAATGTGGAATAGCAGAGTGCACCAGAATTGCAACTCCTCCCCATCCGTCCGTCCTATCCTTGGAGTAGAGGCAGAAAGAAGGTATGCGAAGAGACGTATTCGGAGTCAACCAAGTTTCAGACAGCAGGGCGATGCAGACGTGGCGTACAAAGAGTTCTTGCACAAGAGAGTCATAATTAGCTCGAAGAGAACGACAATTCCATTGCAACAGGGTTGAAGGCATGCTGTAATGTTGGGTTGTCATCGTTGGTTTATGAGCTTTGTAATAAGCTGGTAAGGAAGTCGCGGAGAAGTTCAAGTTGAACAGGGGCCGTTGAGGAAGGAGAAAAAGCAGATAATACAGGAACTATGAGCTGTAGTAGTTGCTCCACAATCTGCAAACTAGTGGGAGCAGACGGCGATGAAGGACCCGCCCAAGATGGCGGATAAGGATTATGAGTTATTGGAGATACAGGTACTCGTCGTGGAATATACAGAGTGGAATGAACTGGGGGAAAATGCGGAACTCGGTCCGGGGGAGGTCGTGTTGACACACGAGGCACCGAAACAGCAGTTGAAGTCGGAGTGGCGAGGGCAACGGCCGGTTGGATTCCTGGTGAAGGTGCTGGTCGAGGAGTGTAGGAAGGCGGCGGAAGAGTACTGGCTGACTTTGTAGGAGATATTGCTCCAGGGAGAGGAGGGAAAGACCGTGTATCAGTCATCGAGAGGGCTCCATTAATGGCCTGTGAGTAAGTTGGACGAGATAGCTGAGGCGAGCAAGGGGCATCTATTCGAGAAGCCGCCACTCGTGCCTCCCGGTATTGACGGTATGCTGGGCATTTTCTGTCTGTTGCCAGGTGAGCTCCCTGACAGTGAATGCAGCAAGGACCTGAGGTAGAGGTGCAGTCTTCTAAGAAATGGGGTCCAGCACATTTACCGCATCTAGCCGCACTCCGACACTGATGCGAGCGATGGCCGAAGCGTAAACACTTAGTGCAGATGTAGACTGGAGGATCACGAGGTTCCACCGGGCATCGCGTTCCAAAGATGACTACATGAGTCGGCAACACTTGAGAGCGGAAGGTAATCTTACACACAGGAATGGGGACCCGTACTGCAGGGTCGCTAGTGGGTCGAGAAAAACGCTTGACAGAAATAACAGGGTAGGCACTCTCTAGAAACTCAGCAATTTCTTCTTCTGAGAGACTGGTGTCCACGTTGCGAATAACACCCTGTTTGTGTATCAGAAAATTGGGAATGTAAACTTCCAAAGATGTTCCAGTAAATGCCGGTGATTCTACTATAGTGTTAGCGGCCTCTGCCGATGCTGCCTCAATTTTCAGTCGGTTTTTTCCTGCTGAGGTAATATGCACAATTGCACGTCGGATTGTCGGGTTGTGACGAAATAGCAGTTTACCCACACTCATGGGGTGTAGCTTACCCACATTCTTATCCAAACTTTCAATAAACACATAAAAAGGTCCGGGATCTGCGCTGCTATAACGATTGGAATGGCTACGTGGTGTAGAGGCGCCAGGTGTAGAGGGTGTTGTTGTAGGACGTGACGTGGAAGGAGGAGATAGTGTAGAAGGTCTCGTCGTCGAAGACTGAAGAGGGCCGACGTCCGAGGTGTCTGCTGGCAAGTTCCCATTTGGTACACAATCATTCGAGTCAAAATCCATGTTGGAGTCTAATGGCGCAACGGATTCTCCTGAAGTCCGCTGCCTCTTAGAAGCACGTTCGTCATTTTCACTAGTAGCAGAAGTCGTAGGACGGAGTGAAGTTTGGACTGGTTCACAGTGAAGAGTCGGTAGAGATTGCTGCAGAGAAGTGGAAGCAGAAAGTTGTTCTTCTTGCTGGTAACATGTCTGCATTGCGGAGTAGATTAGCTGCCCCGTATCAGGGGGGTCAGCCATAGTACACTAAATATTAACACTTCACGAGTAGAAAGTACGCACGTGAAAACACAAAGAAATTTGATGTAGAATTAGGCCGGCAATTTGCCCCGTTCTACTAACGCCGCCTCTCGCGCCGGAAAGATAAACAAGTCGTCACGGTGTTGCGATGTTACCTGCTCCGCTGTCAGACAGCGACTACTGCTCTTATGAAAGAAAACGTCAACACTGCTGCTGCTGCTATTGTGGGAGAGGATCGACTTTCTGAAATACTGAACATTTCATTGGGTGTCAGCCACACGTTGGTGACAGAAACATTACACATGACGTGTTTGTGCGCTATGGGTTCCAAGACTGGATTTCCGAACTAAAGACCATTCGCATGCAGGTCTGCATGCAGTTAAATTTGATGTTAGAGGAAGATTCGGAGTTTATTTCAAACGTAATCACTGCTGATGAAACTTGGCTACATCATTTTGATCCTGAGAGCAAACAGCAAAGCTCAGTGTGGAAATCTCCTTCATCACCAACCCCTAAAAAAGCAAAAGTGGTTGCTTCTACTGGGAAAGTTATGGTCATCTCATTCTTTGATATTCATGGAATGGTTTATCAGTATGTTGTACCTACACACACATCAGAAACTGGACAATACTACAGGGATGTTCTGAAAACATTGCAAGTCCATATCAGGCGCAAAAGACCACATTTCCTTGAAGCAGGCGGGATGCTGCCCCACGATAATGCGCGGCGGTATATTGCCAATGTTGTTGCTGAATATCTTGCAAAAATCAACGTGAAGTGCATCCCTCACCCTCCCTATAGTCCGGATTTAGCTCCATGTGACTTTTTTATTCTCTAACTTGAAGAAACGCCTTCGTGGGAGGCATTATCCATCATCAGAAGCAGTGGTGAAAGCTACGGAGGTGATTTTGAAGGATCTCTCAAAAAATGGTTTCCAGCATGTCTTTGAAGACTGGCAGAAACGCTGGGACAAGTGCATGACATTCAGGGGAGACTATTTTGAGAAGGATCATCAAAAGTATGAGGATGAGTAAAGGCACGTTGTCAAAAAACAGAAGGATTGGAATGTGTGAAATAGAACTAAGTGTATACACTTAAGAAATGATAAAAACAAAAGAATAAAGACTTATTATATCCACGCAACTTTTCTTCAACTGTTCTGATTCCTCTGTCTACTTCGATTTATGCAGGTGTTTTTCTTTCTTTCTTTTGTTTTAATACCACTTTGCAGAAACAATGGAATAAAAGATGCAAATAAAAAAACTGACTTTACTTATGAGACCACGTAATATAACAAACATACATCATCAGCGAACATAGTTAATATTGCTTCTCTCTCTCTCTCTCTCTCTCTCTCTCTCTCTCTCTCTCTCTCTCTCTCTCTCTCTCTCTCTCTCTCTCTCTCTCTCTCTCTCTCTCTCTCTCTCTCTCTCTCTCGTGTCACTTTAACTCGTGGTCATATAGCAACGGATCTGTAAGAGATACCTCATAGGTTGGTGTATAGTTAACCTAAATCTCGTTCTGCTTCGTCACGTGTCAACAGAGACCTTAGTGCTATGCAACTGTGCTCTGTTTCTGTAGCAGATGACAGTTTGTCACGTGTTCACAAAGGCAAAAGCGTTGGGCAACTGTATCTTTGTTTCTACACGTGCCGGTGAGGTGGTGTTAGTATGTCGTCTTACATTACTGTGCATAAATATTATCTACTCTCATTTTTGTTACTGTTTTAGGCTTAAGATGGAACCTTAGGACGTGGTATTAATGGTGTTTCCTTGGCTACTTAGACAAACCATAAAAAGCCGATTAGAATGGTTGACACGCGGGATTTGAACCGCGAATCTTCGAATGCGGGTCACAAATATTACCGTTTGAACAATCCTGTACGATTTTAACATGTTAATCCAAACCTGACCGGTTGTATATTATGCAAGCTTGTGGTCCTATATACCCTAGGTCGCTGTTTGCCCTGAAATGTGGGGATGTCTCTGTGTCGAACCCAACCCTGCGGACGTCAACCATTACTATCGACCTCAGCAGGAAGAGCTGTAAGCTATGTACCAACCAGGTTGGTGGCTGACCACGAGAGCTGCTTTAGATGATCCTCCAGGGCCTACACTGTTGCTTGAGGGGGCGGGGATTGGGGTGGGGGAGAACAATGACATCCTAGATCTGCTCCAAAGAACGGCGTGATCAATTGTAAACACGTGTATTACAACACAGGCAAAGCAAGGATTGCATACGATCAAGTAAAAGCTTCGACAACAAACGTACATTTCAGTACAACATAATAATAAAATAAGTTTATATGCTACATCTATATTACTTTCTCTACCAACTATCCTTTAATTCTGTATGCCTTCTATAATCTCAAAAAAGCTGTTCAATAAAGAATGATCATAATTTTTTACGGTCATAATTTTTCGCACTAAAATTCAATCTTATTATATTCTGTTAGCTTAATGTGAAACAAACACGCCGCAGTAGTTTCATTGTTGGTACTCCTGGTTCCCGCCTGTGACAACCAGGCAAGTTCAGACATGTCCAGTATCGCCTACCGCTGTAATGGAGATAACGCGCGAGGAACAATATGCGGCTTTGAAATTCTGCTTTCGTCTCAACAAATCTTCAGTTGAGGCCTATACTATGTTACTGGAGACCTATGGAGAGTCTGTTCTTACCTACAGCACAGCTTGATGATGGTTTATAATGTTTAAAGAGGGGAGATAATCAGTGTCAATGGACCCATTGCTCCAGTTACTGCTCTTATGAAAGAAAACGTCAACACTGCTGCTGCTATTGTGGGAGAGGATCGACTTTCTGAAATACTGAACATTTCATTGGGTGTCAGCCACACGTTGGTGACAGAAACATTACACATGACGTGTTTGTGCGCTATGGGTTCCAAGACTGTTGATTTCCGAACTAAAGACCATTCGCATGCAGGTCTGCATGCAGTTAAATTTGATGTTAGAGGAAGATTCGGAGTTTATTTCAAACGTAATCACTGCTCATGAAACTTGGCTACATCATTTTGATCCTGAGAGCAAACAGCAAAGCTCAGTGTGGAAATCTCCTTCATCACCAACCACCAAAAAAAGCAAAAGTGGTTGCTTCTACTGGGAAAGTTATGGTCATCTCATTCTTTGATATTCATGGAATGGTTTATCAGTATGTTGTACCTGCACACACATCAGTAACTGGACAGTACTACAGGGATGTTCTGAAAACATTGCAAGTCCATATCAGGCGCAAAAGACCACATTTCCGTGAAGCAGGCTGGATGCTGCACCACGATAATGCGCGGCCGCATATTGCCAATGTTGTTGCTGAATATCTTGCAAAAATCAACGTGAAGTACATCACTCACCCTCCCTATAGTTCGAATTTAGTCTCATGTACTTTTTTCTATTCCATAACTTGAATAAACGCCCTCGTGGGAGGCATTATCCAACCTCAGAAGCAGTGGTGAAGGCTGCGGAGGCGATTTTGAAGGATCTCTCAAAAATGGTTTCCAGCATGTCTTTGAAGACTGGCAGAAACGCTGGGACAAGTGCATGGCATTCCGGGGAGACTATTTTGAGAAGAACCATCAAAATTATGAGGATGAGTAAAGGTACGTTGTCAAAAGGAATTGTGGTCATTCTTTATTGAACAGCCCTCGTAGATAAAAAGGGCATACAGAAGAAACATACTGATCGTCAGATGTCTAAACGCGTGGTCTCAAAACTTTATTTCTTCTTTCCACGATAGAAATAGCAACACCAGTTTATAAAAACCGGTGTTGCTTTTCATATCTTTCCTACTCAATCTACAACCTATTCTTACAAAATTTATTTCTCTATGTGCGCCTTCATAATGGAGATAAGATTTCATTATACATTTGCACATTTCTTTGAGGTAGGTATTCAAAAGAGACAATGGGGTGTACAGTTCAGCTCTCTGCATTATCGTAATAAAAAAGAAATGAATAGCGACCTTCCACTTGAAGTCAAACAGATGACAACTAGGGAGATATGCAGTGATTTCTTGGTAATTTCTCGGGCTTTGCAATGTCCTTACGGAAATAATATCTTGTGATTTTCGAATAAAATAAAAATATCAAAATCATCACTGAACTATCGAAAAAGTATCGAGCGAATTGCGCAGATCCTTTCTGGAACGAAAGAGTATTCTCCCAGGAGAGTAGAAGGTTGGATGGTTGGACGAGTCTTTCATCACCCTCTCTGGATGAAATGTAAATATAATGTAAATAAGTCAAATTTAAGCTTAAAAATGTAAATCCCTAACTTTAATTTTCCAGTGTTTAAATTTAAAATTATGATAAATGCTGACATATGTAAAATAAAAGAGGTAAGAAATAATATACATAGTTGAAGAGTACGTTATCTAAACAAGCAAGAATATTTAAATATTTTATGATGCCAAAGGTAAACTCTTTAATGAAGTACGAGGGCTGTTCAATAAAGAACGATCACATACCTTTACTCATCCTCATAATTTTGATGGTCCTTCTCAAAATAGTCTCCCCTGAATGCCATGCACTTGTCCTAGTGTTTCTGCCAGTCTTCAAAGACATGCTGGAAACCATTTTTGAGATATCCTTCAAAATCGCCTCCGCAGCCTTCACCAGTGCTTCTGATGATGCATAATGCCTCCCACGAAGGCGTTTCTTCAAGTTAGGGAATAGAAAAAAGTCACAAGGGGCTAAATTCGGAGTATAGGGAGGATGAGGCATGCACTTCACGTTGAATTTTGCAAGATATTCAGCAACAACAATGACAATATGCGGCCGTGCATTATCGTGGTGTAACATCCAGCCTGCTTCACGGAAATGTGGTTTCTCGCGCCTCATATGGACTTGCAATGTTTTCAGGACATCCCTGTAGTATTGTCCAGTTACTGATGTGTGTGCAGGTACAACATGCTGATAAACCATTTCATGAATATCAAAGAATGAGATGACCATAACTTTCCCAGCAGAAGCAACCACTTTTACTTTTTTGGAGGTTGGTGATGAAGGAGATTTCCATACTGAGCTTTGCTGTTTGCTCTCAGGATCAAAATGATGTAGCCAAGTTTCATGAGCAGTGATTACGTTTGAAAGAAACTCCGAATCTTCCTCTAACATCAACTTTAACTGTATGCAGACCTGCATGCGAATGCCCTTTGTTCGGGAATCAACAGTCTTGGAACCCATCGCGCACAAACACGTCTCATGTGTACTGTTCCTGTCACCAACGTGTGCGTGGCCCCCAATGAAGTGTTCAGTATTTCAGAAAGTGATCTTAAGGTACTTCGTCGGTACTCTCTCACAATGGCAGCAGCAGTGTTGATGTTTTCTTCCGTAAGAGCAGTAACTGGAGCACCGTGTCAACCATCCTTTGAAATTGACTGTCTCCGCTCTTTAAACATTTTAAACCAGCTTCGAGCTGTGCTGTAGGGAAGAACAGACTCTCCATATGCCTCCTGTAACATTGTATAGGCCTCAACTGAAGATTTGTGAGACGAAAGCAGAATTTCAAAGCCGCATATTGTTCCTCGCGTGTTATTGCAGTGGTAGGCGATACTAAATATGTCTGAACTTGCCTGGTTCTCACAGGCGGGAACCAGGAGTACCAACAATAAAACTACTACGGTGTGTTTGTTTCACATTAAGTTAACAGAATATAATAAGATTGAATTTTAGTGGGAAAAATTATGACCGTAAAAAATGATGATCTTTATTTATTGAACAGCCCCCGTAAAATTTATAATCGAACAATTAAACCAATCGCCTGTATTCTCATTATTTTTGTTAAATTTCACTTCATGCAATAAAGAGAAATTCTAATCAATACGAAAAGATTGGTGCTATAAAATATTACTTAACACAATTTGTAGTTTCGTACCTTTCTTGGTATAAGAAGTTTCTGTATCTAGCAGTTTCTCAGTTATAAAAAATTACAACCTTTTAGCGACAGGTTTATTCACATAAATTTAGCCCTATGCTTCAGAAGTTACATGGTTCTTCGAGCAGGAACCAGAGACCTCCGCGAGTCTTTGTGGCCTGCACCAGTAGCCTCCTGTGCTCCTTAACTTAATGTTTTCCTACTGGTAATAAACGAGGTTTCTACTGCCGTGCTATACCTTTTTAACGATGCGGTCCAGCATTTACAGAAAAAAAACACATCTTTAAAAAAAAACTTATTTTTGCTTTGACAAGACTGTATTTAGCTTTCATAGCAAGTTAAATCTTGCGACTGAGGTGTTTCATTTACCTTCACTTGTTTCGTAAGCAAACAAAAGGACCGTTACTTTCCGATCACACCGCTAAATCCTTCAGGATCTGTAATCTGACAACCAAGGCCGTAACACGTGGTGATAACTTCATTGCTCACTGTCTCATATCACAAATGATCTCTAAAGATCTATGAAGAATATTTATTGGTGGCTAAACGATTCATTAATAAGGAGATAATACCAACAGGCATATATTTAAAAGTTTGAATCGCGAGGTGGTCCACAACAAAGGAAAGAGACAGCGCGTTGTTAATTGCCACTCCTTCTGATATCAAGGCATTGTGTTGCACTTGTTTTATTAATGTACCAAAGGTGCTAATTTCATTTGTTTTCTTTCTTTTTTCGCGGTAACCTGCACACGAGGATCGTTCGTTAATGTCAGCCGTTTGCTTTGTATAAGGACTTAATGCCTTTTTCTACCAAAAGAATATAAAACCCTCCAGTTTGTCCTCCAATGCGGCGTAGATGGAAGCGTGTCTACCTCACGTTCAAGAGGCCCCTTGTTCGATACTCGGTCAGGGTGAGTTATCTGGATAAGGTGCTTTTCTCCGGGGATTTCCCTTATCTTAAAATATCAATGTCTGGTAACTCTAAGCTCTATGTACCCTGTACTCATTTCAACGTAATTTCATTCATCGTCCGATATGACTTAATTTTGGAGGGTTTCTCTTATCCTGAAAGATGAATGTCTGGTAACTCTAAGCTCTATGTATCCTGTACTCATTCATCTTCCGATATGATTTAACATTGGAGGTCTTCTCTTATCCTAAAAGATGAATGTCTGGTAACTCTAAGCTCCATGTATACTGTACTCATTCATCGTCCGATATTACTTAACGTTGGAGGTCTTCTCTTATCCTGAAAGATGAATGTCTGGTAACTCTAAGCTCTATGTATCCTGTACTCATTCATCGTCCGATATGACTTAACGTTGGATATTTTCTCTTATCTTGAAAGACGAGTGTCTAATAACTCTAAGCTCTATGTATCCTGGACTCGTTTTAACAGAATTTCATTCTTCGTCCGATATGACTTAACGTTGGATATTTTCTCTTATCTTGAAAGACGAGTGTCTAATAACTCTAACCTCTATGTATCCTGGATTCTTTTTAACAGAATTTCATTCATCGTCCGATATGACTTAACGTTGGATATTTTCTCTTATCTTGAAAGACGAGTGTCTAATAACTCTAACCTCAATGTATCCTGGACTCATTTGAACATCATTTCATTCATCTTCCGCTATGACTTAACGTTGGAGGTTTCCTCTTATCCTGAAAAATTAATGACTAGTAACTCTAAGCTCTATGAACCCTGTACTCATTTGAACATCATTTCATTTATCGTCCGATATGACTTAACGTTGGAGTTTTTCCCTTATCCTGAAAGATTAATGACTAGTAACTCTAAGCTCTATGTATTCTTTAAACATATTTCATTCATCATTTAGGCGAAATGGACTAGTTTTTAAATCCATTACGATCATCACTGGGGCATTTAGAAATAGCCTCCATCCATTTTCCCATGAATAAAGCAGTACCCCTGCATCATATGACAACAAGCACTGACATAAAAAAGATTCTAAATTAGGTCCATTAATAGAATGGTCAACAAAAGCGTATGCATTGTCATGTGGGGCGACTATCTTGATGAAAGGGCCATCAGCAACCCTTGGGAATCTTACTCCTCCCATGAAAAGCACTGGAATTCCAAGGACAAAGCCTCTTCACCAAGAGAGATGTGTGCACGAATTTGACAGAGAACTGTGGGCCTTTGTCCATCTGCATTTACAAGATATCGCCCAACCATTTGCACACAAATGCTCTTCCAGTGGTGCTTACATAATTTCCACGTCTTAATACTTGGGAAGAGTCCTCGAAGTTTGCGACACCTCAATATTCTGATACTTGTATGGTATCCACATCCAAAGATACTTCAAAAAGGTCACTCGGTACTTTCTCGATTTTTCGGTGCTGATTCTGCAAAGCGAGGGAAGCTCCAAGTAATAATTTTCATTAAAATACGAGAGAATAATGACTCAAAGAACTACGGCTGCACTTTAGTACACTTTCGATTGTATAGTCGCACGTAGATCCAGTGTCAAGACGAGACTTTGAAAGCGAGGAAAGCGTCAAATAATAATTTTCTTTAAAATAAGAGAGAATAAAGACCCAAAGAACTAAGGTTACTCTTTATTACTCTTTCTATTGTACAGTCACAAGTAGGTCCAGTAGCGAGGTGTGACTTTCAAAGTGAGGGTAGCTCCAAATAATAATTTTCATTCAAATAAGAGATAATAAAGACTCAAAGAACTAAGGCTACTCTTTAATACTCTTTCTATTGTACGTAGGTTCAGAGTCGAGGCGTCACTTTCAAAGTGAAGGAAGCAGCAAATAATAATTTTCATTAAAATAAGAGAGAATAAAGAATAAAGAACTAAGGCTACTCTTCAGTACTCTTTCTATTGTACGTAGGTCCAGAAGCGAGGCGTGACTTTCAAAGCGAGGGAAGTTCCAAATAATAATTTTCAGTGAAATAAGAGAGAATAATGACTCAAAGAACTAAGGCTACTCTTCAGTAATCTTTCTATTGTACAGTCACACTTAGGTCTAGAAGCGAGGCGTGACTTTCAAAGCGAGGGAAGTTCCAAATAATAATTTTCATTAGAATAAGAGAGAATAATGACTCAAAGAACTAAGGCTGCTCTTTAGTACTTTTTCTATTGTACAGTCACACGTAGGTCCAGAGTCGAGGCGTCACTTTCAAAGTGAAGGAAGCAGCAAATAATAATATTCATTAAAATAAGAGAGATAAAGGCTCAAAGAACTAAGACTACTCTTCAGTACTCTTTCTATTGTACAGTCACAATTTTTTAACTCCTACCACTAAATACCAATCTACGTAAAATACTACTGCTAATGTTACTGAAATATACCTAAAGCTGTATTTAAAAGTCCCACATAAAACAAAATAATAAACGTTTCTTCACACGCTACAAAGACTTCACATGAGAAAATCTGTCAGTGCTTCCTTACTATCGAAGAGTCCGGATTATTTCCGGAAACCTACGAAGTTTGGTATTCACGATTACGAATGCGTAAATCCAAAAATATTCAGTATTGAATGAGCTCACGGAACTGGTTACTCGAGGTAAGCAGCGGTCTATTATATTTGAAAATTTATCCAGAGCAAATAAAATATTTTGGCATACATTTTCTAGTTTTTCTCCTGAAATGTTTAGGGAAACGGCGCTTTCAGAGCTTCATTGCAGCTTCGCCATGTTATTCACCTCAAAAGGAACGTAATTACAAAGCCATCACACACCAAACTCGTCCTAAAGTATTTGACTATTGCTTAAAACCTACTGTATTTTTCTATTCTTCTTACCGGAGCTTCAAGGAATCAAATGATTTCTACAACTGTCCATTTCAAATAGCTTGAAAGTAAATAGATGTGATTTAAATGGAATTCTGTGACTTTGAAGTGACTCGGCAATGTACAACATGGCGCCCACGTGCCTCCCTTTTCGGGCAGGCTCGCAGCTGTATTGAGCGGACAAAACGTCCCTTTCTTCCCAAGAGATGGATTCGTTACTTATCTTTCCGGAAACAGCTCGCAGTGTTACCAGTTTGCAGCAGGAAACATGTATAATGTACACGCATAAATTTCAGAGCCGTGGCGAACACTTTGTAAAAGATAACTGGTTATTCCAAAGATTAAATACTCTATGTTAAACTCCACAATGTTCAATTATGGAAAGAATTTTAATTTACGAGGTCTGTCATATTTTTTTACGGTCATAATTTTTCGCACGAAAATTCAATCTTATTATATTCTGTTAGCTTAATGTGAAACAAACACGCCGTATTAGTTTCATTGTTGGTACTCCTGGTTCCCGCCTGTGAGAACCAAGCAAATTCAGACATGTTCAGTATCGCCTACCGCTGCAATAACACGCGAGGAACAATATGCGGCTTTGAAATTCTGCTTTCGTCTCAACAAATCTTCAGTTGAGGCCAATACAATGTTACAGGAGGCCTATGGATAGTCTGTTCTTCCCTACAGCACAGCTCGAAGGTGGTTTAAAATGTTTAAACAGGGGAGACAATCAATTTCAAAGGAAGGTGGACCCGGTGCTCCAGTAACTGCTCTTACGGAAGAAAACATCAACACTGCTGCTGCAATTGTGAGAGAGGATCGACGAATTACCTTAAGATCACTTTCTGAAATACTGAACATTTCATTGGGTGTCACCCACACGTTGGTGACAGAAACATTACACATGAGACGTGTCTGGACATGATGGGTTCCAAGACTGTTGATTCCCGAACAAAAGGACATTCACATGCAGGTCTGCATGCAATTCAAGTTGATGTTAGAGGAAGATCCGGAGTTTCTTTCAAACGTAATCACTGCTGATGAAACTTGGCTACATCATTTTGATCCTGAGAGCAAACAGCAAAGCTCAGTGTGGTCATCTCCATCATCACCAACCCCCCAAAAAAGCAAAAGTGGTTGCTTCTGCTGGGAAAGTTATGGTCATCTCATTCTTTGATATTCATGGAATGGTTTATCAGCATGTTGTACCTGCACACACATCAGTAACTGGACAATACTACAGGGATGTCCTCAAAACATTGCACGTCCATATCAGGCGCAAAAGAACACATTTCCATGAAGCAGGCTGGATGCTGCACCACGATAATGCACGGCCGCATATTGCCAATGTTGTTGCTGAATATCTTGCAAAAATCAACGTGAAGTGCATCCTCACCCTCCCTATAGTCCGGATTTAGCCCCATGTGACTTTTTTCTGTTCCCTAACGTGAAGAAAGGCCTTCGTGGGAGGCATTATCCATCATCAGAAGCAGTGGTGAAGGCTGCGTAGGCGAATTTGAAGGATCTCTCAAAAAATTGTTTCCAGCATGTCTTTGAAGACGCTGGGACAAGTGCATCGCATTCATGGGAGACTATTTTGAGAAGTACCATCAAAATTATAAAGGTACGTTTTCAAAAAAAAAAAAATTGTGATCATTCTTTATTGGACAGCCCTCTTGCTTATGCAGAGGAGAAGGTTGCTGCACGCATTGGTCGCTAGTTTGATGCAGCCTATTCTTACGTTGTAAATTTGGAAGCAGTGTGGCCTATGCTCAGGGTAGAGCAAGAGTTCGTCAAAGGGTGTACTTCTTCTTTATCATCACCTAACTCGCGAAGTTGCCGACAAAGGTTACCAATATATCACTGTTTGGAGTTACCGTATGTAAAATGCATTTTATGCGATAACACTTAATTAGTTATTTACGTAGGAACCAATAGATATTTTTTCTCCTCGATTCTCGTCTGCCTTCGCCGAGGAGCGAACCAGTTGTGTCTTTCTTAATGGACCGCCAGCCCAGTTGTGTGTTCCTCACTGCAGCTTCGTGTCACTTTCACCTCTCGAAGCCTGTCTTTATTCACACCAAAATTCCTTTTGTGACTATTTTATCCATTGTGATTATTAATCGCTGACATGCCATTATAAAGGGTCCCAACAATGCCTTTTCAAACGGACTCAAGTGTTATCCACTTAGAGTCCCTGATAAGAACCCGCTTTCTCCCATTATTTTCTTAAACTGCTCACCCCAACTGCACCTGCACGCGTTTTAACAAGTCTAGCATGTTCTATTATGATCCTTTATGCATTGCATCCCTTAATTTCGGCATCAGAGCCCAGGCAGTTCTACAGAGTTTAAAACCCTGTGGGACAGTTGACTACGTCATCCTGATAAGACCTGAAGTTTTCCTGGCGACGAAAATGCTCACTTTTTTCTCGGGCAGCCAGTCAGTGAAAAGATAATTAGATATCAACGTTTCGGGAGTGTGCATCTCTCCCATCATCAGGATATTTATAAAATGTTATAATCACACTATAGCAAGCGTCAGATAAACCTACCGCTAGTCTGCATCCCGTTTACCGGAAATATATCCGGCAGAATCAACAGAATTCTCGCCAAATACAACATCAGGACCATACTCAAGCCACCTCCGAAGATTAAACATCTGTTGAGACCGGTGAAAGACAAACCGGACTTCCAAGTTTCGGGAGTGTACCGCGACACCGTATATAGGACAAACGCTACCAGAATAATCAAACATGAACGGAACATTGGTTTGATGCAACCTGAGGAGTCTGGGCTGGCAGAGCATTGTTTTGATAACGACCATAGAGCCAATTTTCGGGAGACGACCATCTTGGCAAAATGCAACAGTTACTGGCAGCGGAGGGTTAAGCAGGCTTTACCCATTTCCTCTGAAAGGGGCACGCTTAATCGTGATACTGGATTTCAGTTCAGCTCCTCTTGAAAACCGGCCTTAAAAATGGAAATCCGTCGATTTAAGAGGCACAGAACAATACAGCTTGATAATCAAGTTAAGAAATCCTTGTTTCACATAAGCTTACCGCGTATCTCTTAACGGTCACTTGACCTTATCACATCTCATTGGCTGCTACTGTAGTATAGATTGTTCTGAGGTAAAAATTAGTTCGTTATTTAACATGGTGATATATCTTTATATGTTGGAAGAGAATTGTTAAATTTATATTTTTGTAACTGTTTTAATGAAATATATTACGCAACAGAGTTGATTTATCTGAACTGCATGTTAATTCTTAAACGAAGGAAAGAGGAGGTTCCTTTGCTCTCAAGCATATGGCACGATAGCACGTGATTTAGCGGTAGTGGTGACATATTTGTTTATATGACTTTTATCACTGACCTTGTTTTGAACTGGATTAGTCATATATCGCCATTCGAAGCTGTGTTGTGACGAGTGCGAGAGCTAAATTATTTTATTGATCGTTTATTGCGCCTGTACTTATTATATGTATAATGGCAGAGTCTACTGTCAGTTTTTCGCTGAAGCATCGCAAGGAAAAACCTTTACAAAGCGGCGAAAAAATAATTGTGGTGCATTTGTTTAATGTACTCACAGAGAAGAATCCGTCTTTGTCAGTGAGAGAAGTCAGGTGTAAGTGTTAGATGGGTAGGAACATCGCGAAATGAAACTGAGACAACAGGAAAACTTACCACTCCAGGGGCGATATTGCTGTGTGGCGAACACGTTATTTAAAGACAATTAGACTGTACCGAGATACAAGTCGCAAAATATACTACCTTGACGAGACTTGGGTGAATGAAAGACACACGGCAAGTATGGCGTGACACGACTTTTAAGATTAAAAGACAAGCATTTTTGCAAGGTATTTGTACTGGTTTAAGAAATCCCAGTGGATAATACCGAATACGTTTCATTATAAACTTTTCCAGTTTCATTGCTCATTCATTCAGTTTCAACTTGCTCAGTTTCATTATAAACTTCATTATTGTTGCATGCCTTCATATTCTTATTTGTATGATTTTTATCTATCTTCCTGACAATTATTATGACGTTTACTGCAGCTTTAAATGCGACGGGGAGGCACCGCCTATGGCCTATGGCGCGAAAACATTAGCCAATTAGGATGAGGGAGAAGGTAGTTGCACGCGGAGTGATACATGTCAGCGGGGCAAGGTTATATGAGACAGAGCTTAGTTACGTTTCTTTGACACAATTTTCTATACTCACGCCATCTCCTGACCTGGTATTTAATTTACTGCAAACAGTCTTTTGTTCAGTAATGCGAATTTTGACAGTGTTTTGTCTTTGTTTATAGCCGTGTTATATCCAGTATTTCATTTGCGGTTATAACATTTTATAAATATCCTGATGATGGGAGAGATGCACACTCTCGAAACTTTGATATCTAATCACCTTTTCCTCTGGCTGGCTGCCCGAGCAGAAAGTGAGCACATACGTCATCTGGTTTATAACTGTCCACTGATTTGTTCGAAAACAGTTCCCCCGGATTAAAGAGTTAAACAATTCTGACATACCAACGCAACTATTAGCATTAGCTGCGTCTCTCTGCTCATCAGTGTGGTCAGTACGTGACGTAGCTCGTCGCACATTTGACTGACTTCTACGATCCAAGTCAGGTCGTCTTCTCCTTGGTGTAGTAAAAAGGTTTCCACGAACTTCACAAAGTCACCAAGTAATTTAATTAATTTTATGTCAATTTAATTCACATTCACGAATTCACAAACACTTTATAAAGAAGATGTCCAAAGATTCGCCAATATTTGACAACTGTGGCTGCGGTCAAATATTTATAGTGTTATAGTGCGTTTAGAAATGAATTTAGTGTCTAATCTTCAATATATATATATATATATATATATATATATATATATATATCATGCTACATAAAACAAAATGTCAGTCTTGATAACAAATGATAAACGTCGTTTAATAAAATATGGTAAGTGAGATATCTTTGAAGACTTTGGCAAGGAGTGAAGTATCTTTCTACTTTGGAATGCTTTTGTTTGTTGAAAATAAAAGAAGGTGGTATGCATTCTGTAAGAGTTTGCGTGTGTACTTTTATATTTAGTTAATAAACCGGTCCAGTATCAAGGTTTTTATATTCTTTTTGTGTTTTTTTTTTTGGCACCTGCTTTTGTTCTCTTTAGTTTCGATTACATTTTGCTGAATTGTTTCCCTAAATTAGTTAAATTAACTCGTTTAATTTTTACATATTTGGATTCTATGTGTTTTGGTGCCTGTTTATTCCACGAAATATATCTGAAGATCAACTTTCTCTGCGGTTTCTTCTAATAATTCAATTGTTTTTAATCTGTTATGATGTCACGGATTAAGATTGCTAGATCATCTTTATACGCTAGGCAATCTATCTTTAATTTTACTCACCATAAGATGATTGGTTGATAAGTTTTGAGAATTATTTTCTGTTTACGCCATTCTTCTATTACTTTCTTCAAAAGCAAAATTAAAGAATAGTGGAGAAAGATCATCTCTTTGTCTTACTCCTGTTTTGAATTTTAAAGATTAAAAAATGTCCTCCATAATTTTAATTTTAACCTTTGTATTTGTTAGTGTCTCTCTAATAAGTGCAAGAGTTTTATGGTCTAAATCTTGTTTTGTGAATATTTCAAATAGCGATTCATTATCAACCGAATCATAAACTTTTCTGAAGTCCACAAATTATTTTATGTCTAAGGATAAGCTTATGGTTCAGGATTTATTCTGGGTACTTCTGCTTGATCTAAATACTGCCTGATATTCTCCATTATCGTCGTCGTCGTCATCATCATCATCATCATCGTCGTCGTCATTTTTCGTCTGATCTAACCACAATGTTATTTTATAAATGTCTGTATTTCTTGTTGTTTGCGCTGCCTACATTATTCTTAATTAGTGTCTTTTACACTGCATTCCAACAGACGTTTATAATTATCGTGTAAATTATTGGCATAATTAGGTACAAATGTGAGTCGTGATAAGACTTTTATGACGCAAAGCGATAAGAAATAAACATATAGACAATTTAAATATGTCTTGAGTTGAAATCTGCACTTAGATCTTGGACTCAAGAAATTATAATGGCATGTCACGTTTCGTATCTTGACTATAATTGTGACACAAGCAGAGCTGCATTCAGTTTTCTTCGCCTTCTATCACGACTGAAATTATTAGCTGTAATCGCTGTAAGGTACAGTTCAAACCAAACCGCCAGCTTTCATTCGCACAGTGGCTATATATCAATTAACAAGCGAACATCTGAGTCATAAATCTGCCACTTTTCTTTTGTTTACAGATGCCCACTTCTCAGCGATTGATAAACGGGTTCAGTGAATCGGACTGCGCTACTATGACTGCCTAATCACAATACATTATCTTGTTTCGTGGATTATTTAATAACGTTAGAAAAAAATATGAAAAGGAGTTAGCCTTAGTTAAGAGGAGATTAAAAGGGCATAACCCGTGAATATTATAGTTGCTAATTTAAGGTGCACTTTTCTCTGGAACGACCACAGATATCAAATCTGTTTCAGGCAATGCTTTAACTATTTAGATATAGTTTTTTTATGTAAGGTCTATTTATATAATTTTTTTTCTACACCAACAATTGTTCTTTAATTTAATATTGTCGCAAACAGAGTATTGGTAGTAAACAGCTGTGCAATTGTTGTGATCATCGACCTTGGTAGATTGTGTATGTGATGATATACTGCTACTGTGAGTGTACTTCTACGCCAATAAAGAAAAATTTGAATTTCTGCAAATTGGACTGTTAATATTAATGCCAGATGGTTTACTCCCAATAGTCCTGGACCCGTAGGATCAAGGACCCGAGCTATCCCGAAAGAGTGCCCAGCGTCTCCGAGGCGCCCATCTGGTCCTGTGGACTCAAGACGGGATGGAAGTGCATACGCCACTTACGCGCGCCAACACCAAAAGGGGAAGGCTACCGATATGACCTTGGTGGGGCCGCCTGGTGATCTAGCACACCTACTAGCTATGATGGCTAGTATGCGGGAATATTAATGGCTTCCCTCAATCCCGTCCGGAGACGTACCCGATCTCCCACAGGTATCGGGAACAACTGCCCCATCGAGTCCAACCCAATCCGAACAACTCCCTATTAGGAAGGGGCTCGAATGTTCGGTCCGAGGATCCTCTAGTAACGTCAGAGGTACCACGAGTGCTAGGGGCCCACTGCGCCCACACCACGGCAGCTGAAGGGGACACATCCTCTCCCCTACGGGGCTGCAAATTGGACTTTTACTTCTACGAACCCACAAAGTCACAATTTCTGTCAGGAAGTGGAACAACTACATCACCGAGATGATGGAAGAAATGAAGGCAGAAGACACAGGCCGTGAGAGATTGTTCTCGCCCAAAGGATAAGAAAGGAATGCGCAGTTTCCTAGGGCTGTGCAGTTATTACCGCCGCTTCATAAAGGGGTTCTCCAACATCGCCAAACCCCTCACCCGACTGACAGAGGAACACTCACCTTATGTGTGGACGGATGACACCAGCACCTGAAGAAGACCCTGTGCAGTGCTCCAATTTTGGGATTTCCACAACCAGGTGGCACCTTCATTGTGTACAGCGACGCCAGCGACTATTGTTTTGGAGGCGTCCTATTGCAAGTCCAGGACGGCCATGAGCGGGTGATAACCTACTACAGCAAGACGCTATCCAAGGCAGAGAAGAACTACTGCGTCACCCGGCGAGAGTTACTGGCGGTAGTAAAGACATTGGAGACTTCCACAAGTACCTGTATGGTCAGACATTTCACCTGAGGACTAAGCACTCCGTCCTAACCTGGCTATTAATTCTCCCGGGTACTAGCCTGCAAAGCTAGTAGAAGGTGTGCTAGATCACCAGGCGGCCCCACCGAGGTCATATCGGTAGTCTTCACCTTTGGTGTTGGCGCGCGTAAGTGGCGTATTCACTTCCATCCCGTCTTGAGTCCTAGGACCAGATGGGGGGCTTGTTAGTCTCTAGGTCTTGCCCTATGGAAAGCCCCGTGGAGGACGCCGAGCGCCCTTTGGGACAGCTCGGATAACTCCCTGGTTGAAGGAGGCCCGGGTCTTGTTCCTACGGGTTCAAGACTAATGGGAGTAGAACCTCTGGGCTTAAACGTCCTAACCTGGCTACTTAGTTTTAGGAACCTGGAAGGCCAGACAGCCCGTTATGTACAGAGGCTGCAGGAGTACGACTTCACCTCTGAATATCGTAAAGGGAAGAGCCATGGCAACGCAGAGGCCATGTCTCGAAGACCCTGCCCAGAGGAGTGCGGCCATTGCACAAGAGTGGAAGAAAAGGAGCGTGCCGCAGCCGTCAGAGTGGTTACGGCAGTGCCTGCGGATGGCTGGGATAGCGTAGGCCTGAGGAGGGAGCAGCTGGCGGACGCAGACTTGGGGCCACTCTTGAGGAAAGTAGAAGCAGGGACAAGACCAACCTGGGAGGACATCGCACCAAGGAGCTCCACATACAAGTCCTCCTGGGCCCAATGGGACTCTCTGAAGACAAGAGACGGCGTGCTGTTCCGTGTATGGGAATCACCTGATGGGAAGACGCGAAGAGAACAGTTGGTACTTCCCCGAAGTAAGATCCCGGAGGTCTTGGAGGAAGTGCACGCCGGTACTTCGGGAGGACACCTGGGAGCAAACCAAACAATTGACAAACTTCAACAGCCATGACAAGGACCGTACCGGGTGGTGAAGAGGATTAATGACGTGGTCTACCGCATTCAGAAGGTGCCCCTAGGGAAGATGGTGATGGTACACCTGGATCTTCTGGCCCGCTACATTGGTGCTGTTTGGGACGACCAGCCTTGAGGAGAGAGCAGTGTCGCAAACAGAGCAGTAGTAGTAAACAACTGTGAAGTGTTTTAACGAGAGCTGATGTAAACAGGTGCAATCAGAACGCAATTGTTGTGATCATCGACCTTGGTAGACTGCTACTGTGAATGTATTTTACGCAACTAAAGAACGATTTGAATTTATTCAAATTGGACTTTTAATATACAGAAGGAAAAAAAACAATTTCTTAAAAAATATTTAAAAATATTCCACTGTGAAATACAAAAGTACATACACAACTCTGTTACAGTCTGCTAGACATCTGTTGAAAATCTGAGGTATATATCTTTCATAATCTTTGAGAAAACTGTACCTTTGTATCAGAAAATGTATTTTATGGGCATATTAAAATGAAAATAATAAAACAAAGACCCACGTTTAAAATTCAAACGTTTACTATAATGTCCCGCACACGCAGTGGCCATGTTGGCAGCTGTACCAATCGCTGCTGCGTAAATTCCACTACGAAAGGAACTAAATTGCATATTTTCAGCCCAATTGGTTAAAAAAATTGTGAAAATGAGGGTCCGATGCAGCAGAAACTTCAAACATACACTACAAATATTTCTAATGCATTCCGAACGCTAAAAGACATACGAAAATGTTCATAAAATGTCAAACAATATAATCCTGAAAACAGTAGATGTAATTTTGTAACCCAATTGACCTCGTTAAAGGCAGTAAGCAGGAACAGACTATAGAAATAACCTTAAATTTTAAATAATTCAAACAATAAAGAAGCCAGCAGAGAAAAAGCGATATGAAGACAGCCAATGTGGAAGTCTTATACTTAACACCAATTCTCAAACATTTATGTAATTCTTTGAGCTCTAACAGATAACATTATCTCGTAACTAAAGCCTTTAAAAATCGCTGATAAATTTGATTTTAAAATCCTAAGATTACTTCAACAGTACATGAAGTGATTTACTTTAAATGATTTTTATTACAATATCATAAAATATTATGTTTATTTACAGTGAAAGAGGCCTTCATTGTTTTCGGAAACAAGACAGAATCATATTCTCTTTTTTGCTGTTCTTTTGTCTATGATTGCGAGAGTACATCTAGTATAGGTTATGAATTTCTTTACAGAAAAAGGACTGATAAATGCTAACTTTCTTTATTTTGAACATTTTTCAGAACCTAGTTATTGAAAATACAGTTATTAAATGTGAAGTACGAAGGAGTGTGTTCATTTGTTTCATATTTTTAAAGATTTAACCTGCATTTAACCAGTTAGGACATACCAGAAATGAAATGAAATGGTTGAATTGATGCTCTAATAACCCAGGTTTCATAAATGCATCCTTAATTGCAGACTTTAGAAGGATTACTTATCTTGAAGTGGACAAAAGCTGCGAAGCTGCAATTTATACGTGTCCTATTTACGATATTTCATAAATATAGAGACGTACCAAATAGCAGGAGATATCGTACATTGAAAATGACGGTGGCTATAAACCGAATACAGTGGAAGGCATTATTGCATCATGCAATTTTACTTAAAAAGAAAATGAAGAGTATTCTGATTCAGACGGCGTTGATGAACCAGATGTGTTTATGACCCACACACAAGCATAGAGCAATTGATGCTTTATTTCGAGAGTCAAGACAAATGAACTTCCAATGTTAAGGTGGATGTGAGATAAGCGATACACTAAACTGAGACAGCAGAAGCTCACTGTTGTTATGACCCACGTACAAGCAGTAACAAACATAGAGAAAGTGATTCATTATTTCCAGAGTCAAGACAAATGAACTTCTAATGTTAAAGCGGATGTGAGATAAGCGATACACTAAACTGAGACAGCAGAAGCTCGCTGCTGTTATTACCCACGTACAAGCAGTAACAAACATAGAGAACTTGATGCTTTATTTCGAGAGTCAAGACAAATGAACTTCTAATGCTAAAGCGGATGTGAGATAAGCGATACACTAAACTGAGACAGCAGAAGCTCGCTGCTGTTAGTACCCACGTACAAGCAGTAACAAACATAGAGAAATTGATGCTTTATTTCGAGAGTCAAGACAAATGAACTTCTAATGTTAAAGCGGATGTGAGATAAGCGATACACTAAACTGAGACAGCAGAAGCTCGCTGCTGTTATTACCCACGTACAAGCAGTAACAAACATAGAGACATTTAAGGTTTATTTCGAGAGTCAGGCAAATGAACTTCCAATGTTAAGATGGATGTGAGATAAGCGATACACTAAACTGAGACAGCAGAAGCTCGCTGCCTTTTTTACTACCAACTAGTTTGTAGTAGAGTACAAATACATGGCCTATTACAGTACATACAGTGTATGTGTTTTTAGGTGAAAGTGTGTGGATAGTAATTTATTGCCTTGCTTACAAATATTTCGGTGGTTTTATAATTTTTTATATTTTTCTGTCATTTTCTGGATAATCCGGCACATTGGTATTCCGAATCATATGAGTTGTATGATGTGTATGTTGGGCAAACAAGGATGTCGTGATCCAGGAAGAAAGAGGCGTTGTCCAAAATGGACGTCCTTCAGCACCGTAATATGTCAGTAGTTGACCCAAGCGAAGAGAAAGTAGTGCCCGCCCCTAGTCAATAAACACAGCTTTTGTAATGTCATCCTCGTCCGGCCTTGCCGTTTGTCAAGCAAAGTTATTATACCGATGTTCTTCTGTTTAAACAACAAGCTTATCGTTTTTTGTTTTCCATCTGGTGTCGCAACTTTGTAGTATTATTGCATCGCCATATATTTAGTGACGCAGTGAAGGTTTGATTCTGGGAGGGATTTAACGCGTTCAGGTACACTAGCTATTGCAGAGCCCCTAGTGGATCGCTCCTGAACAACAAGCAGTTCGTGTATGTGAAGAAAACCAATTCTGTATGAAAATAAGTGTGAAAATACCACTTCAGTACCAACACCACTATTTTATCAGTAGAAAGCGTATTTCTTATGTCAAAGAAGCTTATATAGGTAAGCTGTCTCATAGTTTGTGCAGAGGAACTACAACCATTAGTCCTGGACGCGTAGAATCCGGGCCTCCTTCTATCCGGGTGTGATGGATACTCCGGGGCTCTTTCCGTAGGGCAATACCTGATTGCTTAAACCCCCCGCCCCCCCCCCCCGCTGTGCACAACGCCAAGACGGGATGGAAGTGGATACACCACTTACGCGCCTCAACCCCGCAGGGAAGACTACCGAAAACCTCGGTGGGGCCGCCTGGTGATCTAGCACACTTTCTACTAGCTCTGCAGGCTGGTACCCGGGACTTTTTAGGCAACACTCTACCTCCTCCGGGCGGCCTTAGCCTGGCCGGAGGTAGCCAGTTCCCCGTGGGTGTCGGAAACACACTGCCCCCTCGAGTCCAACCCAATCCGAACAACTAACCGACGGGAGGGGTACGGCAGTTCGGCCCGAGGTTCCTCTGGTAACGACACAGGTACCAGGAGTGCTAAGGGTCCGCCGCGCCGGCACCACGGCAGCTGAAGGGGATGGATCCCCCTCATAAGGGTTTTTGAGTCATCATTCAGGTAGAGTTATTATCCAACGGTGGTACCAGTCTCTGGATCTGATGCGAAGCATTCGCTGACACCCACTTACGTTGCTTCAAAGTTTTCAAATGTTCTTCCATCTAGATAATGAGTCATGGATCGAAAAAGATGATAATCTCACAGTGCCAAATCAGGGCTGTATGCTGGGTGTGGTAGCAGTAAGGTTCCTACCAATTCCTGAATGTTTTTCATGGTTGTTCGTGCAGTGTGGGGTGTTGCATTGCTCTGTTGCAATAGACTGTATTTCGGTTAATTAATATTGGGTAACACCGTCTCAGAATTTCATGAACTCGTTCCAGTTGTTGAGACTAAATATCTGCATCATTCGCCCGCAAATTTGGAACAAACTCCCAGTGAATCACATCTTCAGAATCCTACCAAACACACAACATTAGTTTGGGAAAGCTGAAGGAAAGAAATTTAATTCTTTATACATTCATTATATCTTCAAAATTTTTAAACCTAATCATCTCGCAGTCCAAATAATAACAAAACCGCGAAAATAAATAAAAAGCGAGAAATATTTATCATAATTTGACGATGCAAACTTCATCATAGAAACAAAATCATTATTTTATTACAAGATGACATCCTAAAGTGGATGAAATATAAAATATAAAATATCTCTTTCAAGGTGTAGACTGTAGAGAAAATCCGTAAAGTAAAACAAAGTCTTTTAGAAGCCGTTTCCCGAAAGCTTCAGAATAATAAATTGTACAATTGCCGTTGGATTATAATCGAAAGTAATTAGAGAGTGAATTACAATTGCGATCTTGCTGTATTTTGCAGGAGGGGAATGCAGAATCAATAATATATGTACAGTTAGCCATTTGAATATTTATGAGCGTTGATTACTGCATGTCATATGCAATTTATTTCATATTACTAATGCTTTCGTATCCTCTAGCTCCTACCGGATCAAACCACTGACCTTGCCTAATTCTGTAGGACGGTATTTACACGTTCATTTGTTTGTTCTCTTCAGTGAAGCTCTAGGTAACTCAGAAGAACTGTGGAACTTCATTTGTTTAAGATGCTAATTTAACAGCAATCATTACAGCCAAATTTGTGAATTGGTGGGAATTGTCTACAATTTCACAGTGTTTTCTCAAAATTTTTTTACAATAGTCCTGTATGTCCAAATTGCACTAAAAAGCCTATTTCTGTAGCGTAAGTGGTAGCGTGTCTGCCTCACGTTCAAGAGGTCCCGAGTTCGAATTTTGGACAGAGTTAGATAACTGGATAAGGCTCTCTCCAAAGGCTTTCCCTTATCCTGAAAGGTGAATGTCTGGTAACTATATAGCTCTGTGTATCCTGTACTCTATCACAACGTTGGAAGTTTTCCTTTATCCTGAAGGATGAATGTCTGGTAACTCTAAGCTCTATGTATCCTGGACTCATTTGTACATCATTTCATTCATCGTCCGATATGAAAACGTTGAAGGTTCTCCCTTATTCTAAAAGATCAAAGTCTGGTAACTCTAAGGTCTATGTACCCTGTTATCATTTGAACATCATTTCATTCATCGTCCGATATGACATAACGTTGTAGGTTTTCCCTTATTGTAAAAGATGTAAGTCTGGTCACACGATTCTCTATGTACCCTGTACTCATTTGAACATCATTTCATTCATCGTCTAGTATGACTTAATGTTGGAGGTTTTCTCTTATCCTGAAAGATGAATGTCTGGTAACTCTAAGCTCTATGTATTCTGGACTCATTTGTGCATCATTTCATTCATCGTCCTATATGACTCAACGTTGGAGGTTTTCTCTCATCCTGAAAGATGAATGTCTGGTAACTCTAAACTCTATGTATCCTGTACTCATTTGAACATCATTTCATTCATCGTCTGATATGACTTAACCTTTGGGGTTTAACCATATCCTGAAAGAAGAATATCTGGTAACTCTAAGCTCTATATACCCTGTACTCATTTGAACATCATTTCATTCATCGTCCGATATGACTTAACGTTGGAGGTTTTTCCTTATCCTGAAAGATGAATGTTTGGTAACTCTAAGCTCTATGTACCCTGTACTCATTTGAACATAATTCCATTCACCATCCGATATGACTTAACGTTGGAGGTTTTCCCTTATTGTAAAAGATATAAGTCTGGTAACACGATCCTCTATGTACCCTGTACTCATTTTAACATCATTTCATTCATCGTTCAACTTAACGTTGGAGGTTTTCCCTTATCCTGAAAGATGAATGTCTGGTAACTCTAAGCTCTATGTACCCTGTACTCATTTTAACATCATTTCATTCATCGTTCAACTTAACGTTGGAGGTTTTCCCTTATCCTGAAAGATGAATGTCTGGTAACTCTAAGCTCTATGTACCCTGTACTCATTTGAACATAATTCCATTCACCATCCGATATGACTTAACGTTGGAGGTTTTGTCGTATCTTGAAAGATGAATGTCTGGTAACTCTAAGCTCTATGTATCCTGTACTCATTTGAACATCATTTCATACATCGTCTGGTACGACTTAACGTTGGAGGACGTAAATTTAAAATATATGTTCCCAATGAAGTACTGTTAAAGAACTTTTCAGGGAACACTGTATATCCACCTTGCTATTAATAAAAAGTGGTAGAAAAAATTTAGTCCCAATTACTGGCAACAAATGAAAGGTAAACAAAGAAAATCACATTTGGCTCCCCATATTCACTTATTCAAGAACAGTCGATTTATAATTTCACCATCACCTGCCAGTAACATAGTTGTTGCCACAGATTCTGGGTAAACAAATAACTTTTCGTTTGTACCAGTAGTTGATATGTTTGACTCACAAAATGTCACATGCTTTCGTTCTGTTCAGAAATGATGTATTTGATTTATCCACGAGATTTACACACACAGTTGCTATGCGACCCGCAGAGCCGCAAACAAATGAACTGCTTTTGTTTCGCATCTGTTTTCATTAATATAGCATATGACAGGCGCCAACAATGATCAAAGCCACCTGGATATGGAGCACCTGATAAACGAAGCGCCAGTGCTGCCTTTTCTTGAGTGGAAAAATGTAATAGGCGGCAACGACACTCTCAAAGCGTTAGAAGAAAGTTGTTATGTATCATTTACCGCTTATGCCAAATGAAAGTCAATTACGTTTTGCTCGTATCTCTTCAGAGATTGGCATGTTCGTGCACCTCTGGAACCCTTAAAAGGACTTACTAGATAAATGTTAACAGAAAAAAACTAGAAGAAATCACACCAGTATAGTCAGACAACCCCGAAAATCGATAGACAAATTAACTCAGCAAATTCACGTGAACCTAGTCGATTCTGAGTTCCAGATCAGTTCGTTTGAGATAAGCATTGAATGCTTATACTATATATTTTAATTACCCTGCAGTTGTATATTCAACCTGAGGCTAACAGAATGACCAAGGTACGGGGGAAACAATTGAATGGCAGTACCTAAGAATTCAAGTTCGTTGACTGTCCACTACGCAGAATATGTCCTAAAACCTTGCAAATGGAGCTACCCGCATGTGAATTTACTTGTCTGCTACCTAAAGAAAAAGAAAATGATACATTGAAATGAGAAGCAGGTACTCACCCTTATGTGTCTGTGATGGCGAAGGTGGGAGAATTTTGACTTGATGAATCCAGTCAGAGCTGGAATGAAACAGGCGAGCATCCATGGGCTTCCGATTTCTCTGCGTGTTTACTTAGGTGGTGGATGCGATCTTCAACTTGTGCTTCCTGAGACAAACCAAAGAAATCGTCAAACAAAAGAAGTTACTAAATAATTAACGAAAACTAAATACCACACTGTGTTGCACTTAATGCGAAATTTAGTATACCCTTTTTAATATACCTCCTCCAACGTTAAGTCATATCAGACGATGAATGAAATAATGTTAAAATGAGTACAGGGTACATAGAGCTTATAGTTACCAGACATTCTTCTTTCAGAATAAGGGAAAACCTCCAACGTTAAGTGATATCGGACGATGAATGAAATGATGTTCAAATGAGTCCAGTGTACATAGAGCTTAGAGTTACCAGACATTCATCTTTCAGGATAAGGGAAAACCTCCAACTTTAAGTCATATCGGACGATGAATGAAATGATGTTCAAATGAGTACAGGGTACATAGAGCTTAGAGTTACCAGACATTCATCTTTCAGGATAAGAGAAAACCTCCAACGTTAAGTCATATCGGACGATGAATGAAATGATGCTCGAATGAGTACAGGGTACATAGAGCTTAGAGCTACCAGACATTCATCTTTCAGGATAAGGGAAAACCTCCAACGTTAAGTCATATCGGACGATGAATGAAATGATGCTCGAATGAGTACAGGGTACATAGAGCTTAGAGCTACCAGACATTCAGCTTTCAGGATAAGGGAAAACCTCCAACTTTAAGTCATATCGGACGATGAATGAAATGATGTTCAAATGAGTACAGGGTACATAGAGCTTAGAGTTACCAGACATTCATCTTTCAGGATAAGAGAAAACCTCCAACGTTAAGTCATATCGGACGATGAATGAAATGATGTTCAAATGAGTACAGGGTACATAGAGCTTAGAGTTACCAGACATTCATCTTTCAGGATAGGGGAAAACTTCCAACGTTAAGTCATATCGGACGATGAATGAAATGATGTTCAAATGAGTACAGGATCCATTGAGCTTAGAGTTGCCAGACATTTATCTTTCAGGATAAGAGAAAACCTCCAACGTTAAGTCATATCGGACGATGAATGAAATGATGTTCAAATGAGTACAGAGCACATAGAGCTTAGAGCTACCAGACATTCATCTTTCAGGATAAGGGAAAATGTGCAACGTTAAGTCACATCGAGCGATGAATGAAATGGTGTCCAAATGAGTACAGGATACATAGAGCTTAGAGTTACTAGAATTAATCTTTCAGGATAAGAGAAAACCTCCAACGTTAAGTCATATCGGACGATGAATGAAATGATGCTCGAATGAGTACAGGGTACATAGAGCTTAGAGCTACCAGACATTCATCTTTCAGGATAAGGGAAAACCTCCAACGTTAAGTCATATCGGACGATGAATGAAATGATGTTCAAATGAGTACAGGGTACATAGAGCTTAGAATTACCCAACATTCATCTTTGAGTATAAGGGAAAATCGTCGGATAAAAGCTTATCTAGAATATTCAGCCGGAGCTCTTGAACACCATGTAGACACGCTGCCATCTACGCTATAGAGGTGGGAAATTTACAAAGCATTATTAGTTATTGAATCACTAATATATGATACCACAACCAGGTAATAAACATGAATTTTTATATCTAACAGTTAAAATATTACAATTTGTAACAGAAAATGTCAACCTTTAGTGATTCGTGTTAGCAAACATCGCAACATCGTTATCAAGTTTTAAGAAGTATTTTACAAATAGGATGATCGACAGAGATTTTGTAACAAACCAGAGACGTTTCGGGGTTCCACAACTCCTGAGTACATTTACGAACCTTTTGTTACCAAGATGCGATCTTGGTGCTTTACTGAGGGGATGCACAAATATGTTCTTAATGACAGGGGTGAACCCACGAACATTCTTGCTTAGAAGATAACCAAAGCGAAACATCTAAAATCCGCGTTCAAAAATCGATTTATTTGAAATTTTAACTCTGGGATCATGGTTTAATATCTGTAGACAAATTCTATATACATTCTGAAATTAGTTCAAGACATTTTATGTTGATTTAATTTTTGTTTCATTAATGTTATTTTTTATAATGTTTTCAAAAATTTTCTTTGTAAAATGCAATCGTTTTTACTTTCTCTACTGGTATAATAGTAGAAGTACTGCATTTCACCCACAAATTCAGAATCGAAATTAAAAAATAAGTATTTTTGGAAAAGGTCCTTGTATGAGTGATTCTGCATGAAGATTTTCCAAAACAAAATCTCCCCAAACTATACTACTCTTTACGTAGAATATTTTTCGAAATTTTAGTTGTTTCAAACATTCCTCTGAGAGTTTCTTCCATTTGTGCACGAAGAATTTCCCCTCCTCTCATTCAGGTAATCAAACATTAGAATCTTTGTTTTTTTAATCCCACAAAATCGTCATAAATCGGCGTACAATAGATGGGAGGAAAATCTACTCTCCCTCCTTCACTTTAGATTGAGCATCACTGTTCTTATTAATACTTCTCTAAATGGGAAATCGTTATTCATTTTTTTAATCTTACTGTCAAACAAAGAGTACGGACTTTCAAAGTGATACCATAGTAACACGTTCTTCAAAAATCCGACTGTCGCTTTACATTCATTCTTTAGTTTATCGTAGAGCGAAATCCGAGGACTGTTCAATAAAGAATGATCACAATTTTTTTTTTGAAAACATACCTTTACTCATCCTCATAATTTTGATGGTTTTTCTCAAAACAGTCTTCCCTGAATAGGATGCACGATGCAATTTACGTCCTCCAACGTTAAGTCATATCGGACGGTGAATGAATTGGATGAAATGATGCTCAAATGAGTCCAGGGTCCAAGGAGCTATAAGTTACCCGACATTCGTCTTCAAGGATAAGGGAAAACCCCGGAAAAACCGTATCCAGGTGACTCAGCTTGACAGAGATTCGAACTCGGGAGCAGATGAAAGTGAAATGGGATAACACTGGGCAACAAAAAAATAATTTTTGAATGTTTCGAACACTTCATGAGGCAATTTTACTAATTTTGGGTTGAGAAAAACAAATATGACAATGAAAAATTTTTATTAGCTCTAGTTTCTGTGATATACACAAGATGGAAATATTACATATTAACGGATTGAGAGAAAAGGATACATTTTAATTACATACATGCTAACAACAATGAAAGTGCATTTGGTAATTACTCGTACATGATAAGAGTCCTAAATTGCTGGAAAAATACTTCGCAGATAGTCGTGTCTGAAGAGAATCATGTGGGGGCCTATTGACTTCGTCGTCTTTTAGCTTGCCTCTTGTGATGGAGTTCCGCAGAATCCCTATACAAAGACCAACAGTAATCCGCAAGCATTACTTCATTCCAACGGCCCTAATATCTTTGTTCCATAACAGAAATGTCCTGATGGAATCTCTCCCCATGTTCATCACTAACAGCTCCACAACTAGGAGGGAAAAAGTCTAGGTGGCAGTGGAGAAAATGGATCTTAAGGGACATGTTGTATCCGAGGTTACGGTATATTTGCGGGAGCACTGTCACTAAATGCTTGTAGTTGTCATCTCTTTAGTTGCCTAAAAATCCTTGAACAACACCGTTGAAGGCTTCCCAAGCTTCCTTTTCTTTCCGCTCAAAAATTTGTTCAAATTCAGGATCCGTTACAAGTTCCCGTATTTGTGGTCCGACAAAAATGCCTTCCTTAACTTTCGCATCACTTAATTTCCAAAATTTCTCTCTGGTTGTGTTTTGTTATTTGACAGGTGTGCCAACTTCCCAAAAATTCCCCCATATTTAAAATCTTCACTTTAAAAATGAAATGTCACTTTATCTTCAAAACAAGAGCTAATCTATCTCTTTATGGCGATTTTTTAATTCAGCAGATGGAAATACATGTAAATTCACTATTTTAAAGCCCGAAACATTTTCAGTGCTGCCCAGTGTAAACTGGAGGTACCGTAAATTCGGAGGATACACGTAAAGATCCGTAAAGATCCACGGGTTTCTTTCCCGCTGTTTGGTCCATTTATTTATTGCCATAACGTTCATCAAATCTACCTACTGCTGTCCAGTTATATACCTTAATTAATCGTTTGACTTACACTGCCATAAAACCTGCATTTATAACCATGTAACTCAATCTGTCAAATACCAAGGTAACTTTTGAAATGCCAGGGCTGTTGGCTTCACGGATCCCCTTTGATGTTTCTTTGTTTTCTTTAAATAACAACAATGTGAAATAAAGAAGCAAGAAGATAAAGCAGTATATCTTAATTGGTGATATAAACCATAGACTTTTCTTTTTTACAGCAATAACTTCAATTTCAATTCGTTTTACTCGTTGAAACAGCTGCTTCAAACACCTTTCCTCGATTTAGATAGGGTCGACCAATCAAACACGTGTTCCTCTTTCGAACCATCGATTAATCAATTGTTTGAATCTCGCTTTTAACGATTTATCGAAATTACACAGTGCGAAAGGTCAGAACGTAAGAAATTATTGCCACACATTTTTTTCCCCAATCTACATCCGGAATTCTGGGAGGTGAATTCACGTCATTTTCAACGCTCGCCTACGAAGAAGTAGGAGGCTGTTAACAGACGACGTGCAGCTTTTTATGTTCAGGTCTGGCATTTGAATATGAAAAGAAATGGTGAAGTGGCTTTAATTGTTAAGTCACGTACCAGCTATTGTACCTGCGACCTTCGGGGAGGTTTACTGGCAAAATATTCCACCAGCTCCGTTATAAACAAAGTAGTGGAGAAAAAAACTGTACAGGAAACAAACGAGAAAAGAAAGAAAAAAGAAGATCAACTAACAAAACCGGAATGGAGACAACAGGGAAAATTTACGAGAAACTATAAGGATGTAAAGTAAAGTGAAATAGAAGAACTGTGAACAATTAAAAGAAAGAAGTGAAGGAAAGAAAGAAGCAAAACATAAAAACAAAATAAGAACATTTGAAACGGGGCCAACAATATGCACCCACCAGTAGTATATAAAATACTCTTGCAAGATCTTATAATAAAGGAGAAAAATAACAGGATAAGGCGTGGCGACGAATATAGAAAATTGTGTCAAAGAAACGTAACTACTTAACTTGATTATCAAGTTGTATTGAACTTTCCTTCTTAAATCGACGGATTTTCATTTTTAAGGCCGGTTTCTAAGAGAAGCTGAACTGAAATCCAGCATCACGATTAAGCGTGCTCCTTTCAGAGGAAATGGTCATAGCCTCCGTAATTCTCCGCTCCCAGTAACTGTTGAATTTTGCCAAGATTGTCGTCTCCCGAGAATTGGCTCTATGGTCGTTATCAAAACAATGCTCTGCTAGTCCAGACTTCTTCGGTTTTATTAAACGAATGCTCCGTTCATGTTCGATTATTCTAGTAGCGATGGCCCTTGCGGTTTGTCCTATATACGGTGTCCCACATTCACAGGGAATGCGGTACACTCCCGGAACTTGGAATTCCAGTTTGTCTTTCACTGGTCTCAACAGATGTTTAATCTACGGAGGTGACTTGTGGATGGTCCTGAGAGACATTTGTTGAGAATTCTGCTGATTCTGCCAGATAGATTGCCGGTAAACGGGACTCAGGCTGTTGCGGTAGGCTTATCTGACGCTTGCTGTATTACAGGTTTCGCTTTCCTAGCTTTGGTGATCGAGGCTTTAAAGTCATATTTGGAGTAACCGTTTTGACGGAAAGTGAGTCTCAGCTACTGGCCGTTTTGACGGGTACTCCGAATACGACGTTGAAGCCTCGATCACCAAAGCTAGGAGAGCGAAACTTGTAATACAGGAAGCGTCAGATAAGCCTGCCGCTACAGCCTGCATCCCGTTTACCGCCAATCTATCTGGCAGAATCAGCAGAATTCTCGCCAAATACAACATCAGGACCATCCACAACCACCTCCGAAGATTAAACATCTATTGAGACCATTGAAAGACAAACTGGACTTCCAAGTTCCGGGAGTGTGCGGAATTCCCTGTGGATGTGGGACACCGTATACAGGATCATCGCTACTAGAATAAACGAACATGAACGGAGCATTCGTTTAATGTAACCTGAGAAGTCTGGACTGGCAGAGCATTGTTTTGATAATGACTATAGAGCCAATTTTCGGGAGACGACCATCTTGACAAAATGCAACAGTTACTGGGAGCGGCAAGTTAAGGAGGCTTTGACGACTTCTTCTGAAAGGATGAATGTATGAATGAATGTGTAGTGTTTAACGCCCACTTTTACTATATACAGCACCGCAGGCGATGACACTGATGATACATGAGATGAAGATGGAGCACCGGTGGAATGAGATGACGGGGGAAACCGGATATCCCGGAGAAAATCCGCCCCAGCGCCGTGTTGTCCACCAAAAATCTCACTTTGCTGTCGCCTGGGATCGAAACCGGGCCGCCTTGGAGGGACCGAACCGGTCTAACCACTGAGCCACGGCGCGGCCACCTCTGAAAGGAGCACACTTAGTCGTGATGCTAGATTTCAGTTCAGCTCCTCTTATAAACCGGCCTTAAAAATGGATATCTGTCGATTTAAGACACAAAGATCAATACAGCTTGATAATCATGTAGTTACGTTTCTTTGACACAATTTTCTATACTCACGCCATCCCTGAGCTGGCATTTAATTTACTGAAAACAGTCTTTTGTTCAGTAATGCGCATTTTGATAGTGTTTTGTCTTTGTTTATAGTTGTGTTATATCCAGTATTTAATGTGTGGTTATAACATTTTATAAATATCCCGATGCTGGCAGAGATGCACACTCCGAAATGCCGATTTCTAATCATCTTTTCACCTGGCTGGAGGCCCGAGAAGAAAGTGAACATAAATATGTTTGTATAACTTAAACCACAAACATACAAATGAAGAAGAAGCAAATAAAATATAACCTAATAGAAATTTATAAAAAAGAGTAGTAAAGAAAATGTAAGGTGCAAATTAAAAACAGCTGAAGAATGAACAAAGAAACTGAAAATAAAGATAAAAGAGTATAAAATGTATTTCAGAAGAATTACTGTGCAGAAATAAACTCTTATGTAAGTACAATATCCCTCTATGTCGATATGAAGATCCTGGTAGTGTGGTGCTCGCTTCACGGTCGATTAGCCAGAGTAACGAGTATCGATAGCAAGGTGGCAATTGTCTACCCACTTTGCGATGAGGACAAATTGGATACTGGGTAAAGTAGGTACTTAGTTGTACTATACCAGCTTGTTCTGTAATATCAAGAGTTATTACATATTACTGATTCGTGCAACAAATGTCACAATGTACTTATATCATTTTAAATATATCTAATAATGGAACTAAAATTTCTTAAGAACTACTAGTAAGGACTTAAAGTACAGTTTCTATAACATAAAACACAGAGACTATCACCGTTTTGCCAATTTTAGCACATGTTTCGTTGTTTACTGCAATGAATTATACAACTTCTTTGCTAATTATGCATAGGAAAGAGAATATAATGTATCACACTCATAGATTGCATAAAACATATCACCGAAACTGCAAGTTTAGAGATCCATAACAAATAAGCAGTACTTTCCTGGGTACATAAAGCATAAGTGTTAGCAGACATTCATCTTTCAGCATAAGATAAAACCTTCAAAGTTAAGTCATATCAGACGATGAATGAAATGATGCTCAAATGTGTACAGGGTACATAGAGCTTAGATTTACCAGACATTTATCTTTCAGGATAAGGGAAAACCTCCAACGTTAAGTCATATCGGACGATGAATGAAATGGTGTTCAAATGAGTACAGGGTAAATAGAGCTTAGAGTTACCGGACATTCATCCTTCAGGATAAGGGAAAACATTCAACGTTACGTCATATCGGACGATGAACGAAGTGATGCTCAAATGAGTACGGGTTACATAGAGCTTAGAGTTACCAAACATTCAACTTTCAGAATAATGGAAAATCTCTAACGTTAAGTCATATTGGACGATGAATGAAATCATGTTCAAATGAGTACAGGGTACATAGAGCTTAGAATTACCAGACATTCATCTTTCAGGATCGAGATTGGAACTCTGAAGCTCTTGAATGGGAGGCAGCACGCTACCATCTAAGCTACCGAGAAGGGCAGAGGACTGTGTGAACAATATGGCTGAAGTGCCCTCTACTGACGTAACATATCAAAGTGTGCATTCGAATACATGGTGAAGAGAACAGTAATTTGTTTTCAGAAAGGTGTTGTTGTTTCCAGTACACCTTGGAACTTTTCTCAGCATAACCTTGATAAATTTCATTTGTTTTTGTGACAACAGTGTTATTCATTCCAATAATATAGTAATTTGAGGTGTAGGACCTCCCACTGCAACACTCGGCGGGCAGTGCTATATCTTATTATTCATTTGTTATTTGGGAGGCAGTTCAGTAGGAACTGAGGTGTGATAAATAAGACATGAAGCGAACATTGGAGTAAGACGCAAATCGCAGTGGCGACCGTCTGGACGTCCACGCAACATCTGCGACGCCGGCTAGCCGTTGGGGTGCCCTACGTCTGGGGACTCCTATATTTAGAATCGCCTACACAGAGCTTTCATTTGCTTCATACCAGATCCATACAAAGTAAACAAAATTTGGTGTCATTTAAGTCAACAATCCAAATCCACTATCGCTTGTGTATACCTCATACAAATTAAACCTTATTTCTTTTATACTGCGTGTAGTAGAAAATGAACGTATTGCATTCCACCCAAAATGCTTTAAGCTCTATAACCTCTGTACACATCATTTCATTCATCGTCCGATATGACTTAGCATTAGAGGTTTTCCCTTATTCTGAAAGATGAATGTCTGATTCTCTAAGCTCTATGTAACCTGTAATCATTAGCACATCATTTCATTCATCGTCCGATATGACTTAACGTTGGAGGTTTTCCCTTATCCTGAAATGTGAATGGCTGGTAACTCTAAGCTCTATGTACCCTGTACTCATTTGAACATCATTTCATTCATCGTCCGATATGACTTAACGTTGGAGGCTTTCTCTTAGCTTGAAAGATGAATGTGTGGTAACTCTAAGCTCTATGTACCCTGTACTCATTTGAACATCATTTCATTCATCATCCGATGTGACTTAACGTTAGAGTTTTTCCATTATTCTGAAAGATGAATGTCTGGTAACTCTAAGCTCTAGGTACCCTGTACTGATTTGAACATAATTTTATTCATCGTCCGATATGACTTAACAATAGAGGTTTTCCCTTATCTTGAGAGATGAATGTCTGGTAACTCTAAGCTCTATATATCCAGTACTCATTAGAACATCATTTCACTCATCGTCCGATATGACTTAACGTTGGAGGTTTTCCCTTATCCTGAAATGTGAATGTCTGGTAACTCTAAGCTCTATGTACCCTGTACTCATTTGAACATCATTTCATTCATCGTCCGATATGACTTAACGTTGGAGGCTTTCTCTTAGCTTGAAAGATGAATGTCTGGTAACTCTAAGCTCTATGTACCCTGTACTCATTTGAACATCATTTCATTCATCGTCCGATATGACTTAACGTTGGAGGCTTTCTCTTAGCTTGAAAGATGAATGTCTGGTAACTCTAAGCTCTATGTACCCTGTACTCATTTGAACATCATTTCATTCATCATCCGATGTAACTTAACGTTAGAGTTTTTCCATTATCCTGAAAGATGATTGTCTGCTAACGGTAAGCTCCATGTACCCTGTACTAATATGTACATTATTTAATTTTTCGTCCGGTATGATTTACATTGAAGGATGTAAAAAAAAAAACAGTTCTATATCTTTCCGAGAAAAAGAAATTGAACAATTAAGGTGGTTGTTGTGCTGTACAAAAGCGCTTCAAAATTGCATTTACTTTTGCAAAACGTTCCTTTCAAAATTATACTTGAATTATGTGAACATATTTAAATAAAATATAGGTTAATTTTGTTTTATTTGTATCATTCCTTATTTACAAAACTTGTTCTATAAACTGTTTCAATTATTCGTCAAATGTTTTGAAGCTAAAACTTCACGGTTTCGTTTTTGTTTTCCAAAATTCGTTAATGAAGTGCCCTTCCACGTACAACGATATCTGCGTTAGTTTTCATCATGATAAATTTTGTCTGTCTAGAATTATCGCCGTGGATGTTTGTGGATCGCCTAGTTCTGTAAAATAATTCATTTATCTGTGATTTTCAAGTAATTGTTTACGAAAGCAAACGCCAGGAACGATACAAATGTTACCAACGTTTGTGGTCGCGTATTACTTTAACAAATCAGACTTCTGTTCCCACATTTTTACTTGTTCGGCTATCGATTTATCGAATCCACGCTAAATTGGACTCGACAGACCTGCCTTTGTTCCGTACCCGCCCGCCTGCTGACGTCAGGTGCCGGTATGAAATAATTAGTTAAATAGTCGAAGCGATTCCAGTGGCCTTCAGACGCGATAAAACAAACAGTAATTGTATTTGCATCCGGATGGCTCTGGCCTCAAGGTTCCTTCTTCAGAAGCTGTCGTCATAAGTAGGCTCCGACCACGCCCTACGTCATCCGTTTCGGATCAACATTGGCAGTACTTTAGTTAATTGATGGAAATTAATAATTTCTTCGTACTAGCCGTATATGAGCTAAGGCTTTTGATAGAGTCAACACGAGAGATTCAATGCCATGGCCGGGATTTGAACCATGGATCTCCTTGGTTCCGTCCAGACGCTCTAACCCATTGAGCTACCATGGCCAACGTGCCGTCATGACATTAAATTCTCCATTTGACTCGTATATTTCCCCGGTAAACCACTAGGGGCTCCCAAATTCGAGATACACCGTTTGTGGCGACTTACTATTGTAAGTACTTGAGTCCTAGGCTTCATCATTTAACTCTTATTATTTTAGTTAATTGATGGAAATTAATCATTTCTTCACACTAGCTGTGCTGATATAGTCAAAATGAAAAGTTCAATGCCATGGCCGGGATTTGAACCAAGATAGAGTCAACAAAGCAACTGTGAGATGTCAGCATGCTTTCTTATTACTTTGATTGTGAATAGGACGTGAGGTACTCATGTTCAAATAAGTACAGGGTACATAGAGCTTAGAGTTGTCAGAGATTCATCTTTCAGGATAAGGGAAAACCACCAACAATAAGTCATATCGGACGATAAATGAAATGATGTTCAAATGAGTACATGTTACATAGAGCTTAGAGTTACCAGACATTCATCTTTCAGGATAAGAGAAAACCTTCAACATTAAGTCATATCGGACGATGAATGAAATGATGTTCAAATGAGTACAGGGTACATAGAGCTTAGAGTTACCAGACATTCATGTTTCAGGATAAGAGAAAACCTCCAACGTTAAGTCATATCGGACGATGAATGAAACGATGTTCAAATGAGTACAGGGTACATAGAGCTTAGAGTTACCAGACATTCATCTTTCAGTATAAGGGAAAACCTCCAACGTTAAGTCATATCGGACGATGAATGAAATGATGTTCAAATGAGTACAGGGTACACAGAGCTTAGAGTTACCAGACATTCATCTTTCAGGATAAGAGAAATCCTCCAACGTTAAGTCATATCGCACGATGAATGAAATGATGTTCAAGTGAATACAGGGTACATAGAGCTTAGAGTTACCAGACATTTATCTTTCAGAATAAGGGAAAACCTCCAACGTTAAGTCATATCGGACGATGAATGAAATGATGTTCAAATGAGTACAGGTTTCATAGAGCTTAGAGTTACGAGATTTCATCTTTCAGGATAAGAGAAAACCTTCAACGTTAAGTCATATCGGACGATAAATGAAATGATGTTCAAATGAATACAGGGTACATAGAGCTTAGAGTTATCAGACATTCATCTTTCAGGATAAGGGAAAACCTCCAACGTTAAGTCATATCGGACGATGAATGAAATAATGTACAAATGAGTACATGGTACATAAAGCTTAGAGTTACCAGATATTCATCTTTCAGGATAAGGGAAAACCTCCAGCGTTAAGTCATATCGGACGATGAATGAAATGATGTTCAAATGAGTACAGGTACATAGAGCTTAGAGCTACCAGATATTCATCTTTCAGGATAAGGGAAAACCTCCAACGTTATGTCATATCGGACGATGAATGAAATGATGTTCAAATGAGTACAGGGTACATAGAGCTTAGAGTTACCAGACATTCATCTTTCAGGATAAGAGGAAACTTCCAACGTTAAGTCATATAGGACGATGAATGAAATGATGTTCAAATGAGTACAGGGTACACAGAGCTTAGAGTTACCAGACATTCATCTTTCAGGATAAGAGGAAACTTCCAACGTTAAGTCATATCGGACGATGAATGAAATGATGTTCAAATGAGTACAGGTTTCATAGAGCTTAGAGTTACCTGACTTTTGTGTTTTGGGATGGGGGAAAGACCTCTTGAACCTAAGCTACAGGTACAGGCTGTATATAAGGATGGTAAAAGCAATTAAAACTTAATTAAACCAAACTCTGGCACGACAAAGGTCTACCGCGGGTGTTACGAGTGGAGGGTGGTACTAGAGGGTGGGATGTGGTTAATGCCTCATCTCTTCCGTGAATCCGGTCTTCACAATCAGAGACGTCTCTTTTAAGAGACTCTTCTATCACGAGGCTGAATACACCCCGGAGCATGTCACAGACGTCGGTACAGGGAATGGAACTCTGTCCGGCCACTTTCTTGCTGCACTACAGTCCCTCTAAGGTAGCTGACAAAATACTTTAAAGGCTTATCATTAAATAATGTAAAGATAACGAGGAGAGTAAAACATAAGAAAAGCGCTTAAATGAAGGAAATAAAAAAGTGAAGGCTTAGTAAACAGCAAAAATGAAGAAGGCACTGGAAAGGACAAATGCATGAAACAATATAAGACAGAAGTGGAAAGATGCAATAAATATTAAACAAGAGAAAATAAGGCAAATACGAGAACTACTATGAAATAAATATTACAGGGAATATAGTGAAACAAATGAAGAACGCAAGAATTAAAATAAGAGAAGCTCACCAAAAGAAATTGCATCCAAACGAAGCATTAAAAGAATTGGAAGCCTAAGGGCTCGAAACTCAGAAAGAAGTGTATGAGAAATCAAAGAACAGAAATAATAAAAGAGTCTACAAAGAACCAAACAAAGAATCATGCAAACAAAGAAGAAATAAAGTGGAAAAAGCAAAATGAAACTCAAAGACAGAGTAAGTGGAATAAAGAAAAATGTCATATATAAGGAAATGAACCGGAGGGAAATATGGGGAGCCAAGGGCGAAAAAAATAAGGGGAGAACTACAGCAAAAACTCAGAAAGTAAGGAGTAAGACATTGTCAAGAATCCTGAACTACAACTGTGGCGCAAAAACATTAGAAACTATTGTCTATATTTTATTAATTTCATTCTTTTCTTTCCAGACAGATTGAAATAACGATAGTATAATGGTAATGAAATACAGCTTTGAAATCCAATACCAGGCTTAGAGTAACATCTAATTAATATTTTAGACAGGAATCTAGAACATGTATAAATAAACGAGGGCTGTTCAATAAAGAATGACCACTTTTTTTGGGGGGGGGGGGGTGGACCACGTACCTTCACTCATCCTCATAATTTTCAAGGTCCTTCTCAAAATAGTCTTGCCTGAATGAGATACACTTGTCCCAGCGTTTCTACCAATTTTCAAAGACATGCTGGAAACCATTTTTGAGAGATCCTTCATAATCGCCTCCGCAGCCTTCACCACTGCTTCTGATGATGGATAATGCCTCCCACGAATGCGTTTCTTCAAGTTAGGGAATAGAAAAGAGTCACATGGGGCTAAATCCGGACTGTAGGACAATATGCGGCCGTGCATTATCGTGCTGCAGCATACAGCCTGTTTCATGGGAATGTGGTCTTTTGCGCCTGATATGGACTTGCAATGTTTTCAGAACATCCATGTAGTATTGTCCAGTTATGATGTGTGTGCAGGTACAACATGCTGATAAACCATTCCATGAATATCAAAGAATGAGATGACCATAACTTTCCCAGCAGAAGCAAGCACTTTTGCTTTTTGGGGGTTGGTGGTGAAGGAGATTTCCACACTGAGCTTTGCTGTTTGCTCTCAGGATCAAAATGTTGTAGCCAAGTTTCATCAACAGTGATTACGTTTGAAAGAAACTCCGGATCTTCTTCTAACATCAACTTTAACTGCATGCAGACCTGCATGCGAATGTCCTTTTGTTCGGGAATCAATAGTCTTGGAACCCATCACGCACAAACACATCTCATGTGTAATTTTTCTGTCACCAACGTGTGGGTGGCACCCAATGAAATGTTCAGTATTTCAGAAAGTGATCTTAAGGTAATTCGTCGATCCTCTCTCACAATGGCAGCAGCAGTGTTGATGTTTTCTTCCGTAGGAGCAGTAACTGGAGCACCGGGTCCACCTTGCTTTGAAATTGATTGTCTCCCCTCTTTAAACACTTTAAACCACCTTCGAGTTGTGCTGCAGGGAAGAACAGACTCTCCATAGGCCTCCTGTAACATTGTATAGGCCTCAACTGAAGATTTGTCGAGACGAAAACAGAATTTCAAAGCTGCATATTGTTCCTCGCGTGTTACCTCCATTGCAGCGGTAGGCGATACTGAACATGTCTGAACTTGCCTGGTTCTCACAGGCGGGAACCAGGAGTACCAACAATGAAACTACTACAGCGTGTTTGTTTCACATTAAGCTAACAGAATATAATAAGATTGAATTTTACTGCAAAAAATTATGACGGTAAAAAAATTATGATCCTTGCTTATTGAACAGCCCTCGTGCAGATAGATAAATATTTTAGCTGTTGTTACTCTTTACAACAGTTTTTTAAGTTTGTTAGTACTTTTTCTATAATTCATCTCTCTCTAAATGTCCAGTTATTGTATTCGAAGTATATATGTATATTATTTTTAAACAGATCCAATAAGATTGTAAGCTGCTTTAAGCAGTCCAGGGAATATTTTATCATTTCTTAGTCTATAGTTTCTGAATGATTTATGAGAAGCTGATATCAACCTTCTTGTTCACTTGTTTCCTGGAAAAGATTTGCATGACAAGTAAATCGGTTTCCATGGAGACTATTGGTAACCTCTAACAAAAGAGCATTGAAAAAGAAGAAAAGAAAGGGAGTGGGGACAGCCTTCTGCCATGGCACCATCTGGCAAAAGCAGCAAAGGCTGAAAATTAAATCTTGGATCTAATGAGAAGGAAAAAAATGTCTTCGCCCCTCACCCCCAAGGTAAAAGCTTTTTACCTTCAGCTCGCCCCCCCCCCCCCACCAGGAGTAAGTTTTCTTGCGATGGGCACAAGACATTCTTCAAAGGGTTTCCCAGTCAATAAAGCAGAGCAAGGAGCATGCGCTCTGTAACTTTTGATGACTAAGCTTGTATATTCATTCGACATTAAAAGTTACTGCAGGGGACAGTAGAGGTCACGACTGGTCTATTAAGAGATATACAGAACTCCAATGTATTTTAATTCTGAATACGGGAATGCTGGGCACGAGGTTTTAAGAGGAATATACATATTTTTCGAATATGAACATAATATTAATATTTTACCGGTATATGTGGATAATTTTGGGCAAAGAATGTTACGATCCGCCAGTTTTAAAACCTCGGTTGAATGCTTAAATGAGGTTTAAACTCCTTTGAGTTTTTATGTATTTTATTCCCCGAAGGCTCTGTCTTATCCCCTACACTTTTTAGCGTGTATGTGGCGGATTTCCCCACGGAGCTACATGTCAACATAGCCCAATATGCGGACAACGTGCTACTATACAACACAGATAGAAACGCACGCAGAGCCTTCAATCCAATACAGCGACACCTAAGCCTCATTCATGATTGGTGTAGGCTTTGGTGATTGTCTATCAACCCAAAGAAAAGCCAAGCCATACTCTTCACCAAGCGTCACTTTCCCGCCAACCTCCCCGCCTTTAACTATTCTGGCAGAAGGATAGAGTGGACAAACTCTCTAAAGTACCTAGGTGTAAAGCTGGACAAGGGCCTAACTTTTCGGGGTCACATCCAGGAGGTAGCTCATCGGGCGTGCGGAGCTTCGGCTTCGTTATACCCCATGATGCGCTCAGGAATGCCGAAACCCCTTAGGTTGCGCCTTTTTTCAGGTTTTAATTCTTCCAATCATGCTTTATGCTTGTGAGACCTGGGGCATGGCCGCAGGAACCAATCGGCGACAAATTCAGCTTGTACAAAATAGATGTCTTAGGGCCATCTATTCTGTTTGCTGGAGGTTTCCCGTGAGATACCTACATGAAGCCTCTTCTCTCCACTATGTGGAAGATGTCATTAGGCGCCGGACCACAAAATTCTACGCGAGTTTGCCTCAACATCAGAGCGCCCTGGTTAGGTCTCTAGGGAACTATAGAACCTCCGAAAGACGCTACAAGCTATACCGGCTTCCCCGCATGGCATGCGGGCACACCCATAACAATAAAGTTGTTATTACAACCTTAAAATTATTGCTGTTTAAAATTAATAGACTTTCTAAATTAAACTCTTCCTAAAATTATCACACCAGCGGTGCTAACATAGCGTTGCACCCGAGTTGGCTACCATGAGGAGCTACGGCTACCTCCCTTCTTTTCATCTACCTAAATTTAAACCACCAACCTGCAAAACCTCTCATATCCTGTCATTAAGTGGTTAAGTCCGTGTAGGACAGGTACACGAATGAAACACATCGTGCTGATCCTCAGTCAGCCGCCAGCTGCTTGAATGAATGAATGAATGAATGAATGAATGTCTTTTTACTTTTTCCATTTCAGTTTCGTTCTAGTTTGAAATCAATTTGCTACAAAATAAAAAATTGATACCACAATTCTTGACCAGTAGCATTAACGATTTTATAGCTATAGAGTTGAATAATCAAAATAAATAATTTTGTAATATTTTAATAAATGAATAATATAAGAAGCGAGAACTTTATGCTATGGAAAAACAGTATAAGGCAGGGTAGTTAAGGCAATTAGTCACTGACACAATTTCTTCTTTAAATTCGTCTGTAAATTTATTACACAAGCGCTATAATCGTCAAATTACGGAGATTGAGTTTAAATTCCCTGTAATAAGATATGCAGATATTAATTATTTTATCCCCTTTTTATTTTCGACATTTAGTCACAGAATTCTTCCTAGTAGAGCAATACTGGACTAAGAAAACTACTCGAAGGCCATTCGAGAGAGAGAGAGAGAGAGAGAGAGAGAGAGAGAGAGAGAGAGAGAGAGAGAGAGAGAGAGAGAGAGAGAGAGAGAGAGAGAGTGAGAGAGAGAGAGAGATAGTTCTCTACCCTCCCTAAAGAAACAATATAGGAACTGGTAAACAGATCGGAAACCACTGGATATCTGCTGAGTGGAAAAGACAAACAGACTGCCTGCCCTTGTTTGTTATTGACGTAAGGAAATGGCGTTCATTGTGTAAACTGCCGACATGGTCCACAGATAAAGCATGAATGTGAACTCACGTTATTCGGTCACGGAAACTATACATTTTATTCATGAAGTAGCTCTGCAACCGGTTAAAATAGGAGTTTAGTGAGTAACATCTGCAGAGAGAATAGTGGGAAGGATAAGTCAAAGGTATTTTGAAAATGTCATACATAAAAAGTACTGAAGTTTCTTTGACCAGCAGATAATTTCCAAGAACCCATGGCCCCCAAGATCTCCGGATTTGATCACGCCGGACTTCTTTTTATGAGATTACTTAAAAAACAGGGTCTGTCACACACATCCCTAGACATTAGACGATCTAAAGTACAACACTACAAAGGAGATTAGTACCATTGACAACAGAGACCTCAAACGACTAACCAGTAACATCGAGTGACGTGTTGAGTGGTGCCTTGTGCAGAATGCAGGACAATTTGAACATTTGGTGTAAAGGTAGGTAAATAATCCCCATAGAATTCTCCAAGGAGCCGTAAGAAATTGTGGATTGTATAATAAATTTTGACATGGAGAAAGAAAAAAGAGGAAAGGGACTGAGAATGGATGAATGGATAAATTGATAAATAAGGGAGGTAAAGACGGAGGAAGCTAAGAAGGAAGAAAGTTAGAAAGAGTAAAAGAAAGAAATAAGTAAAGGAAAAAAGAAAGGAAGGTGGAAATGAAGAAAGGAAGAAATAACGAAAGAATGGAAGAGGGGAAGAAAGAAAGAAAGATGGGAAGGGAGAAATACAGAAATAAAGAAGGAAATAAAGAAAGAAAGAGAAACAGAAAGAGATAAATAAAGGGAGAAAGAAAGGAAGGAGGAAATGAAGAAAGGAATAAAGAAAGAAAGAGAGAAAGAATGAACGAACGAAAGAAAGAAAGGAAGATAGAAAGGAAGAAAGAATAATTAGGGAAATAAAGAAAGAAATAAAGAAGGAAATATGGAAAGAAAGAAAGAAAGGAAAATAGGAAGGAAGGAAGGAAAGAAAGAAGGAAAGAGAGAGAAAGAAGGAGTGCATGAAAGAAAGAAAGGAAGAAAGAGATAAAGAAAGGAAGAGAAAAAAGAAATAAAGAAATAAAGAAAGAGAAAAAGAAAGAAAGCAAGAGAGGTAGGAGAGGAAGAAACGCAGACAGGAAGAAAGAAGGAAATAGAGAGAAAAGAAAGAAAGAGAAAAAGAAAGAAAGGAAGAAAGAAAGGATAGAAGGAAAGAAATAAAGAAAGGAAGAAAGAAAGAAAGAAAGAAAGAAAGAAAGAAAGAAAGGAAGGAAGGAAGGAAGATATAAAGCAAGAAAGAAAGAGGGAAATAAAGAAAGAAATAAAGAAGGAGAGAAGGAAAGGAAGACGAAAAGAAGGAAAGAATGAAGGAAGGAAAGAGAGAGAAAGAAGCTGAGAATGAAAGAAAGAAAGAAAGAAAGAAAGGAAGAAAGAGATAAAGAAATAGGGAGATAAAAACAAATAAAGGTATAAATAAAGAGAAAAAGAAAGAAAGAAACGCAGAGAGAAAGAAAGAAGGAAATAAAGAAAAAGAAAGAGAAAAAGAAAGGAAGGAAGAAAGAAAGGATAGGAGGAGGAAATGAAGAAAGAAAGGAAGAAACAACGAAAGTAAGATAGATAGAAAGAAAGAAAGATATAAAAGAAGAAAGAAAGAGGGAAATAAAGAAAGAAATAAAGAAGGAGAGAAGGAAAGGAAGATGAAAAGAAGGAAAGATAGGAAAGACGGAAGAAAGGAAAGAGAGAGAAAGAAGGTGAGAATGAAAGAAAGAAAGGAAGAAAGAGATAAAGAAAGAGAGGCAGGAGAGGAAGAAAGATAGAAAGAAACGCAGAGAGAAAGAAACAAAGAAAGAAGGAAATAAAGAAAAAAGAAAGAAAGAGAAAAAGGAAGGAAGGAAGAAAGAAAGGACAGAAGGAGGAAATGAAGAAAGGAAGAAAGAAACAACGAAAGAAAGATAGAAAGAAAGAATGAAAGGAAAGAAGATATAAAGGAAGAAAGAAGAAAGAAAGAGGGAAATAAAGAAAGATATAAAGAAGGAGAGAAGGAAAGGAAGATGAAAAGAAGGAAAGATGGAAGGAAAGGAACGGAAGGAAAGAAAGAGAGAGAAATAAATAAAGAGAAAAAGACAGAAAAAGAGGCAGAAGAAGAGGAAGAAAGAAACAGACAGAAAGACAGAAAGACTGCGAAAGAAAGAAAGAAAGAAAGAAAGAAGGAAAGAAAGAAGGAAAGAAATAAAGGGAGAGAGAAGGAAGGAAGGAAAGAAAGAAAAAAGAAAGAAGTAAGGAAGGAAACAAAGACAGAACGAAAAAAAGAAAGAAAAAAAAGAAAGAAAGAAAGAAAGAAAGAAGAGAAGACAAAATCATATTAGAAATAAAGAAATAGGGAAAAAATTAAATATACTTTCGTTAAAAGAAAAGTTACAAAGAAATAGAGAATATAAGTCATTTTCAAAGAACGGATAACTCTGGCATTCTATTACAGAAAGAAATACGATGTCGGAACAGAAGAACTCTCTTAAACCATGAACAGTTGACGGTGATGATTTCCTCTGAAATACTGGCATAAAATCCTGAACTTAAATAAAGACAGTTTGCTACAACAATGCTTAAAATATCAGTTTGGGACTACGAAAGAATTTGGAAAATAATGGCTTAGGCGATATTTGAAGAAATAGGGAAAAAAAAGGGTTATAAAGTTTTCTTGAAGTGCGTTAGTAAAAGATTCGAAGATATAGAGATTCAAATATAGTTCAGACAGTTACTTGAGAAAATGTCACTTGTGTTTTAGGTTTTAATACAGAATGGTTGGAAGATGGAGGTGTAGAGGATGGCATGACTGAGAGCTGGAATGTGGAGGCTGAAAGTGCAACCAAATCGTTTGTTACAAGGACAAACTGAGATTTGGCGGAAAGAACACATTTAGACAAAAATTAAGAGGAGAACTGATACCTCTTCCTTGTTATTGGTTCGAACTTTCCAATATATACATTTATAAGAAATAAGAAGTCATTTTTCCTCTCTTGATCGTGAAAATCAAATGGAGTTTCAAACCATCACTTAGTTGATCTGACTGCTATTGAATTTCCCTATTGCCATGGTACCATTCGTTTTTGTTGCGTGCCGTGCTATACTTAGAAAACATGTTTACAACTAGGAATCCACACACGTAAACATTTGTGAATCAAGAAATCGGAAACAGCTGTCAGCTCTCTGAACAACGCTGCTGGTAAACGGCGAGTGTCTGTATTTTATTAACGGAGCAAATATTTGTGCAAAACGTAGACCGTAACTTTAGAACAAAAGTGAACGAAAATTAAAATCAGTTGAGACATATAATTATCACTTTCATTAGGCTGTCTCATTCGTAACGCCTGTTTTCTTTTTATTTATTTTATTTTGGTGTTTGGGAAAATGTATTGGGTTTCTTTGATTTGGCAATGCTGTTTACAGGATGCCATGGCGAGTGTTGGGTACATTGCGAGCATGTATGTCTTTCAGTTGTTATTAAACAATCACAAAATGGAGATAACAAAACACTACTAGAAACAAGATTATAAAGTCGCTGCCGCTAAGAAATATGTGAAGTGGAAGGAGAAGATGTCGTTAGTGAGAGCGTGGCGCAACGTTTCCAACGTTTCAACAAAGGAGACGAAAACACTAAGGATTTACTACGTTCTGGAAGACCTAAAGTATGTAATATTGAGGATACATGACAAGTTTTGCCAGAAAGTTTACATAAAAGTACCGTAGGCTTTCAGAGGAACTTGGTGCATTTAAATATACCATACATCGCCATATTAAGACACTTGGAAAATCATATAGAAGCTGTAGATCTGTACCTCATGAACTGACACCTCAACAGGCTGAACGTAGTATGGATAAATACAGTGCTTATCGTAATCCCATGGATGACACATTTTTTACAGGAATTGTCACTTGTCATCAGTGATGAGGATAAGGGAAAACCTCCAACGTTAAGTCATATCGGACAATGAATGAAATGATGTTCAAATGAGTACAGACTACATAGAGCATAGAGTTACCAGACATTCATCTTTCAGGATAAGGGAAAACCTCCAACGTTAAGTCATATCGGACGATGAATGAAATGATGTTCAAATGAGCACAGGATACATAGAGCTTAGAGTTACCAGACATTCATCTTTTAGGATAAGAGAAAACCTCCAACGTTAAGTCATATCGGACGATGAATGAAATGATGTTCAAATGAGTACAGGATACATAGAGCTTAGAGTTACCACACATTCATCTTTCAGGATAAGGGTAAACCTCCAAAGTTAAGTCATACCACACGACAAATGAAATGATGTTCAAATGAGTACAGGATACATAGAGCTTAGAGTTACAAGACATTCATCTTTTAGGACAAGGGAGAACCCAAGAAAAACCTATTTCTGTCAGAAATTCGAACTCGGTACTTCTTGAACAAGAGGCAGACATACTATAACATATGCTACATAGGCGGGCTGTGAAAAACTTGTGTTAATAGCCGAAGTATAACATAGAGGGACAACTTACGAGAAAAATATAAATTGGAATACCTACAAATTTTTGTCAAATAAAAGTTTTATTTTTGTAGCGTTACCTATATCAGAGTTGATGATCATTATGATGATGATAATGATGATGATAATGATGATGATTAATAAGCTGTCACTTATCGTACATCTCTTAAAAGAATTGACTATCAGTGTAGATTACTGTAGGCTTCATATGTTTTGTGTAGGATCAACCTCTCTGGGCGAGGAAGTGAACTACCTATGACAGTTGAGTGTGTAATACGATCGTGTGGGTCAAAAAGTAATGCGTCCTATTTTTTTTTTCTTTTTTAATTGCCGAGAAAATTGAATCCAATTTACATAGCTTGAAAACTACAACATTGAAGATTAATCTGTCACTATTCAATATAATCTCCGTCCTTTTCCACAGTTTTGGTCCACCTTTTAACTAGGACATGTATTCCAGTGTGGTAAAACACACGGTCTTGCTTCCTAAGCCATTGACGCACGGACGTTTTCACAGCCTCCTCATCTTTAAAATGAATCCCACGATGAGCTTCCTTTAGTGACCCGAGCAGATGGAAGTCTGATGGTGCCAGGTCAGGGCTGTATGGTGGTGAGATATGACTTGCAATCCCAATTTCTCAATTTCTGCAGTGGTGTAACGGCTCGAGTGTGGTCTTGGTTTGTCATGCAAAAGAAGAATATCCGCCATAGTTTTTGTTGAGCGAACTCGGCGAAGACGTGCTTTAAGCTTTTTGAGAGTTCTGACGTATTGGACAGAATTTATTGTACATCCCTGCTCAAAAAAAATCAATCATAAGCACACCCTCTGCATCCCAAAACACTGTCGCCATAACTTTCCCTGCCGACCGCTGAGTTTTAAATATTTTTTTTTCTTTTTTGACATTGTATGATGGCATTCCATTGACTGCCTCTGTGATTCAGCCCCCCCCCAAAAAAAAAATATAAACCCACATTTCGTCTCCAGTAACAATTTTTTCCAGAAACTTCTCTCCCTCCAAATTGAAGCACTGCAAATGTTCGGAGGCTATTATTTTCCTTGTTTCTTTGCTTTGGGCGGTTAACATTCTTGGTACCCAACGTGAACAAACTTTTGGGTAACACAGTTGTTGAATAATCGTCATCACACTGCCTTTACTGAGGGAGGTAATGCGACACAATTCACCTGTTGTTACCCGGTGATCACCACGAATGATGTCATCGACTCGCTGAATGTTGCATGGAGTCACTGCAGTCACCGGCCTGCCACTTCGCTTTTCATCTGCCAATTGTGTTTGTCCTTCAGCTTCGTTACAGCGACGAACCCATCGTCTAACAGCGCTGACATCCACCGTTGTATCACCATACACATTTTTTAGCCTTTCGTGAATGTCAGCCATTTTGCAAGAGGATGCAGTGCTGCCACCTGTTGACTTAGAAAGTTACTACTGCAGGGGGATTGGAGAAGAATGTTTGAGGAATTGCGCCAAATTCGGAGTTTTCACATAACTTACTTATTTAAGGGGGGGAAAAATAGGAAGCATTACTTTTTGACCCACCCTTGTTTTAAGCTAACAGAATATAGTAAGATTGAATTTTAGTGCAAAAAATTATGACTGTAAAAAATTATGATCATTGTTTATTGAACAGGTCTGGTGTAAAGGTATGAATATACAAATGTAAAAATGTTTTATTTTGTTCTAATGATAAAATTGTGTGCTGAAATTGAATGCTTCACCACTTTCTTTTACATTATGCTAAGCCGGTCCTATTTATCCTCCAATTGCGGGCGATTAGGATTTGTTTCCGCTCGGAATAAAAACAAAAGATGAAATTTACAGAAAATCCTTTGTCGAAAAAGTCAGAATTGAGTATATTCTAGAATGTCCAGGCTTTGTCCCGGCGTGACAAATAGGGACATTGTTGAAAGAGAACGTAGATTGCCAGGCAACGCTGGGACAATTCTGTTTCAGAACTTCACTTCGAGTTAGTGATTATATAACTAATTGCTTTCCAAACGAAATTTCAATAGACACTGTATCGCTCATGTATCTGCAAGTATGTACCAGGATAAACGATTACTCAAACCGCCACAACAAAAGCACCGTTGTGTCGTGATATAAAAACAGCAGAAAGAAAAAAATAACCCTGAATCATACCTCGAGACGTTGCAGGGTAATATATGGCAATCTTGTTCAGCACTGGCCAATAAATTTCAGGCGCTCATGGTCGTTCGTGAATATGTTAAATAAAGCGGATACAAGGACAGTCTGATGATCGGTTTTTGTTTCGAAGTGCTGGTGTTGCTCTGGGACATTGTGATTCAACAATACTATATTCCACCAACGAAACAATGAAGCACCAGTGGGAATAGTTCGTCACTACATTTTCAATGTGTAGATAATTAGATTGTATAGTCTTGAGACACTATTTATTATCCCACGATGGTAGGAGTCTCTGGTTTTTTTATCAGAAGAATTCGGTGACAGCCACTTGCACTGCTTCAATGTTGCCAAAATTTCTTTTACGTAGAAAATGGACCATGGATCGAAAAAGATGATAAAATGATGGTGCGAGATCAGGGCTGTATGCTGGGTGTGGTAGCAGTTCGATTCCTCCAATTCCTGAAATTTTTCTATGGTTGTTCGTGCAGTTTGGGGTGACCTAGAGACTAACAAGGCCCCCCCCCCCCATCTGGTCCTGTGGACACAAGACGGGGCTCCAACCCCAAAATGGGAAGGCTACCGATATGACCTCGGTGATCTAGCCTACCTTCTACTAGCTATGCTGGCTAGAACGCGGGAACATTAATGGCTTCCCTCAACCCCGTCCGTAGACGTACCCGATCTCCCACGGATATCGGGAACCACTGCCCCCTCGAGTCCAACCAAATCCGAACAACTCCCTATCAGGAAGGGGCTCGGATGTTAGGCCCGAGGTTCCTCTAGTAACGTAAGAGGTACCACGAGTGCTAGGGGCCCGCAGCGCCCGCACCACGGCAGCTGAAGGGGCGGATACCCTCCGCTACGGGAACTCTGGGGCGAAACTGATTTTTTTTTAAACGACGATTTGGTAGGTTTGCGGGTATTGGAATTTCATAACGAGGGGATTCGGTAAGTATGCTGGGCCTATTGTACCTATGCCCCCAAGTGGGGCACCCCCGGGAGGATAACTGCAACGGAGACACACCAAATTCTTCATGAGGATTTCCAGGTGGACGCTATGAGCCGCACACAGGTTTTCGAGTGGTTTGGGCGCTTTAAACGTGCTGAGATGTGCATGGAGGTTATTCAGAAGAGAGCTCTGTTAAACAACAACGCCACACTTGTTCAGGCTTCTGGGTTTATGGCCACTATGAAAGATTATAATTTTGTATTCTGGCTGTCTTTCTTGTACAAGATCATGCCCCATGTGGACATTTTGTACAATCAGCTGCAGAAACGAGACTGCAATGCAACGTTTGCCATCGCCCAGCTAAACGTATTTAAAAGGGAAGTGCAAAAGGTAAGAAATAGCGTGGATATCGAGGAACACGAAGAAACTGCAATTAAGAGGAGAAGAATAGAAGATCATGATGTGAAAAGAAGAGAAGCTCTTGAAGTATGTGACATTCTTAGAGAAGCAAAGGACAGATTTTGCTTCACGGGGCATCTGGTAGCCTCAACTTTGTTTCATCAAGAAAATTTCTGACATTTCCAGAGGATTCCCTTAGAGAAACAATAAGGTTCTATCCTTTTAGCATTGGAACAAAAATTCGTAGAGAACTGACTGTACTTTACAGTCGAGAGGTATTTCGTGGAATGTCCGGGGCTTTGTGCTTGATGGACTTCAATAAGGAAAACAATTTATGTACTACATTCAGCGAATATGTCAAACTCCTCCGAGTACTGTTAACTATGCCAATGTCTACCGCTGAAGCAGAATGCTGTTTCTCAACTTTAAAAAGAATAAAAACTTTCCTTAGGAACACAATGTCACAGGACCGATTGTCAGCATTTGCAATGCTTTCAATTGAGAGAGATTTTATTATAAAGATCAGCGACTTCAACGCAAAAGTTATCGATAGATTCGCCAGGTCTAAGGAGAGCAGAGCAGAGAATCTGTATAAATAGGTGAGTCATTACTACTCTGTATTTTATTTATCATTTGTGCACCACCAATAATTTAACCCACCAGCCGCCACTGCTTCCAACAGTGTGAAAAGAGACTTGACAAGCACATCGTATGTAATGGAGAGTATTTTGAAGGTAACAGAAGTAATTTTGTAAAAAGGTTCTCCAATAAAGTTTTTATGACAAGAATCCGGTTTCTTTTGGGTCCTCGCTCGTATAAGAGGCGTCACGCCAGCGGAGAGTAGTAAACAGTTGAAAACAGTAGTCGTGACGTGAGTTGTAATCAGAACTGAACTGTGTGAACGCTTTTGTTTGTGGACGGCGACCTTGGAAGATTGTAATTGTGTATGTGACGTAATCCTGCTATTGTAAGTGTAATTCTCCGGAAATAAAAAACATTTTCAATTTCTGCAACTTGGACTTTTAATTCTACAAACCCACGAAGTCATAATATTTTTTCACTGGTACTTTTTAGAGGATTTTTCTCGCAAAGCTTGGCGTGTATCCTCAAATTCCATACTTTGGATCTTCCAGAACGTGGAAAATCTAATGTTTTCATCTCCATGGTTGAAACGTTGGAATTATCGCTGTGCCACACTCTCACTAGCGACACCTTCACCTTCTTTTTCACATATTCTTTGAGCTGCGGAAAACGGAAAAATAACGATACGGGACTCATCCGAGGCCCCGTAATTGGAATGAGTACACTTTAAATCCTTTAACGAGTATCCATTGGCGGGCAAGTCTGGTGCCAGCAGCCGCGGTAATTCCAGCTCCAATATCGTATATTAAAGTTGTTGCGGTTAAAAAGCTCGTAGTCGGACTTGTGTCCTACGCTGCCGGTTCACCGCCCGTCGGTGTTTAACTGGCATGCACGTGTGGACGTCCTGCCGGTGGCCCGAGCCGGCGCGGGTCTCGCACCCGTCGTCCGGGGAAGGCCTATGATACCTGTCGCGGTGCTCTTAACCGAGTGTCCCGATGGGCCGGCACGTTTACTTTGAACAAATTAGAGTGCTTAAAGGAGGCAGTATCCGCCTGAATACCGAGTGCATGGAATAATGGAATAGGACCTCGGTTCTATTTTGTTGGTTTTCGGAATCCCCGAGGTAATGATCAATAGGGACAGACGGGGGCATTTGTATTGCGACGTTAGAGGTGAAATTCTTGGATCGTCGCAAGACGGACCGAAGCGAAAGCATTTGCCAAGAATGTTTTCTCTGATCAAGAACGAAAGTTAGAGGTTCGAAGGCGATCAGATACCGCCCTAGTTCTAACCATAAACGATGCCAGCCAGCAATCCGCCAAAGTTCCTCCGATGACTCGGCGGGCGGCTTCCGGGAAACCAAAGCTTTTGGGTTCCGGGGGAAGTATGGTTGCAAAGCTGAAACTTAAAGGAATTGACGGAAGGGCACCACCAGGAGTGGAGCCTGCGGCTTAATTTGACTCAACACGGGAAACCTCACCAGGCCCAGACACCGGGAGGATTGACAGATTGAGAGCTCTTTCTTGATTCGGTGGGTGGTGGTGCATGGCCGTTCTTAGTTGGTGGAGCGATTTGTCTGGTTAATTCCGATAACGAACGAGGCTCTAGCCTATTGACTAGTCGTTTCCGGTATCCTCTGTGCTACCGGCGGTAAATGATCTTCTTAGAAGGACAGGCGGCTTCTAGCCGCACGAGATTGAGCAATAACAGGTCTGTGATGCCCTTAGATGTTCTGGGCCGCACGCGCGCTACACTGAAGGAATCAGCGTGTCTTCCCTGGCCGAAAGGTCCGGGTAACCCGCTGAACCTCCTTCGTGCTAGGGATTGGGGCTTGCAATTGTTCCCCATGAACGAGGAATTCCCAGTAAGCGCGAGTCATAAGCTCGCGTTGATTACGTCCCTACCCTTTGTACACACCGCCCGTCGCTACTACCGATTGAATGATTTAGTGAGGTCTTCGGACCGGTGGGCGAGGGGGTCCTCCTCTTCGATTCCACCGGGAAGATGCCCAAACTTGATCATTTCTGTTTCCAGAGTGTTTCTAAGTTAAATCTGTGTTATCTCCATTTTGTAATTGTTTATAAACAACTGAAGACTGATACATGCTCGCAATGTACGTCACTAGCTATGGCATCTTGTAAATAGCATTGTCAAACAAAAGAAATCCAGTTAATTTACCAAAACACCATAATAAAAACAACTGACTTCTTATAAGACAATCTAATAACTTGGGAGTACTCCCCAAGCGCCTTTTTACAACAATGAACTGCTTCTCACGATGTCTGGAAGGAAAGAAGGAATAATTAACACTGCGACCCTATTCGAAGACGGCGCTTTATCCACTTCACGCGGAATTACACTTGTTCTCCCTTCTCGAGAGCCCCTTCTAAGTATGCTAAATTTCCCACAATCAATTTAAGATAATTTAAAGCTGTTTCCCTTGGGCTCGTCTACAACCTTCTCCCTCGAACGCGCCTAAACCGTAATAACTTTCTCCCTCTTGCATCTTGAATACCTTGCTCGCTAACCCCCTCTCCACGATCCGGGTTGAGAAACTTCACGTAGGAACGGTAGAAATGGATGACAAGATGCCTCCACATCTCATCGCTAGACAAATCTAATTCACGTTCATTTTCTGCTTTCTCTCAGGTTTTGCTCTAGACATAGTACAGTTTGAGCTATTTTCGTATTGTTTCGGCTGGGCTGCATTTTCTGAGGAGTTTAAGTTCCTTTATTTTAGTTAATTGATGGAAATTAATCATTTCTCCACACTAGCTGTACACAGGCTAAGATCTCCTGGTTTCCGTCCAGTCGCTCTTAACCTTTGAGCTACCATGGCCAACGTGCCTTCCTGACATTAAATTCTCCATCTGACTCATATATTTCCCCGGTAGACCACTAGGGGCTCTCGCATCCGAGATACCCCGTTTGTGGCGACTTACTACTGTAAGTACTTGAGTACTAGGCTTCAGATGGAGAATTTAATGTCAGGAAGGCACGTTGGCCATGGTAGCTCAAAGGTTAAGAGCGACTGGACGGAAACCAGGAGATCCGTGGTTCAAATCCCGGCCATGGCATTGAATTTTTGATGTTGACTCTATCCATTAAATTCCTTTGTTTTTTCCTGTATTCTCTAACTTCACCACGTTCGTTGAGTACAAATTTGGCCTCTATCATAAAATTAAGGTGGCTTTGGCCATCTACTCCGAGAGGAGCTCACTTAATCTCTTGGAAACCGGCCTTAAAAATGGAAATATGTCGAATTAAGAAGCACAGATCAATACAGTTTGATAATCAAGTTAAGTGGTTACGTTTCTTTGACCCAATTGATTTTCTATACTCACGCCATCTCCTGACCTGGCACTTAATTTACTGCTGTCTTTTGTTCAGTAATGGGTATTTTGATAGTGTTTTGTCTTTGTATGTATGTATTTATTTACTGCAATTGGGTACTACCCGGTGGCAGAGTTAAGAATACAGATCAAGTTACAATACTAGATTTACAACAATAACACAATAAACAATACAAACATGATATTATTTTACTTTAGTCACTTAAAACATATCTAATTACTTCTCTATTTACATATTATATACCATTATAATTCAAAAGTTAAACTATAAACCATCTAGATTTTTTCTAAATTACTTCAGCGACACGGGACAGCCCTGAAAGACTGCTACAGGCAATTCTTTCCATTCTTCAGTGGTTCTATTAACAAAAGAAAATTTTCCTACGTCAGTTCTGTATATTCTACCCTTAATTTTATACCTATGATCGTTTCGTCCATAATAATCCGGATTATCTAACCTTACACTAACGTCCATCCATGCCTTTACACCAGCATTAGCTTTGAATAATGCTGCCAACCTATGTTTTTTACGCCTAATTCTTAATTCCTCCCATTTAGTCTCATCTCCTTTTATAGGCCCAAAATACTTGCCTCTTTTTATGAATTTCATTGCCCTCTTCTGTATTTTTTCTAAGTGATCGATTTGGTTAGCTCTATACGGGTCCCAGCATGCTACTCCATATTCCATAACCGGCCGCACTAAGGCCTTGTAGGCAATTTCCCTGGACCTAGCGCTCCCCTTTTTGAATATTCTCATTACGAAATGTAATGCCTTCCACGCATTCCTAGATGTGGAATTTACTTGTTCGTCCCATCCAGCATTACTTGCCAGGTACACTCCCAAGTATTTTCAGCTGTCCACCTGTGGAATTTGCACCCCTCCCATGTGATAGTTAACAATAATTTTGCCCTTAGTTCTACTAAAAACAATGGACTTACTTTTCTTGGCATTAATTGACATTTTGTTAGCCGCAGCCCAATTACAGATTTCATTTAAATCATCCTGAAGAGCGGTTTCATGCACTGTATTCCGAATTTTATTATAAATGATACAATCGTCTGCAAACAACCTTATCTGGCAGTTAATATTAAAAGCAATGTCATTAACAAAAACGAGAAACAGTAAAGGCCCTAGTACTGAGCCTTGCGGCACACCCGAACTTACGGTTCCACTATCGGGCAACTCTTTACCTACTTTAACTTTTTGCGTTCTCCCTTTCAAAAAATGTTTAACCCATAATACTACGCGTTTGTCAATTCCTGTATTAGCTAGCTTACAAATAAGTAAACTATGTGCAAATAAGTAAACTATGTTTATATTTGTGTTATATCCAGTGTTTCATTTGTGGATATAATATTTAATAAATATCCTGTTCATGGGAAAGAATAACACTCCGAAACGCTTGCTTCCCGAATTTATAATTTAATAAGAAAATTTACTAAGTAGGAACTTCTTCTGTTTGAATGGTAAAAGGAAGCCACTTCATTTGTTTTCGTAAACGATACATGACTGCACATCACTAGGGCCATTTTCCTCCTATTTCTTGTATGAATTAGTATGTTTAACTTCTTTCGATGCAACCGGCTGGCTCTGGGTAAACGTTGGGCGTCATTTATTGCTATTTGCACAATACCTCAGGCTATTACATCTCGCGAGAGCGGGTAATACAGCGATTTTGAAATAATGACGGCGGGAGTCGAGTGTACATTGTTTTACATTACGTAGCGCCAAGCCAAGATATTACCACGTTACATGAATAAACATTTTCCTATTGCGCTGGTTATGTTCAGGTAATTATATCACTTACCAGATGATGCAAGAACACCTAACACTGGTTTACTCGCTCCTAGTTAAGTGAGTTAAATGTGAGAGCAGCGTGTATCGAATTCTGAAAATTGATTGCTGAATAAGGCTCGTTAACCAGTTTTTATTTGAATTACTTGTCGCCGCCCGGTTTAGTATGCTTTCTTAGAACAAAAGACGCTCAATAAGTAGCGTTACACATTTGTTTTCTTCTCTGACATTTTTCGTTGATAAAAATTGTATTCTGTGTAGGACCTCATATAGTTTCATTAATTTCCGATAGGTGGTAATGCTATAACTAGCCTAAAAATGGCGTCTGTAACGGAGTTGCGTTCAAAACAGAGTGAAAACTGCATAAATCGGAACTCTTATATGCCGGAAACCAGGAAAGAACGGAAAATAAACTTCGAAACGGAGCTATTTCCCAAGTATAATCATACTCGAAGCCGGAAAACTGCCTGACGCAGAAACGGAAACATTTTTAAGAACTATTTGCGCAAGTAATCTGATTAAAACCAGTTACTTTATCTGTAATGGGTTATAACGTACGTATTATAAAACATGCGATAATTTTGGGGGCGACTGCACTTGATCCGAAGTTCCATGAACCATGAAGTCATAAACTGTAACCCTTCCAGGAAAAGGAAAAACAAACCATTAGCTGTCTTCCAGCACACATGGTAAGAGTTCAACTGTTTTGCATTGTGTTTATTCTCAACTTCATTGTTACAAGTGATCAAGTACGAGTGTAAGAAAACTGTGAACTTTGGGGGTTAAAACAGTTTGGGCACACAAATTGTGTAAAATGAGTTCTAAATGTAAGACATTTCAATGGAGGAAAAAATTAAGGTTACTGAAGAACAAGAAAAACAACAAACTGTGTTGTTTAAAGCGGGAAAAGCTCAAATTTATGAGATTTTGAAAAAATAAAAACTGAATTTGTAATTTGTATTTAAGGGCGCTCAACTCAATGGTCATCAGCACCCTTTCAAAAACTGTATCTCACTTTCCTATCCTTCCTATGACTTAACTTATTGTTAACACTGCTTTGGCTTTGCTCTGCCTTTGCTCTGACTTTCCTCTTTCTCTGCTCTAGCTCTGCTCTGATTCCACTTTGGCTTTGCTTTGGCTTTATTTTGGCTTTGCTCAGGTTTCGCTTTGGTTCCGCTCTGTCTTTTCTCCAGCTTCAGCCTAACCTCACTCTAACTCCACTCTAAAATCACTCTAACTTGGCTCTGACTTTGCTCTGGCTAGGTTCAGGCACACCTCCAGTCCTGCTCTGGCTTCGCTCTGGCTTTGCTCTGGCCTCACTCTAACTTCATTATGTAACTTAACTCTGGCTTGGCTCAAGCTAGGATTCGGCCATCACCCAGATCCCGCTCTGGCTTCGCTCCGGCTTCACTCAAACCTCACTCTAACTTGGCTCTGGCTTGGCTCTGGCTGGGATAAGGCCTACCTTCGGCTCCGCTCTGGCTTCGCTCTGGCCTCACTCTAACTTAATTCTGTAACCTAACTCTGGCTTGGCTCTGGATTCGCTCCGGCTAGGCTCCGACCCGCATCTGGTCTTGCTCTGGCTTAGGTCTGGCCTCACTCTAACTTAATTCTGTAACCTAACTCTGGCTTGGTTCTGGATTCGCTCCGGCTAGGCTCCGGCCCGCATCTGGTCTTGCTCTGGCTTAGGTCTGGCCTCACTCTAACTTAATTCTGTAACCTAACTCTGGCTTGGTTCTGGATTCGCTCCGGCTAGGCTCCGACCCGCATCTGGTCTTGCTCTGGCTTAGGTCTGGCCTCACTCTAACTTAATTCTGTAACCTAACTCTGGCTTGGCTCTGGATTCGCTCCGGCTAGGCTCCGACCCGCATCTGGTCTTGCTCTGGCTTAGGTCTGGCCTCACTCTAACTTAATTCTGTAACCTAACTCTGGCTTGGTTCTGGATTCGCTCCGGCTAGGCTCCGGCCCGCATCTGGTCTTGCTCTGGCTTAGGTCTGGCCTCACTCTAACTTAATTCTGTAACCTAACTCTGGCTTGGTTCTGGATTCGCTCCGGCTAGGCTCCGGCCCGCATCTGGTCTTGTTCTGGCTTAGGTCTGGCCTCACTCTAACTTAATTCTGTAACCTAACTCTGGCTTGGTTCTGGATTCGCTCCGGCTAGGCTCCGGCCCGCATCTGGTCTTGCTCTGGCTTAGGTCTGGCCTCACTCTAACTTAATTCTGTAACCTAACTCTGGCTTGGTTCTGGATTCGCTCCGGCTAGGCTCCGGCCCGCATCTGGTCTTGCTCTGGCTTAGGTCTGGCCTCACTCTAACTTAATTCTGTAACCTAATTCTGGCTTGGTTCTGGATTCGCTCCGGCTAGGCTCCGACCCGCATCTGGTCTTGCTCTGGCTTAGGTCTGGCCTCACTCTAACTTAATTCTGTAACCTAACTCTGGCTTGGTTCTGGATTCGCTCCGGCTAGGCTCCGGCCCGCATCTGGTCTTGCTCTGGCCTTACTCTAACTTCATATTGTTACTTAACTCTGGCTCCGCTTTGGCTAGGCTCCGGTCACCACTCTGGTCCCACTCTGGCTTGGCCTTGGCTGGTTCCGGCACACCTCCGGTCCTGCTCTGGCTTCGCTCTGGCCTTACTCTAACTTCATATTGTTACTTAACTCTGGCTCCGCTTTGGCTAGGCTCCGGTCACCACTCTGGTCCCACTCTGGCTTGGCCTTGGCTAGGTTCCGGCACACCTCCGGTCCTGCTCTGGCTTCGCTCTGGCTTTGCTCTGGCCTCACACTAACTTCATACTGTTACTTAACTCTGGCTCCGCTCTGGCTATGCTCCGGTCACCACTCCGGTCCTACTCTGGCTTGGCCTTGGCTAGGTTCCAGCACACCGCCGGTCCTGCTCTGGCTTCGCTCTGACTTTGCTCTGGCCTCACACTAACTTCATACTGTTACTCAACTTTGGCTCCGCTCCGGCTAGGCTCCGGTCACCACTCCGGTCCCACTCTGGCTTGGCTCTGGCTTCACTCTGGCTTTGCTCTCGGTTTGCTTTGGTTTTACTCTCGCTTTACTCTGGCTGCGCTCTGGCTTTGCTTAACTTTGTGTAGCTTTGCTCTGGCTCCACTCGAGCTTTGCTTTGTCTTTGCTCTGGCTCCGCTCTGGCTAAGCTCTGCCATGGATCTGGCTTTGCTGTGGCTTTTCTCTTTCTCCGCCCTGCCTTTGCTTTCGCTTTGTTCTGGCTCCACTCTGGCTTTGCTTTGGCTTTGCTCTGGCTCCACTCTGGCTTTGCTTTGGCTTTGCTCTGGCTCCGCTCTGCCGTGGATATGGATTTGCTGTGTCTTTTCTCTGGCTCCGCTCTGGCTTTGCTCTCGGTTTGCTTTGGATTTGCTCTCGCTTTACTCTGGCTCCGCTCTGGATTTGCTTTAGCTTTGCTGTGGCTTTGCTCTGGCTCCGCACTGGGTTTGCTCTCGGTTTGCTCTGGCTTTGCTTTGGCTTTGCTGTGGCTTTGCTCTGGCTCCACTCTGGCTTTACTTTGACTTTACTTTCAATTTAGTTTAATTTACTTCATTTATCCCAGATCATGGTCAAACACGGATGTGGACCTTGTTTGGGCGTTTGGCACTAGCTCCGTCACCACTCAGAGGCACCCAATTGAGAGATTTGGCTCGGGACCCCGGGTTCGCCAATTCCCGTACCTACCGCAGTAGGCCCCTGGGGGAAAAAAATTAAACACGAGTGCTTAAAGGGAACAGCAGGGCATGTGTAACGCTTCACAGAGTATAACCAGCCAAATCGTGCTGTGTTCGAATGGTTTGTTAGTGCGCGCGCTAAAGGAATTCCCATTTCTGGACCATTATTTCTGATTTAAGCTTTAAAGACAGCAAGGAAATTAGGCAAAGACAATTTCAGAACTTCCAATGGATGCCTTGAGAGTTTCAAACATTGCCATTACATTGTTTTAAATGCTGTGTGTGGTAAAACAAATGATAATGATATGTAGACAGTTGAAGACTGGAAAGGAAAACTTGAAAATATAGTACATAATGCATGCATCAGTCTATTATTATTATTTACACTTAATTCTATATTATAAATTCACTGTAAACCTGTGCATTTCTTTGTATTCACACAACCCTCTGTAAGACGGAAACGTGTGCAAACGGAAAATTAATGCCGGAAGGATCGCATTCGGTTTTGGATAGGTATTGTATATAATTGTACGAGGGTTGTTAAAGAATGATCAGAACTTTTTTTGACAACGTACCTTTACACATCCTTATAATTTTGATGATCATTCTCAAAATAGTCTCCCCTGAATGCGATGCACTTATCCCAGCGTTTCTGCCAGTCTTTAAAGACATGCTGGAAACCATTTTTGAGAGATCCTTTGAAATCACCTCCGCAGCCTTCACCACTGCTTCTGATGATGGATAATGCCTCCCACGAAGGCGTTTCTTCAAGTTAAGGAATAGAAAAAAGTCACATGGGGCTAAATCCAGACAATAGGGAAGGTGAGGGATGCACTTCACGTTGATTTTTGCAAGATATTCAATAACAACATTGGCAATTTGCGGCCGTGCATTATCGCGGTGCAGCATCCAGCCTGCTTCACGGAAATGTGGCGTTTTGCGCCTGATATGGACTAGGAATTTTTCAGAACATCCCTATAGTATTGTCTAGTTACTGATGTGTGTGCAGGTACAACATGCTAATAAACCATTCCATGAATATGAAAGAATGAGATGACCATAACTTTCCCAGTAGAAGCAACCACTTTTGCTTTTTTGGGGGTTGGTGATGAAGGAGATTTCCACACTGAGCTTTGCTGTTTGCTCTCAGGATCAAAATGATGTAGCCAAGTTTCATCAGCAGGGATTACGTTTGAAAGAAACTCCGGATCTTCCTCTAACATCAACTTTAACTGCATGTTACCTCCATTGCAGTGGTAGGCGATACTGAAAATGTCTGAACTTACCTGGTTCTCACCGACGGAAACCAGGAGTACCAACAATGAAACTACTATGGCATGTTTGTTTCACATTAAGCTAACAGAATATAATAAGATTGAATTTTAGTGCGAAAAATTAATACCGTAAAGAAATTATGATCATTCTTTATTGAACAGCCCTCGTATATGAAATGAATTTGAAGGTAGGCTTTAGAAACTATTAGGTTTCATTAATTTTCACTTTGGAGACATTTCCGTGACGACGTTTACCACTTCAGGCAAATTATAAACAATGTCCTTTCGCTGTCATTTTAAATCCGGTACAAAACAGATAACGAAAGAGTAACCAAACGTGACCAACTTATGTCTGTCATCTCGACATATTATATCATGTCGTGCTAATTTGATCACGCAACCGCTAGCAGAGATCGCATTTCCTCGCGTGAAAGTTGTTTTGGAAGGTCGAGCGTAATACACTTCACCTCATGCAAATATTTACTGGCAGTTTCAATTGCTCCATTTATTGCGGCTGGCTTTTCTTTGCTTTGCTGTTATATCCGCAAGCGAAGGCGCTGTAATCCCTGCAAGCTTTTACATACAGCTCTATTTTGGCTGTGCTTTTGTTCTACGAGGGTTGGTCAAAAAGTAATGCCACCAACTTTCTTTTGTCTCTTTTAATTGCCAAGAAAATTGAATACAATTTACATAGCTTAAAAACTACAACATTGCCGATTAATTTGTCACTATTCAATATAACCTCCGTCCTTTTCCACAGTTTTGGTCCACCTTTTAACTAGGGCATGTATTCCAGTGTGGTACAACACACGGTCTTGCTTCCTAAGCCATTGACTCACGGACGTTTTCACAGCCTCCTCATCTTCAAAATGAATCCCACGATGAGCTTCCTTTAGTGGCCGGAACAGATGGATGTCTGGTGGTGCGAGGTCAGTGAGGTAAGACTTGCCATCCCTATTTCTCAATTTCTGCAGTGGTGTAACGGCTGGTGTGTGGTCTTGCATTGTCATGCAAAAGAAGAACATCCGCCATAGTTTTTGTTGGGCAAACTCGGCGAAGACGTGCTTTCAGCTTTTTGAGTGTTCTGACGTATTGGACAGAATTTATTGTGCATCCCTGCTCCAAAAAATCAATCATAAGCACAGCCTCTGCATCCCTAAACACTGTCGCCATCACTTTCCCTGCCGACCGCTGAGTTTGAATATTTTTTTCTTCGGTGACGTTGTGTGATGCCATTCCATTGACTGCCTCTTTGATTCAGGTTCAAAAAAATGATCCCACGTTTCGTCTACAGTAATAATTTTTTCCAGAAACTTCTCTCCCTCCAAATTGAAGCGCTGCAAGTGTTCGGAGGCTATTGTTTTCCTTGTTTCATTGTTTTGGGCGGTTAACATTCTTGGTACCCAACTAAATGAAATGTGTAGTGTTTAACGCCCGCTTTTACTACATACGGCACCGCAGGCGATGACACTGATGATACATGAGATGAAGATGGAGCACCGGTGGAATGAGATGGCGCGGAAAACCGGAGATCCCGGAGAAAACCCGCCCCAGCGCCGTGTTGTCCACCACAAATCTTACTTTGCGGTCGCCTGGGAACGAACCCGGGCCGCCTTGTTGGTACCCAAAGTGTACAAACTTTTGAGTAACCCAGTTGTTGAATAATCGTCAACTGATGGAGGTAATGCGACACAATTCACCTGTTGTTACCCGGCGATCACCACGAATGATGTCATCGACTCGCTGAATGTTGCATGGAGTCACTGCAGTCGCCGGCCTGCCGCTTCGCTTTTCATCTGCCAATGGTGTTTGGCCTTCAGCTTCGTTACAGCGACGAACGCATGGTCTAACAGTGCTGACATCCACCGTTGCATCACCATACACATTTTTTAGCCTTTCGTGAATGCGAATTGGCGTTTCACCTTCCACAGTCAAAAATTCAATCACAGAACGCCGTCTAATACGAATGTCTATATCAGCCATTTTGCAAGAGGATACAGCGCTGCCACCTGTTGACTTAGGAAGTTACTACTGCAGGGGATTGGAGAAGAGGGTTAATTCAAAGTTTTCACATAACGTACTTATTTAAGGAAAAAAGAAATAGGAGGCATTACTTTTTGACCAACCCTCGTCCTATGCACCTATAGTATAAATAAATGAAGGCATTACATTATTAAAATCCTCACCGGTAATTGGCCCAGGTAATTATTTGGTGATAAGTCTATTAATTATTATAAGAGAGCCTGTTTTATTCCTTGATAGTTAAAACATATGCAAGTCAGTAATGAATTTATTTCACATTATTAGGAGCTGATTAAGAAAGTTTTACAATGCGTATTTAAGGAGTAGTACATATTGCACATATATTGCACATATTTATGCATATATTTTACTTTTTCAGCAAAGTTTCCTACAAATATTTCACCCCAATGCTTTAAATAGAAAAGGATACTATAAAATTTCTCTTTTTCTGCTCTGTTTGTGTAGAACTTAGGAATCCATAAAAGGTCGTCGAAAAATAACAACTTAGCTGTCAACAATGGATAAAAAATATGCCGCTCAAAAATTTTAAAAGCCGTTCAACAATCATGCGGTAATTTCGGTGCGGCAGTTGATTCCTAAAACTTGATATGGTTTGTGTTAACATACCAAACGAAGCCATCTACCACTACGATAACATCTTCAAGAATTAAAAAGTGTCACTTTCACATGACTTTCAAACTTCCACTAATGTGTTGCTAAAGATGAAAATTGGATACTTAATGGCAAAAGGGTAGAAGTGGTCAATGAATTTGAATACTTAGGAATGAGGTTGAATAACAATGGAAAGTGGGGAGCATATAGGAAAAAAATTGAAGCAAAAGGAAGGATGGCAATGAATGGGATAAGAATATGCAAATATCAGCTAGAAGTGACAGCCAAGTGGTTAGAAAAAATGTATGAGGTACAAGTTGAATCCAAAATGTTGTATGCAGTGGAAATCTGGGCGGAGGGGGGGGGGGCGCACAGGTAAACAAAATGGTGGTCAAAAATTACAGAAGGTTTTGTAAAAAGCTTCTAGGCTTACCAAGATCAGCACCTAGGGAAGTAGCTTTAGTAAAATTAGGAAAGAAAAGGAGAAATTAAATAATAATGGAAAGAATAATAAAATTTTGGTATAAGTGCTTGGTCAAACAGGAAGGGGAAATTATGAAATTATGCATGAGACAGCAAAAAGGAGTAGAGAGCTCAAACACTTGGTGCGCAGAGAAAGGAGGAACTATGAACAAAATAGGAATGGGTGATATATGGAGATTAGAACAAATGAATACAAGCGATGTAGGAAAAATTGGTAAAATGCAGAATAGAAGATATAGAAAGACAGGAAATATGGGGAAGTCTATAAAATATAAAATAATTACAGTTTTACAAACAAATAAAAAGAAACTGGGGACGAGAAGCATATGTAGATTACTGCAATAGGCAAGAGAGAGAAGGGTTAGCTTGGATGAGAGTAGGAATAGGGATAGGAGGTAAGGAAAAGTGCATTTGTGAATTGTGTGGTGGAAAAGAAAGCATAGAACACTATGTAACAGAATGCGAGAAGTTGCAATATGGAGAAAAGAGGCTTGGGAGGAAAAATGGGAGAAAGTAGAGAAGAGGATAGTAGCTATACAAATGTTACCAGGAAAGGAGGAAAAGAAGGTAAGAAGTATTGGTGAGTTCTTGCAGAAAGTAAAAGAAAAATGGACAAGAAATGCTAAGAGCTGTTAAGGATAAGGAAAACCTCCAACGTTAAGTCATATCATACGATGAATGTAATAATGTTAAAATAAATACAGAGAACACAGAGCTTAGAGTTACTAGACATTCATCTTTCAGGATAAGGGAAGACCTCCAACGTTAAGTCATATGATGTATTAATGTGCACAGGGGACATAGAGCTTAGAGTTACAAGACATTCATCTTTCAGGATAAGAGAAAACCTCCAACGTTAAGTCATATCGGACGATGAATGAAATGATGTTCAAATGAGTACAGGGTACATAGAGCTTAGAGCAACCAGACATTCATCTTTCAGGATAAGAGAAAACCTCCAATGTTAAGTCATATCCGACGATCAATGAAATGATGTTCAAATGAGTACAGGGTACATAGAGCTTAGAGCAACCAGACATTCATCTTTCAGGATAAGAGAAAACCTCCAACGTTAAGTCATATCGGACGATGAATGAAATGATGTTCAAATGAGTACAGGGTACATAGAGCTTAGAGCAACCAGACATTTATCTTTCAGGATAAGAGAAAACCTCCAACGTTAAGTCATATCGGACGATGAATGAAATGATGTTCAAATGTGCACAGGGGACATAGAGCTTAGAGCAACCAGACATTCATCTTTCAGGATAAGAGAAAACCTCCAACGTTAAGTCATATCGGACGATGAATGAAATGATGTTCAAATGAGTACAGGGTACATAGAGCTTAGAGCAACCAGACATTTATCTTTCAGGAAAAGAGAAATCCTCCAACGTTAAGTCATATCGGACGATAAATCAAATGATCTTTAAATGAGTACAGGGTACATAGAGCTTAGAGTTACCAGACATTCATCTTTCAGGATAAGGGAAAACTCCAACATTAAGTCATATCGGACGATGAATGAAATGATGTTGAAATGAGTACAGGGTACATAGAGCTTAGAGTTACCAGACATTCATCTTTCAGGATAAGAGAAAACCTCCAACGTTAAGTCATATCGGACGATGAATGAAATGATCTTTAAATGAGTACAGGGTACATAGAGCTTAGAGTTACCAGACATTCATCTTTCAGGATAAGGAAAAACTCCAACGTTAAGTCATATCGGACGATGAATGAAATTATGTTCAAATGAGTACAGGGTACATAGAGCTTAGAGTTACCAGACATTCATCTTTCAGGATAAGGGAAAACTCCAACGTTAAGTCATACCGGACGATGAATGAAATGATGTTGAAATGATTACAGGGTACATAGAGCTTAGAGTTACCAGACATTCGTGTTTCAGGATAAGGGAGAACTTCCAACGTTAAGTCTTATCGGACGATGAATGAAATGATGTTCCAATGAGTACTGGGTACATAGAGCTTGGAGTTACCAGACATTCGTGTTTCAGGATAAGAGAGAACTTCGGTGAAATCTTATCTAGATAACAACAAGACTGGGATTTGAACTCGGGGCTTGTTGAACGTGGGGTAGATACTCTACGGTACAGAGGCGTTCTTCTACACAAGTCGTGTGTAGGGTAAGGTTTGGATAGCTAGAGTCAGACTGTAAAATTCAATGCCATAGCCGGGATTTGAACCAGGAACCTCCTGGTCTCCGCCTAACCGCTCAGTCTGACAGTATTGTACCTATATAAGTTTAGACAGTTTCGTACATCCACATACTTATCGAACAGGTTAAAGACAAGTGACAGACCAACCAAGAGATTAGGCAGTACAAGTAGGCCTAGCATGCCGAACGCTATTGATCTGGTACATCTTACGACCGCCGTGGGAGGGCGTCCATCCGTCTTCTGCAGTGCCTCCCTCCTCCTCCGCCGCATTTCACTCCAGCTTTATAATTACAACATGCGTCGCTAGAGGGCTCATGCCTGAAACAGGCTCACCAACCCTGTCAAAATTAGTTACAGCTGTGCCCTACCCCAGAACAAAATGCTCGACAAATTTAAGGACTCAAATGCGAGTGGAAAGATGCTAAGCACCATGGAGAATAGGATGGTTAGAAAACGACGTTATGAAGCCATTTAGACAAGGCACAACACTTAAATACTCTCAGCAACCTGCCTGATATATTCCTTCACTTTAGGTTGCTTATATGTTAACATTTTTAATAAAAATAGGGTTTTTAAATGTTTTGCTTGTTTATCAGTACATGTATTTATAATTTTCCTTTTGTGCTTCTTATTTTTAAGATTTATTCAAGAACTCATTACACAACAGTATATAATGTAAAAAATATTCATCAAAGAACACACAAAATAGAGTTACCTGTTTGCTTTCTAGATTATTTTTTGTCATTGCAGTACGCAGTTCCATACATTCCCGATTTTCAATTGTCTTGCAACACATTCTTGATGACGAAAACTTTCTTTCAACAGAAGAAAACGTCAGTGAAGCGTAGACCATTGATGTCTGTGCGGCAGTTTCTAGGGTAGCTTTCTTGTATACTTGTACACGTACTCACTAAAGCCTAAGGTATAGTATAGCAACGCAAAGAAGGTTGCCACCTTTCTCGATACGTCATGGGTATCGTACGAGGTTTCGTCAAAATAAATTATCTTATGTCCATTACTGCGAAACTTCCTTAGTTTTGATGCACTCGCACTTCGAATAAGTTAAGGGTTATTATGGAATCCAGTAGAATTGTAGCTTGACTTAAGGAAGTTTCGCAGTACCCTTAACTTATTCAAAGTGCAGTATGTGAAACCCAGCTCCTTTAGGAGACCGCGCAAAGTGCAATGCCCGTAAGGAAAATCACAAATTTCTTGCAAATGTGCAACCAATTCGTTTAAGGTGGGCGCTCTCCCTTTTGCATAGAATCTATAAATTTGTCGACGAATTAAATCGCATGTGAAATTATCTACTTTAGAGAAACGTTTCCTTTTGTTTTCACACTTGATCGGCGTCTTTGGTATTCCTTTCGTCACAATATTTCTTACTGTATTTCTGTGAATACCCAGCATTTATCATCAGGTTCATAACATGACCCCTTACCAAGATTATTTATCAGCACATATTTATATGTGTTCAAAACAAGCGCTTGAATTTTCTTAGGAACAGTTCCCATTATAACTTTGTTTTTGTGGCTTTTCCAGTAACATAACTCGGCCCAGTTATTCACACTATTGTCATCACTGATTATTTTCACGTTACTGAAAGTTATCTCCTACTTCATTTGCATTTGCCACTGCATTTCCCTCCCACGGTCTCCACATGGTGACACACAACGCATTTCTGCATGTAATGAAACAGATAAACTGGAAGTTGGAACTATGGCAACTGAGACTCTACGTGGAGGGGACATGTGACTGTCACTTCGAGAAAATCAGGGTTGTTATTGGTCCTCAACGACAGTGTTCCATTTCTGAAGTGTGGAGATAGATTTATGACGGTCATTAGTGGGCGGTAGGCTCGGGTTCCTTTGACTGCAAACTGCACATGCGTTAACTAAACAGACTTTACATTAAAGCCGAGAAGATTCATTCACAAAGGTAGAAGCCGTCAGAATGTTTTTGAATGGTCTGTAACTGTATTGACATGGGGTGTCATAAACTTGTACAGGGAGGATGTGGGGACCTTCGGCCAACCCCCTGCGTCTCGCCCCTCGGAGACTTTCTCTCCTGTGGAGGAACTATACTAGACCATGTTTGATCTATTCCTTCCTATTTTCTTAAATGTTTAATTACTTATGCTTACTTATAGGAAGTCGCTTCCTCTCTTTTCTCTCAGTCAAGTACGAGTCAAGTACGAGTCAAAAGCTATTACATTTGATCCATTATCACCTTAGCTTGCTTTTACAGCTATAACAAAATATTACAGGATGCCATGGCTACTGTTGTGTGCATATGGTTTTCAGTTGTTATTGAACAATCACAAAATGGAGATAACAAAGGAAGGTGCTTCTAAAACACTACTGTAAACAAGATTATAAAGCCGCAGCTTGAAGAATATGTGAAGTGGAAGGAGAAGGTGTCGTTAGTGAGCATGTGGCACAAGGATAGTTCCAACAATGCAGATGAAAACACTAAAGCTTTACCACGTTCTGTAAGACCTAAAGTGTGAAATGTTGAGGACTTTTTGTAAGTTACGACTTCCAACGTTGAGTCATATCGGACGATGAGTGAAATGGATGAAGTGATGCTGAAATGAGCCCAGGGTCCATAGAGCTTAGAGTTATCCGACATTCGCCTTTCGGGATAAGGGAACCCCTGCCAAAAACCTTATCCAGGTAACTCACTATGACCGAGATTCGAACTCGGGACCTCTTGGACGTGAGGCAGACACGCTACCATCTACGCTACCGAGGCGGCATGAAATATTGAGGTTACACGCCAACTTTTTAGATAAAATCTGTGAAAAGGTACCAGTAGGCTTTTAGAGGAACTTGCTCCATCAAAAGATATCATACATCGCCACGTTAAGACACTTGGAAAATCATACAGAAGCTGTAGATCTGTACCTCATGAACTGACACTTCAACAGGCTGGATGTAGTGTGGATATTTGTCGTCAGCTCTTTCGTAATCCCGTGGATGATAGATTTGTCGAAATTGTCACTTGTGATGAAAAATGGGTATATTAGATAAATCCTGATGCCTCAAAACAGTGGCTCGATCTCCACTATCCTGTCAAAGTCATTGTTAAAAGAAACACTTCGGTCCCAAAGCAATGTTTTGTACCTGGTGGCATTTTGTCGCTGTGATTCACTGGGAGTGGATTTTTATTCTCAACAACTGAACGAGTTCATGAAACTTTGAGGTGGAGATACCTAGCATTAGTTAACCGAAAACAACAGGACAATGCAATACCCCATAGTGCACGAACTACCATGGAAAAAATTCAGAAATTGGGAGGAATAGAACTGCTACCACACCCAGCATACAGCCCTGATCTCACACCATGAGATTAGCATCTTTTTCGACCCATGACCCTTTTTCTACGTGGAGGAAATTTTGACAACATTGAAGTAGTGCAAGTGAGTGTTACCGAAATCTTCGCTTTAAAAACCAAAGACTGGTACCAACGTGGAATAGTAACCCTCGCTGAACGTGGCTCAAAACCATAGAATGTAATGGTGTATACTTTGAAAATTAGTTAATTGCTTGTTTTTTCTTAAAAAATACTTATAACACAATATCTATATAATTATATTTAATGTCCGATTTCACCAACAAATGTTAAGACTTAACACGGATTTAACAATACTTATAACAAAAATTGCATTTAACCAACAAGTGTTTGTTTAACACTCGTGTTGAATCTCTTGTTAAACTAACAAGTCAAATTTCTGATGTTAAGTCCTTAACAATTGCAAATAGTCAAGATGGTGAGCATGAACTCAGCTGTTAGTGTCGATTTCGTATATTTAAGACCGTGTAAATGGCATTCGTAATAGAGTACGGCCTATGAGGAGAAATTATTTTGAGGAGCTATCAGAAGAAAATTTTCTACAGAGGTATAGTATAGACTGTCCAAACATGTTGCTATGAAGGTTACTGTAGAAGTACAAGAGAGGTTAGAACATGCATCGAAAGGAATATGCCGATCTCGCCTTTACTTCAAGTATTAATAATGTGACTGTGGGTTCGTGAAATGAAAAGTCCAATTGCACCACTTAAAAATGTTCTTTATTTCCACCGACTTACAGTTCAACACTTGCCAATTACACGGAATTGCGTAATGCACACAATTACGATTCACCAGTTCGTCCGTTACAATTCCACTGTACGGTCACAATTACGTAAATTCTTCCGTTGCACATACACAGTCTTTTCGTCCTTACACTAGCACTGCACTCTTACGCTGATTGCCACGAACTCTGACTGACTCACTCCTCTTGCCCGACGTGCTGCTTATATAGGGCCAGCGGGTCGATCTGGAAGGTTCTAGATTAGATGAAATATCCCGTAAGTTCGAGAACACAGGTGGAACAGAAAGAGACGGCGCAGTGATGTTTTTTCTCCCAGCCACCTCCTGTCACCACTATAAGACAAACGAGGGGGGGGCGTGGCTAACACCGACCTCCCCTGTTGCCCGCTCTCAGCTGGTTCTATAGGGTGTTCCAACGATCGGGTGACAATAACTTTGTGATATTATAATTCACTGAATTGTGTGGATATTACACTGTCCACCTCCCGTCCTGAAACGTTCAAGTCACTAGTCACTTGTACTTCTCCGCACCTCGTTTTAAATTTACGTAATACTGAATATGTTTCGTGTTTCTAGTAATGACATGCATTTGAATTAAATTCGTTTTCAATTGTTTCCCACGTGACATCTTTGTCTTTTACATTCAACGCATCCGTCCTGTTTTCCACGATATCCTTACACTTCGTCACCAATTTAATTAATAATTCTTTCTCCATCGATAAGAAATCTGTCTCACATCTTTTGTTTACGATTTTGTTCACCCGCCATTTTTCGCCTGTGTGCAGACGAAAATGAAAACAAAAGGACATCGCAGTATGTTCAGAAAATAGTGCGACTCATCCATAGCCTTCTATAACTGCAATATTTACAAGTTTCTTGGCGTTAACACAGGTTTGTTAACATTTTCAAAAAACAGGTTGGTGAAATGCAAGAAATTTAACAGCCTTATTAGCGCTATTACAATTGTTACGTTACATTTGTTAACGTCGATTATAACATCTGTTGGTGAAATCGGGCATAAGAGTAGTTTCTGGAAGAGCGAATACGGATATTCTTGTAAACATAAGACAAATAATCTTCCTCGGTCATATAAAGTATCACTATGATTTTGTGTTCAATCAAAAAATAAGTAAATGTTTACGTAGACAACAAAGAAAACGTCTTCGACCTTCAAGTAGACTCTATTTCTCTTTTATAACGTTTATTGGCTGTTTTCTTATTCCTATAGCTCATGTTTTCCCACTTTGTAACAAGTTCTGGATTTTAGATTTGATGTAATGCAAATTAAATTTCTGTATCAAAGAGATACATTGAGGTTTGAGGAGAAAACGTCACGCAAGGGTTTCCCTCCAACTGTATCTGTCCATTTCCCTGCATTCTCCCCTTCTATCTCTGCTTGAATCCAATTTTAATAAGATTTCTTGCAATTTATCTTTCTCTGAGCCTTATAAACGTACCCTGAAATTCAGGATGAAATTTTAATGGAATATCCCAAATCGATAGACCAATTCTTATGTTAGTAACCTGCTAGGCCTATCTTGTGTTGGGGGATCCGCTTCTACAAGGGGTAGCAGAGTAAAGAAGCTGTACTTTGTACACAGTACAATGGCATTCTGAATATTTTTTGACTGACGTGTGACAGAAAATTTATTATGTTGTAATTTTTTGGGAAGCCATTATAGTAAGAACCTTCATTGTGTAGTCAATTGTAGGGAAATGTTAGCAATTTCCGTGTTAAAAGTTTTGATTCGGCGAAAATACTTGTGGAGCTAATTTTGTAATTTTAGATTAATTTTATTAATGTTGTTACAGGGGGGGGGGAGTTCTTCCTTGGTGCGTTTGAATCGCCGAGTCTCCTACTTGTTCTTCAATAACTTACATGGTTATATTTTATGGTATAGCACTTAATTTTAATTTTTAAAAGTTCTCCAAATTATATTTTATAATGGAGCCGTTCTCTTGGCACCCGCGCATCGATAATACAGCTAGCTTACTTACCGACTAGTGTTTCGCTACTGAAAGGCCATGGTGAGTGACACTTGCGGTGGACGAAGAGAGGTTGAAGTCGCAGAATGCATTGCTGGTTACCATGGCTACGAATTCTATTCATAGAAGCCGTAAATTCCGCACCAAATCGTGTTGCCAACACAACACAGGACTTTCTTCCTACTTTTTCGTTTATTTGAAAAGAAATTTGTTACTAGAGTCTGTCTAGTGAACGCGAGTGAAGTTAGCCCCTCACCCTCCCGTCCACTAATGACAGTCATAAATCTATCTCCACACTTCAGAAATGGAACACTTTCGTTGAGGACCAAAAGCAACCCTGATTTTCTGGAAATGACAGTCGCATGTCTACTCCACGTGGAGTCTCAGTTGCCAAAGTTCTAACTTCCAGTTGATCTGTTTCATTACGTGCAGAAATTCGTCGTGTGTCACGATGTGGAGACCGTGGGAGACAAATGCAGTGGTAAATGTAAACAAAGTAGTACATAACTTTCAGTCAAGTGAAAATAATCAAAGAAATTACAATAGTGTGAATAACTGGGCCGAGTTATATTACCGGAAAAGCCACAAAAACAAAGTTATAATGGGAACTGTTTCTAAGCAAATTCAAGCGCTTGTTTTGAACACATATAAATATGTGCTGAAAAATAATCTTGGTAAGGGGTCATGCAATGAACCTGATTATAAATTTTGGGTATCCACAGAAATACAGTAAGAAATATTGTGACGAAAGGAATACCAAAGACGCCGATCAAGTGTGAAAGTAAATCTGTAAAGTATATAATTTCACATGCGATTTAATTCGCCGAGAAATTTATAGATTCTATGCAAAAGGGAGAGCGCTCACCTAAGACGAATTAATTGGTTGCACATTTGCAAGATATTTGTGATTTTCCTTATGAGCACTGCACTTTGCGCGGTCTCCTAAAAGAGCTGGGTTTCAAATACCGCACTTTGAATAAGTTAAAGGTTATTATAGAATCCAGTAATGTGTAGAGTTTAACGCCCGCTTTTACTACATACGGCACCGCAGGCGGTGACACTGATGATACATGAGATGAAGTTGGAGCACCGGTGGAATGAGATGGCGGGGGAAACCGGAGATCCCGAAGAAAACCCGCCCCAGCGCCGTGTTGTCCACCACAAATCTCACTTTGCGGCCGCCTGGGATCGAACCCGGGACGCCTTGGTGAGAGCCAAGCGGTCTATCCACTGAGCCACGCCGCGGCCTAGAATCCAGTAGAATTGTAGCTTGGCGATATATATATTTGGCAAAACAAAGGAAGTTTAGCAGTAATGGACATAAGATAATTTATGCCCGCCTCGGTAGCATGGTGGTAGCGTGTCTGCCTCACGTTCCAGAGGTCCCGAGTTCGAATGTCGGTCAGGGTGAGTTACCTGGATAAGGTTTTTTCCAGTGTTTTTCCTTATCATGAATGTCGGGTAATTCTAGCTCTATGGACCCTGGGCTTATTTGAGCATCATTTCACCCATTCCATTCATCGTCAGATATGACTTAACGTTGGAGGACGTAAATTAAAAAAAATAATAATAATTTATTTAGACGAAACCCCGTACGATACCCATGACGTATCGAGAAAGGTGGCAACCTTGCAGAACGAACTGCGAGGAGGGCCGGGGTTGTAAAACGATTATAAGGTTTCGTCAAAGGAAGCGACCAACGTGCACATCAGTTAACTGAACAGTCTCTAGAAGTGGTAACCCGTTTGAAGCGAGCCCCGCTACTGTTTCTTATCTCTTCGTATCCTGTGTAAAAACTTTTTGTGTGATCAGTGATTATTATGTGATATGTGAAATGGTTAATTTTTCATATTTAAGATATTTACAATAAATCCAACCCAGACTTGGTGTGTTCCATTCTCCAAACACACTTTTCTTTATGGAAAAATGATGACAAACGCGTCGTGGTAAATGTTCCTAGTCCAAGAACAGCGTTATCTTTAGAAAAACTTCAAAATACACCAGGAAATTTGACTCGTTGGTGTGAGGAACGTAATTATGTTGGATTGAAGGAGCTGGGAAAAAACACTCACAAAATTTCCGACACTTCTGGAAAGCTCACATCTATATATTGCAAAATACAATGAGAACGACAGGCTTAACAGACTTTTCATGCAATACCCCATTAAGGAAGACAAGAAATGACATTTCGTGGGCATAATGAAAGCGAGAAGTCATTAAATAAAGAACTTTTGGATTCATATACAGAGGGAACACCCATCGAAATTCAAAACCACTATTCCAGTATAAAATCCGTTTTTGTGATGCGATTTTGCGAATTTAGGTTAGTCAATTTTGCGAGTCACCTAATCAATTTGCTGAAAGCAGCGCCTGGTTGCTATTGTTGTAAAGTAGTTTTAATTTGCATGTAATAACTTGGTAAGAACTACCGATTTAATTATTCCTCAAATTGCTGAAATCTGGCATGAATTCTGTGGTGATAATGTACACATTTATGGGAGGCAGATTTTTCAAATATGGGAAGCAAATTTAGGTGCAAATTATCAAACAATTGAAGTGTTAAAGGATATAACAAATTCAGTAAAACATAGACTGAAAGTTTTACAGAAAAGTGTACCTGAATGCTCACATAGCACTGACAATTTTGAAAGCTTTAATTTTGTGTATCCGCTACCATAAACACATCATTACGCGATACTTTTGTTACTGAAAAGTAGGCCTTTTACTTTTGCAAAAGAGTCGAATTATCTCTACCAGAGTCAATACATCAAGTCAAACAGAAGAATATATTTAAAATTTGCGAAACAAAAGCGCATCAATCTTTAGGAACGCCTACTCTAATATAGTATCAAAGATATTATACTATAATCTCTTTGACTATCGATTGCCTCGTAGATGGTTTAGTCCGATGTTCAGTTTTTCTTTAGTTATATGAATAATAAGAAACATAATCACTTCCTCACAAATATTCTTAACACTTTTTGAACTGTACCATTTATTAAAACATAAATATTCTTTATCTTAAATTGCAGATGGCTTTTATGACAGAAAACTAAGAACTTCTTGTCGAATTTCTTCAGGTATAAAACTTTCATCGCCTGAATCATTCATTTTGACTTACAGTTTAGCATTTTTTATCCCCATAGTTACAATTCTTCGCTGTTCTAAGCCTCCAGTATCATATTACACCTAGTAAAGACATGGATTCTAAATATTTTGTAGAACAATGTATAATATTTTTATGCTTCTTAATTCACGTCGATTTTTTCTTAAGTAACGGATGAAATTACGTAGGAACCAGGAAGGTTTGACGTTTATCATGCTCAGCGCTATCGCCTCGGGAGTTAAATTGTTTCACCCCCTAATAAATATCATCTTACTTCGCAAGCCCCAGAAATAAATATTATGACCATGGAAATTAATTGTTCTTTCACTCTGACCGTGTGTAGGCTAAATTGTGGAAAGTTAAGAGTCAGACTGAAAAATTCAATGCCATAGCCGGGACTTGAACCACGGATCTTGTGGTCTCCACCCAGCCGCTCTAACCATTGAGCTACTATGGCCAACGTGCCGACATGACATTAAACTCTCCAACTGACTCGTATTTTTCCCGATAAAAGCCCGGGCCTTAAAGTACTTACTTGTTGTAAGTCGTCATTAAGGTAGTTGTCTCATGTGTTTATGAGAACTCCTAAGTAGTTTACCGGAAAAAACACGAGTCAGTTGGAGAATTTAATGTCATTCGGCACGTTGGCCATAGTAGCTCAAGGGTTAGAGCGGCTGAACGGAGACCAAAAGATCCGTGGTTCAAATCCCAGCTATGACATTGAATTTTTCAGTCTGACTCTACGTTTCCACAATTTAGCATACACACGGCCAGTGTGAAAGAACAATTAATTTCCATTAATTGACCTAATAGTGGTTAACTATAAAGCCCGGGCCTTTAAGTACTTACAGCACAATAAGTCGCCATTAAGATAGTTGTCTCATGTGTTTATGAGAACTCCTAAGTGATTTACCGGACAAAACACGAGTCAGTTGGAGAATTTAACGTCATGTCGGCACTTGGACATTGTAGCTAAAGCGTTAGAGTGGCTGGACGGAGACCAAAAGATCCGTGGTTCAAATCCCGGCTATGGCATTGAATTTTTCAGTCTGACTCTACGTTTCCACAAATATTATGTACAATTGTCTTTTAGCATGCAAAGTTCATTTTACGTGGATTATGTTCCGAAATGATTGCAGTACTCAGTATGAAAGTTTTGTTTCATTGTGTTAAATAGTTTTTGAGGAAGTGAAAATCAAATTCGGCACTAAAACCTCAGTCAGGAACTGCCTCACAGCTATCCATATCCCCGTTGAAGATACAACCAATAGGATAATGTTTATCTAGACAAAAGAATTTGTGGTTAGAAAGCGAGTTAAGTCAAAGCAAGTAATACAAAGAAAAACCTTCAGTGGAGAGAATTCATCGCTGCACTTGGATGTCACGTTGGTACAGGGCGTGACACACGGGAACTGCACGTGACTACCATTTAGGCGCACATGTCACGATCCGACGTGATTCTGTCACATGAACACCGTCGCTTACACGTGGGAAAAGCAAACAAACCCTTACAACTTACAACAAACTATGTAATTATTACGTAAAAGGACGGCCTAACATCCACTTTTATGTAAAGCGATCCTCTATTGTTTCTTTATATGTATTTAAAACAGTGGGCATATTCTATTATTAATCCCTCAATAAATGTTGAATATTTCGTTACTCTTTTGTTTCCTTTACACAGTCTCGCTTGAGAACATACAAAATGGGAAAAGTAAACATTACAGGTCAATATTTGTATTTTAAATGCTGTAGCTTCCATGATGTGTAATATAAAGAGAAGGTGACAAATTGTCGTTGAGATATGAGGTGATTTCTTTTTGGGAACTGATAACTGACAGTTGACACACGATTATTTTCTTGTATAATGTTACTGTACAGCTACCACATTCCTGGCAATTCCTCGGACTCTGCGATATTCTACTTGCGGGCATAATATTTTGTGATTTTAAAATAAAATAAAAGTTGCAGAAACACAACCGAAGTATCAATCGATGTGGATTTCATGTAAAATCATGAGTATCTAGGATCCATAACTGTTAAAAACCAATTTCCTTCGAGTGACCAGAAATTCCATACTTTATCCATGATGCCGCGAGAAAAAAAAAAATGAATACAGACAGCATTCTTTAAAGTTTGAAAAATCAAAACGGTAATTTAAAATAAATTGAGGAATATAAAAAATTCTGTATTTTGAGTTTGTATGCTATTGACTAACACTTAAAGTATATTTCTTACACAAAATTCCTTCAAAATCAAGAGGACTTCACAGGCTATGCTTAGAAAATTCAAGAAGGCCCGCCTCTTTAATGTAGGTGGCAGCGTGTTCGCCCCACTTTCAAGAGGTCCCAAGTTAGAATCTCGGTTAGGGTGACATATCTGGATAGGGTTATTTCCGGGGTTTTAACTTATCCTGAAAGATAATGTCTGACAACTCTAAGCTCTATGTACCCTGTACTCATTTGAACATCATTTCATTCATCGTCCGATATGACTTAACGTTGGAGCTTTTCCCTTAACTTTAAAGATGAATGTCTGGTAACTCTAAGCTCTATGTACCCTGTACTCATTTGAACATCATTTCATTCATCGTCCGATATGACTTAACGTTGGAGATTTTCCCTTATCCTAAAAGATTAACGTCTGGTAACTCTAAGCTCTATGTACCCTGTACTCATTTGAACATAATTTCATACATCGTCTGATATGACTTAACGTTGGAGATTTTCCCTTATCCTGAGAGGTTAATTTCTGTTAAAGTCTGTTTAGTTAACTCGTGTGCACGTCGGCCGCTGCCTTTGACGAACCCTTATAATCGTTTTACAACCACGGCCCTCCTTCTCCCAGACCATACTGCTAGGTTGCCACCTTTCTCGATACGTCATGGGTATCGTACGAGGTTTCGTCTAAATAAATTACCTTATGTCCATTACTGCGAAACTTCCTTAGTTATATATATATATATATATATATATATATATATATATATATATATATATATATATATATATATATATATATATATATATATCCAGTAGTATATAAATCGCCAAGCTACAATTCTACTGGATTCAATAATAACCCTTATCTTGTTCTCTTTTAGGAGACCATGCAAAATGCAGTGCCTATAAGGAAAATCACAAATTTCTTGCAAATGTGTAACCAATTCGTCTAACGTGGGCGCTCTCCCTTTTGCATAGAATCTATAAATTTCTCGACGAATTAAATCGCATGAGAAATTATCTACTTTAGAGAAACGTTTCCTTTTGTTTTCAAACTTGATCGGCGTCTTTGGTATTCCTTTCGTCACAATATTTCTTACTGTATTTCTGTGAATACCCAGAATTTATCAGGTTCATTGCATGACCCCTTACCAAGATTATTTTTCAGTACATATTTATGTGTTCAAAACAAACGCTTGAATTTGTTTAGAAACACTTCCCGTTATTACTTTGTTTTTTGAGGCTTTTCCGGTAATATAACTCGGCCCAGTTATTCACACTATTGTCTTCACTTTGATTATTTTCACTTCACTGAAAGTTATCTACTACTTCATTTGCATTTATCACTGCATGTCCCTCTTACGATCTCCACATCGTGACACACAACGAATTTCTGTACGTAATGAAACAGATCAACTGGAAGTTGCAACTATGGCAACTGAGACTCCACGTGGAGTAGACATGTGACTGTCGCTTCGAGAAAATCAGGGTTGCTATTGGTCCTCAACGACAGTGTTCCATTTCTGAAGTGTGGAGATAGATTTATGACGGTCATTAGTGGGCGGGAAAGTCAGGTTTTTTTTACTCCGAACTGCACATGCGTTAACTAAACAGACTTTAACTCTGAGCTCTATGTATTCTGTACTCTTTTGAACATCATTTCATTTATCGTCTGATATGACTTTACGTTGGAGGTTTTCTCTTATCCTGAAAAATGAATGTCTGGTAACTCTAAGCTCTATATACCCTGTACTCATATGAACATCATGTCATTCATCGTCAGATATGACTTAACGTTGGAGGTTTTCCCTTATCCTGAAAGATGAATGTATGGTAACTCTAAGCTCTATGTACCCTGTACTCATTTGAACATCATTTTATTTATCGTCCGATATGACTTAACGTTGGAGGTTTTCCCTTATCCTGAAAGATGGATGTCTGGTAACTCTAAGCTCTATGTAACCTGTACTCATTTGAACATCATTTTATTGATCGTCCGAGATGACTTAACGCTGGAGGTTTTAATTTATCCTGAAAGATCAATGTCTGGTAACTCTAAGCTCTGTATACCCTGTACTTATTTGAAGACTATTTCATTCATCATCCGATCATCGTCCGATATCATTGGATGTTTTCTCTTATCCTGAGAGGTAAATGTCTGTATCTCTAAGCTCTATAGACCTGGGCTAGTTTGAATGTTATTTTATTTATCATTTGGATATAGGTTAGCGTTGGAGAACGTAAATAGAAAAATAGTATAGAGACAAAGTAAAGGAATCATCTGATAATAGCTAACGTGGCATTTGTTTCTTATTATGGAAGGTTGAGAACAAAACATCATTTTTATGGTTTGTTTGGACTTAAATTTTTGCAGTTCTTCCAGAGAATTTATATTTATACTCTGTTTATGGAACATTATCATATTTTCCTTTTGAGATTGGTCTTGTGAGAATTTTATACTAATATTAAAGGGGGTGCTGGCCATCGAGGACAAATGGATGAAGAAAAGTAGTTAAGGGAGGTCATAGGTCAGGTCAGAGAGAGAGAGAGAGAGAGAGAGAGAGAGAGAGAGAGAGAGAGAGAGAGAGAGAGAGAGAGAGAGAGAGAGAGAGAGAGAGAGAGAGCCGGCCCGGTTAACCGCTGGAACTGCATACAGAAGCTATGAACAACCCATACTACCTACGGAGCCCTTGGCGAGCATCTATGCGATACTGTTTTAGTGCAAAACCTGCAATTACACATAAAGTATGAGAAGTAAGCTTGCCCGCTTCCATAACGTACGAGGGCTGTTCAATAAAGAAAGATCACAATTCTTTTTTTTTTTTTTGTTTGTTTGTTTTGTTTGATAACGTACCTTTACTCATCCTCATAATTTTGATGGTCATTCTCAAAATAGTCTCCCCTGAATGCGATGCGCTTGTCCCAGAATTTCTGCCAGTCTTCAAAGACATGCTGGAAACATTTTTTGAGAGATCCTTTAAAATCGCCTCCGCAGCCTTCACCACTGCTTCTGATGATGGATAATGCCCCCCGCGAAGGCGTTTCCTCAGTTAGGGAATAGAAAAAAATCACATGAGGCTAAATCCGAACTATAGGGAGGGTAAGGGTTGTTGACTTTTGCAATATATTCAGCAACAGCATTGGCAAGATGCAGCCGCGCATTATCGTGGTGCAGCATCCAGCCTGCTTCACGGAAATGTGGTCTTTTGCGCCTGATATGGACTTGCAATGTTTTAGGACATCCCTGTAGTATTGTCCAGTCACTGATGTGTGTGCAGGTAGAACATGCTGATAAACCATTCCATGAATATCAAAGAATGAGATGTCCATAACTTTCCCAGCAGAAGCAACCACTTTTGCTTTTTGGGGGGTTGGTGTTGAAGGAGATTTCCACACTGAGCTTTGCTGTTTGCTCTCAGGATCAAAATGATGTAGCCAAGTTTCATCAACAGTGATTACGTTTGAAAGAAACTCCGGATCTTCCTCTAACGTCAACTTAAACTGCATGCGAATGTCCTTTTGTTCGGGAATCAACAGTCTTGGAACCCATCGAGCACAAACACGTCTCATGTGTAATGTTTCTGTGACCAACGTGTGGGTGGCACCCAATGAAATGTTCAGTATTTCAGAAAGTGATCTTAAGGTAATTCGTCGATCCTCTCTCACAATGGCAGCAGCAGTGTTGATGTTTTCTTCCGTAAGGGCAGTAACTGGAGCACCGGGTCCACTTTCCTTTGAAATTGATTGTCTCCTCTCTTTAAACATTTTAAACCACCTTCTAGCTGTGCTGTAGGGAAGAAGAGACTCTCCTTTGTCCTTCTGTAACATTGTATAGTCCTCAACTGAAGATTTGTTGAGACGAAAGGAGAATTTGACCGTAAAAACATTATGATCATTCTTTATTGTACAGCCCTCGTAGATAGCAGCGTGTGCGTCGAGTCAGTCTTCGATCTTATCCACTGTGACAGCTTTCTCGCCACCCCGAACCAGTGTCATTTAACTGAGTTGCATTTGTCACTTATTCAGCAGGCATCATATAAAGGTTACTTCCACTCATTAGTCAATATAGAATCGCATCGACAATCACTGAAAAGATTTCGACGTAGTCGTTGACACCCTGTATATGTCTGGTATTCCTAAGAAATTCCTATTGTACAGTGTGTGCAAAAATAAAATGGACAATTTCACTAAATTTATCTTGGTACAATGCTCTACTTCGATTTCTCGGCCCAGATCTACGAGTTGTAAAGCAATCCAGGGTTAAGGGATTTGCATGAGCCGCCACTGACATCTGCTTATCTGCACATGCCGTGTTTGTGCCCGCCGATAACCTTCATGTATTATTTTCGTTTGTGTTCGCCCTTGAAGATGTTTTCGTATTCTGTTTCCACGGCGTATGTATGTATATACGTACCTGCTTATGGAGCGAAGTGAAGAACTGTGCCAAAAATGAGGGAAGATCTAAAAGTTACGTAATAAGTCCAGGGTTCGTATGTCCAAGGCCTCTAAATTAACTAAAATGAGACTTAAAAGAATCTAATAACTGGGGAGGGGGCGGGGGGGGGGGGGGGGTTCGTAAGGATGTGATGCAAATTAGTTAGTATATTCAATATTTTTTTTTTAAATAAGACTTTTGCGATACGTTAGCAAAATTGCGTAAATTCAATGTAACTCTTAAGGCAGGCCTGTGTTAGCGGCAAAGCTGTAAATTTACTAGCCAAATCGTAATGATAAGAAGAGAAAAATGATAAAACTTCGATAAAAAGAACGGAAGAAAGAAAGAAAGAGCGAAAGAAAGAGAGAAAGAAAGAAAGAGAGAGAGAAAGAAAGAAAGCAGGAATAACACAAAGAAAGTAAACAGAGAACGAAAGAAAGACAGAAAGAAAGACACAAAGAAGAAAGGAACACAGAAGGAAAAAAGAAAGAAGGAAGGTAGGAAAGAAAGAAGGAAAGGAGGAAGGAATGAAGGAAAGAAAGAAAGAAGGAAAGAAAGAAGGAAGGAAAGAAGGAAGCAAGGAAAGAAAGAAGTAAAGAAAGAAAGAAAGAAAGAAAGAAAGAAAGAAAGAAAGAAAGAAAGAAAGAAGTAAAGAAAGAAAGAAGGAAAGAACGAAAAACACAAAGAAGGAAGGAAAAGAGAAGGAAGGAAAGAAACAGACAAAGAATGAAGGAAAGAAAGAGACAAAGAATGAAAGAAAGGAAGAAAAAGAAAAGAAGGAAAGAAAGAAGGAAAGACGGAAAGAAAGAAGGAAAGAAAGAAACAAGGAAAGAAGGAAGGAAACAAGGAAAGAAAGAAGCAAAGAAAGAAAGAAGGAAAGAAAGACACAAAGAAGGAAGGAAAAGGAAGGAACGAAAGAAAGAACGGTAGAAAGAAAGAAGAAAACAGGAAAGAAGAAACAAAAAAGAAGGGAGGAAAATAAATAAAGAAACAAAATAAAGAAAGAAAGAAAATAAAGAAAGAGAGAAAAGAAAGAAAAAAGAAAAAGGAAAGAAAGAAAATCACAAAGAAGGAAAAGAGAAGGAAGGAAAGAAAGAGAGAAAGAAAGCAGGAAAAAAGAGACAAAGAAAGAAAGAAAAAGGAAAGAAAGAAGGAAAGAACGAAAGAAGGCAAGAAAGAAAGAAGAATAGAAGGAAGGAAAGAAGGAAGGAAAGAAAGAAAGAAAGAAAGAAAGAAAGAAAGAAAGAAAGAAAGAAAGAAAGAAAGAAAGAAAGAAAGAAAGAGGGAAGTAAGAAACAAAGAAGCAAGGAAAAAGAAGGAACGAAAGTAACAAGGATAGAAAGAAAAAGCAAAAAAAGGAAGAAGGAAAGAAAATAAAGAAAGAAGGAAAGAAAGAGATAAAGAACGGACGAAAGAACGGAAAGAAAGAAGGAAGGAAAGAAAGAAAGAAGGGAAGATAAAAGGAAGTAAGAAAAGATAAGAGAGAGAGAGAGAGAGAGAGAGAGAGAGAGAGAGAGAGAGAGAGAGAGAGAGAGAGAGAGAGAGAGAGAGAGAGAGAGAGAGAGAGAGAGAGAGAGAGAGAGAGTAAGAAAGAAAGAAAGATTCAGAAGCTCTACCCATTTTTTTTTTCCACAAAGTATTCATATTAAAGTTCATAAAACTCTACAAACATAATTTCATTACAGTCAAAACAGATGTAAGATGTTTCCGGTGAGTTTAGTGAGTTCAGGAATGAGACAGTTGCACATCAGTTCTCAAAATTATGAAGGCAAAGAGTCCAAATTTAATCCAAAAGTAACTGTTTCAGATTCGAATCGAATTGATAACGTATAGTATAGAAATATAAGTAGACAAAGGGTCGTGTATTTCCAAACTATGTAATTTAAAATCTTTTACGGTTTGCAGAAGTATTTTATGTGATCAATTCTCGGCAGACCTCGTTCAGATTATCAACTTATTACCTACCTAGCGGAAACTGCCATCGGATTTGCCTGTTAACACTCCAGCGCCTTGCGGCAACTTATTACAGAAACAGTTATTTTAACCCGTAAATTATCTATAATACATTTCTAGTTCTCAGATTCAGATACGTTTAATTCAATTAGGTTCCGTCATCAGTAATGTAGATTTTTTTATTTTGGTGTTTTGGAAAATTTATTGGGTTTATTTTGTTTGACAATGCCATTTACAGAATGCCATAGTGTTGCATACATTGTCTTCATTTGTTTATATACAATCACAAATTAGTGATAACACAGTCTGAATTTACGAGTCCTTCTAAAACACTATTGGAAACAAGGTTTTCCGTTATCCTAAAGATGAATATCTGGTAACTCTAAGCTCTATGTACCCTGTATTCATTTGAACATCATTTTATTCCTCGTCCGATATGACTTAACGTTAGACGTTTTCCCTTATCCTGAAAGATGTATGTCTGGTAACTCTAAGCTCTATGTACCTGTATTCATTTAAACATCATTTCATTCATCTCCCGATATGACTTAACGTTGGAGGTTTCCTTTATCCGGAAAGATGAATGTCTGGCAACTCTAATCTCTATGTACCCTGTACTCATTTGAACATCATTTCATCCATCGTCCGATATGACTTAAAGTTGGAAGCTTTCCATTATCCTAAAAGATTTATGTCTGGTAACTCTAAGCTCTATGTACCCTGAACTCATTTGAATATCATTTCATCCATCGTCCGATATGACTTAACGTTGGAGGTTTTCCCTTATCCTGAAAGATGAATGTCCGGTAGCTCTAAGCTCTATGTACCCTGTACTCATTTGAACATCATTTCATTCAGCGCCTGATATGACTTAACGTTGGAGGTTTTCCCTTATCCTGAAAGATGAATGTCTAGTAACTCTAAGCTCTATGTAACCTGAACTCATTTGAACATCATTTCATTCATCGTCCGATATGACTTAACGTTGGAGGTTTTCTTTATCCTGAAAGATGAATGTTTGGTAACTCTAAGCTCTATGTAACCTGAACTCATTTGAACATCATTTCATTCATCGTCCGATATGACTTAACGTTGGAGGTTTTCCCTTATCCTGAAAGATGAATGTCTAGTAACTCTAAGCTCTATGTAACCTGAACTCATTTGAACATCATTTCATTCATCGTCCGATATGACTTAACGTTGGAGGTTTTCTGTATCCTGAAAGATGAATGTCTGGTTACTCTAAGCTGTATGTACCCTGTACTCATTTGAACATCATTTCATTCATCGTCCGATATGACTTAACGTTGGAGGTTTTCTCTATCCTGAAAGATGAATGTCTGGTTACTCTAAGCTGTATGTACCCTGTACTCATTTGAACATCATTTCATTCCTCGTCCGATATGACTTAACGTTAGACGTTTTCCCTTATCCTGAAAGATGAATGTCTGGTAACACTAAGCTCTATGGACCCTGTACTCTTTTGAACATCATTTCATTCATCGTCCGATATGACTTACCGTTGGAGGTTTTCTCTTATCCTGAAATATGAATATCTGGTAACTTTAAGCTCTATGTACCCTGTACACATTTGAACACAATTTCATCCAGTGTCCGATATGACTTAACGTTGGAGGTTTTCTTTATCCTAAAATATGAATGTCTGGTAACTTTAATCTCTATGTATCCTGTACTCATTTGAACATCATTTCATTCCTTGTCCGATATGACGTAACGTTGGAGGTATTCCCTTATCCTAAAATATGAATATCTGGTAACTCTATTCTCTATGTATCCTGTACTCACTTGACATCATTTCATTCATCGTCCGATATAACGTAACGTTGGAGGTTTTCTTTATGCTGAAAGATGAATGTGGGGTAAGCTCTATAGAAACTGGGTTCTTTTGGGCATAATTTCATTCTACGTCTGATATGACTTACTAATATTGATGCTAAATTAAGATATAGACACACAGATACGTGTACACGGTGTCTTTATATTAATATACATTTTAGAACAGTTTTAGAATTACTATTATTACCTGTTAAACGCCCATTTAATTCAGTTACACGTCAGCCTTCAAACAAAAGAAATTCCACCTAAACAAGTGAATGTCTTTCTTTTCCACAATTTTTTGCAGATTGTTTTTCCTCACTTTGTGTAACTATTACCTCAACTGTTTTTCGTTACACATGACCTAATATCTGGCGTGTTTGATGTTTCTTTCTTACGTTTAATCTCAAGGAAATAACTTTCCTAGGCTGCCATATGTTCAGTGCAAACTTTCACATGAGGCAATTTAATGGCTGGCGATAACGCCTACTTTACGAGGGGAATGTACATATTTAGATCAAACAATCAGCCATGATATACACGACCTTGATAGCTTATTGCATGTGTAACATCCTCTTGCAAATTCGCGACGTAGTAGTTCCTGTTACGATTTAAACGTAAGGCATAACGTTCACGAGTAGGCGTGCTGTTTGTTCAACATTACTTCTGAACATCAAGGACTGAGTCTGAAGGAGAACAACTGGAGCATTACTACGCCTACATAATGTAACACAGAAGTGATGCCTAGGGATTTAAACCGTTATTTTCGGTTAGAGGTTATAACTGTCGCAGTCGCTATGCGTTAGCGATTACACAAATGGTTAACTTTATCTGTTTCCATGACCCATGTCGCCAGGCAAATGTTGGGTAGTTTCCTGTTCCCCCATTTCATTTCCGCTATCATGTCATCTCTCATCTGGTGGTCTCTTTCAGGGTAATAGAGCCGGTAGGTAACTAAGAGCTGCGTGTCAGGATGATATTTCCCTGGTGAACACTTCCATCTCGGGTAGGAAAGTCTCAGGTCTCCGGGCCAACAATGGTGAGGCGCTTCAGGACCTGGTGGGTGGATATTAAATGTTAAATGGAGCTCTACTTCAAACGCCCGAAGACGCCGATCTCTGACTCCCGGGAGACGACTGAGGGCTCCGGAGTGTTTTCCGTTAGGGCAATTCCTAGGGTCTATAAAGCCGCCCCATCGACAACCTCAAGACGGGTGGAAGTGGATATGCTACTTACGCGCGTCAACCCCGCAGGGAAGACTACCGCCCGCCTCGGTGACGTAGATGGTAGCGCGTCTGCCTCACGCTCAAGATGTCCCGAGTTCGAATCTCGGTCAGGGTGAGTTTCCTGGATAAGGTTTTTCCAGGGTTTTCCCTTATCCTGAAAGACGAATGTCGAGTAAGTCTAAGCTCTTTGGACCCCGGGCTCATTTGAGCATCATACCACCCATTCCATTCATCGTCCGATACGACTTAACGTTGAAGGTCGTAAATTACAGGAAAAAAAAAACCGGATAACTTCGGTGGGGCCACCTGGTTATCTAGTGCACCTTCTATTAGTACCCGGGATTTCTTAGACAACGCCCTGCCACCTCCGGGTGGCCAAAGACTGGCCGGAAGTACCGGATTTCTCGTGGGTGTCGGGAACACACTGCCCCCTCGAGACCAACCCAATCCGAACATCTCCCGTAGGGGAGGTGCTCAGCTGTTCGGTACGAGGTTCCTCTAGTAACATCAGAGGTACCAAGAGTGCTAAGGGTCCGCACCGGTGAGTGGATTCATTTCATTTCATGCCCAAGGTTCTACTCCCGTAGGACCAAGGGCCCGGGCCTCCTTCGACCAGGGAGTTACCGAGCTGTCCCGAAAGGGCGCCCGGCAGCTCCGTGGGGCTTTCATAGGGCAAGACCTAGAGACTAAGAAGCCCCCCCCCCATCTGGTCCTGTGGACTCAAGACGGGATGGAAGTGGATACGCCACTTACGCGCGCCAACTCCAAAGTGGGAAGGCTACCGACATGATCTCGGTGGGGCCGCTTGGTGATATAGCACACCTACTAGCTATGCTGGCTGGTACGCGGGAAGGCCGCGCCGTGGCTTATTGGTTAGACCGCTTGGCTCTCACCAAGGCGGCCCGGGTTCGATCCCACACGACCGCAAAGTGAGATTAGTGGTGGACAACATGGCGCTGGGGCGGGTTTTCTCCGAGATCTCCGGTTTCCCCCGCCATCTCATTCCACCGGTGCTCCATCTTCATCTCATGTATCATCAGTGTCACCGCCTGCGGTGCCGTATGTAGTAAAAGCGGGCGTTAAATACTACACACACTAGTACGCGGGAATATTAATGGCTTCCCTCAACCTCGTCGGGAGAGGTACCCGATCTCCCACGAGTATCGGGAACCACTGCCTCTTCGAGTCCAACCCAATCCGAACAACTTCCTATCAGGGAGGGGCTTGAATTTTCGGCCCGAGGTCTCTCTAATAACATCAGGGGTAGCACGTTACTAGGGGTCCCCAGTGCCCGCACCACGGCAGCTGAAGGGGACGGATCCCTTGCCCTACGGGGACCGGTGAGCGGATACCGGTTGTATTAGCCTGCGGGGAAGTTTTCAACTGTTTAATTGTAGGGACCCTGCCATATGCTCTGCCGTCCTGTCTCCTCTCGCCTCGTCTTTTCTCCTGGAGATACCTCACTTGGGTACAGGTACAAAAGATGAAGTAACGTGCACAGAATAGGGAATACGGTCTATATATTCTGTGGGTCATTACTCTCCTACCATGGTGCTTCACGAAGCCTCGGGTCTTCCGTACGTGGAGGATGAGATTAGGCGTCGGGCATCAAAATTCTATGCTACTTTATCCAGACATATAAGTGTCCTTGTTAGATCATTGGGAGATTATGAGCGCACTAGACGCCGTTCCAGGCTATTTCGGGTACCCCGCATGGCTTGCGGGCACCCGAGATAACTCAGGAGCTAATCCACATAATCTACTAAGCGATTTGGCATCAAAATCTTCGGACCAAATAACAAACTTTAAAATTAAAACAACAGGGTGTAAGGTCATGCCCACAACCTGAAGATACATAAAAATTGTAACCTCAAAAAGAAATTTCGACCTCAAAACTCACCATACATCCTACAAAATCTAAATGGAAAACTTTACCTGCGGTAAAACCCTTAACGGGTGGTCACGCAACAAAAAACTTCTGGCTTTATACAGCCAGCCAGCACCTCGGTCGGTCGGTCGGTCCGTGCGGAATTACCTCTGTAGCATAGCCTAGTCCATATGACTACGAGAAAAACAAAGTATAGCCACTTACTAGTAGATGGTGTCCAACTTTTATCTTATGATCTATCACATCTTCTTTTTCTGCGTGAAACTTTTGCACTTTATTCACTCAAGTAACCATGCATTAGAAAAGTTTTTTTTTGATTGCCATGAATGTGTCATAGCTCAGCAAACAATAGCTAAACGCATCTACCTCCTAGGTTTACCAATTATGTACTAGAGCTGTTCAATAAAGAATGATCATAACTTTTTTACGGTCATAATTTTTCGCACTAAAATTCAACCTTATTATATTCTGTTAGCTTAATGTGAAACAAACACGCCGTAGTAGTTTCATTGTTGGTACTTCCTGTGAGAACCAGGCAAGTTTAGACATGTTCAGTATCGCCTACCGATGCAATGGAGGTAACACGCGAGGAACAATATGCGGCTTTGAAATTCTGCTTTCGTCTCAACAAATCTTCAGTTGAGGCCTATACATTGTTACAGGAGGCCTATGGAGAGTCTGTTCTTCCGTACAGCACAGCTCGAAGGTGGTTTAAAATGTTTAAAGAGGGGAGACAATCAATTTCAAAGAAAGGTGGACCCGGTGCTCCAGTTACGGCTCTTACGGAAGAAAACATCAACACAAATTACCTTAAGATCACTTTCTGAAATACTGAACATTTCATTGCGTGCCACCTACACGTTGGTGACAGAAACATTACACATGAGACGTGTTTGTGCGCGATGGGTTCCAAGACTGTTGATTACCAAACAAAAGAACATTCGCATGCAATTAAAGTTGATGTTAGAGAAAGATCCGGAGTCTCTTTCAAATGTAATCCCTGCTGATGAAACTTGGCTACATCATTTTGATCCTGAGAGCAAACAGCAAAGCTCAGTGTGAAAATCTCCTTCATCACCAACCCTCCAAAAAAGCAAAAGTGGTTGCTTCTGCTGGGAAAGTTATGGTCATCTCATTCTTTGATATTTATAGAATGGTTTATCAGCATGTTGTACCTGCACACACATCAGTAACTGAACAATACTACAGGGATGTCCTGAAAACATTGCATGTCCATATCAGGCGCAAAAGACCACATTTCCATGAAGCAGGCTGGATGCTGCACCATGATAATGCGCGATGTTGTTGCTGAATGTGTTGCAAGAATCAACGTGAAGTACATCCCTCACCCTCCGTATAGTCCGGATTGAGCTCCATGTGACATTTTTCTATTCCCTAACTTGAAGAAACGTCTTCGTGGGAGGCATTATCCATCATCAGAAGCAGTGGTGAAGGCTGCGGAGGCGATTTTGAAGGATCTCTCAAAAATTGTTTCCAGAATGTCTTTGAAGACTGGCAGAAACATGGGACAAGTGCATCGCATTCAGGGGAGACTATTTTGAGAAGGACCATAAAAAATTTTGATCATTCCTTATTGAACAGCCCCCGTAGAATGAAGAGTACTTTCAGAGGACATTCGCAGAAAATTCAAGATGTACACGAGGGTTGGCTGATAAGTCCCAGGCTTCACAATAAAAAATAATAATAAAAAGCATTTTATATTTTTTTCTCTTTATTTCTAAACATAATCTGCAGAAACGCTAATATATTTGTCATATCGTGTTTTAATCTAATTAAATCATCTCTGTAGTGTGATTTACTTATAATGGTCTTCAAAATAGTTATTTACCGCAGCAATGCCCACCTCGTTGCTGTGAAATCTTCGTCCTCCAAACATTTTTTGAGGTTCGGGAACAGATGGTATTTACTGCGTGCTAGATCTGGCGAATAGGGTGAACCTTCAAGCAATTCGAATTTTAATTCGCATAATTTTTTCATTACAATGACTAAAAGATGGTCCGGATCATTGTTGTGAAGAAACAAGGTTTGTTTCTTTGAGCAATAAGGCCTTTTTCTTGTCATCACATCACTCAAACATTGCAGTAAGCTTCCGTAGCAGTCACCAGTCATACTTTTACCCCTATATCGAGTAAGGCAGGGATGTAGAATTAGTCCAGTATTATTTAACCTATATATCGATATTATTTTAGAGGAGGTATCAAGTTGTAGGGTACATTCACCAGTTATTAATAATAAAGAAATACCGGGGCTATTGTTTGCAGATGACCTAGTAGTTGGGTCCATATCAAGTGGAGGGCTGAAAAGAGCAATCGAGGCAGCCAATTCTTATTGCAATAAATGGGGTTTGAAAGTGAATGAAAACAAAACAAAGATTATGGTCTTCAAAAAAGGATACATGTTGCATAAGGATGAGAAATGGGAGGTTAATAGAAGTGAAATAGAGGTAGTAAGGAGATTTGATTATTTGGGTACAAGGTTGAGTTCAGATGGCAGCTGGAAAGAACAAAAAAAGATGTCTGTGGCAAAAGGTAAAATGGCCATGAGACTGATAAGATCATGCTACAGTAAACTGCCAGATATAAATGTCAAATGGTTGGAGAGGATCTATACGGCAGTAGTAGAAAATAGAATGTTACATGGATCAGAGGTTTGGGGAATAGATGAGGCTTGGAGAGAGACTGATAGAGTGTATAGATCCTTTTGTAAATACATATTGGGATTACCAATAGCATCACCTAATGGGGCAGCACAATTAGAACTAGGCAGACATTCTACTAAAATTAAAATCTTGTCAAGGGCAATGAAATATTTATACAGAATCACTAACTTGGAAGATGGCAATATAATTAAAGTATGTTTTCATATTCAAAAGAGAAGTAACTGGGGTGGGTCTTGGGCACATAAAATGTATGACTTGTTGAAGCAGATAGGTATGGGTCATTCTTGGATAAATGCAGAGTATGGGTATAGAGGCTTCTGGAAATACGTTGAGATTAGAAGATATTGAAGGACAAGGCATTTTTTGCTAGTACAAGTGATAAAAGCTCATTGAGGCTACATAGAGAAATAAAAACAACCTGGGGGAGGGAAGGATATGTAGACACATGTAATAAGAACAGGAGTGAGAAACTTGAAAGGTATAGGTCAAGAGAGGTAGCTAGATAAATGTCAATTGTGTGGAGAAGAGAATGTAGATTTCCATTGTATATTGTAGTCAAACAAAGATATGGAGACAGCAGTCCTGACTACGTAAATGGGACAATTTGGGAGGAGAAGTAGTAATTAGAAAAATGTTGTCAGTAAATGGAGAAAGGAACCTGAGAAATATAGGGAAGTATTTAGGGAAAGTTAAAGAGAGATGCCTAAGAATAATTAAGAGGAAAATGAGAGTAGGATAGTTGAAATGCCAAAATGTGTAAAAAGGAGTAGAGGGCCTCCAGTACACAAAAACCTAGGGTTAGGTGTATTGGGACCGAATTATTATTCAATGGCAAGCAACATGCTAGGAATTTCAGGATTTAGGAATATACGGTGTTTTCCAGTATGGAGTTTATAATTGTAAACTTGATTTTGTATTTCCATTTGATGATGCAAAAGGAAAGATGATAAATAAATTACAAATTACGTTTACCCATTTCCAAGTTGTCAATAAAAATAATTCCCTGTGCATCCCAGAAAACATTTGTCATAACCTTGTTAGGAGATAAAATTGACTTCCCCTTTTTGGAGTTAGTACACCTGGCGCAGGCCACTGTTTTGACTCTGATTTACTTTCTGAACTGTAGTGAGGTATCCAAATTTCATTCATAGCTATAAGCCGTCTCAAAAATTCACTGAGATTTAGAGCTCCAAATTCTTAACAGAAACAGCTATTCTTTGCAACTTTTGATCAGGTGTCAACAAACTGACAGAGCTTGTGAAAGCCCAAAACTATACTTAAAAAATTACCTGCGCGTTCTTTTGATATGTTTACAGCCTCCGCTATCTCAAACAACTTTAATCTGCGATCTTTTAGTGCTAAATGATGATTTTTTTCAATGATCTCTGGAGTTGTGACTTCCACAGGGCGTCCAGAGCGAGGCTCATCACTAGTGTTCGTACGTCCCATTTTAAACTCTACAACCCACCTTTTAATCATTGTATATGAAGAGGCAGAATCTTTCAATTTACTGTCCATTTCCTCCTTGATTTCTTTAGGTGTTAACCCTTTCAAATGTGAGTATCCAATCACTGCTCCGTTTACCAAATCCTCATTTTCATGTAACCTCTACACTAGTCTTGTTTAAAATGCTGTCATTCAAAAACTAAATGAGCTGTTGAGCTGTAACTATAGATACAAGCTAGTCTAGAGTTGTTAAAATTAAAAAGCGATTCAATTATTTTTATATCTTCAGTATAGTTTGAGTTGGAAGCCGGAACTTCACATGAATTACACAAATTACTAGGTGTATCTGAGATGCTTCATTAGGTGCACTGCCGATTTGTTTATAAACATGAAAATTCTTGTTTGGCATTTATAATTTATTTGATAAGCATTCTGCCTCACAACTTTCTTCTTATTCCTACTGCTTTATAATAACCATAAAAATCGAAAGATTAAATTCGGCTACATAAACAAATAACCTAAAAACCAAGACATGTCTTACTTGAATTAATTCATTAACAAAAGAGTGTATAAGAAGGCTTTGGCCATATAATTTATGTAGATTTTCATTTGTTGACATTTCAATTCAATATTTTTCTTAATATCCAGTCAAATATGGAAAAGCAATTTGATTTATTGTTACTTCTAACGGTTTTTTCATGCATTACAAAAAGTAATTGGGTAACCACGAACAGTAAGCTACTTATTAGCTCTCTTCCCTGAGGACCTCGTATTCCCAATATGCATCATCGACCTGATAAATATCGCTTACAATTCTTAGTACACAACGTATTCTTACTGATCGATGGGACCATATTTTGGTGAAAATTTGATATCAAATTTCTGGATATAATGCAATAATACTGTTACTTCACCGATTAAGACAATAATATTACAAATTTCAACTGAAAAAAAAATATTTAGTTTTGATTTCAAAGAACAAAGAACATGTGAATAAAGCAACTAAACTCGTCGAACGTTTTTGGAACAATGGATCAAACACAGCACTCCTATTCAATCGTAGACAAGAGGGGAGATGTGGGTAAAACTTGAATCCACCATTCGTGGATCAATAAGGAGAGACAAACGAAGGTTTTCCATTAAGTTCACTCGAGGAGATAGAAGACAATATTTCTCGTAACATCGTGTACAACCCCATCATCCACTTGGGCAAATAACAGCCTCTTTGCTTGAAATTGTTTAGTTAAGCTATTGATTTGCGCTTACCAAATAATTCAACTGCACTCAGAACGTCTAACTTGTTTTGCATGTCTATTGACTGTGCCTTCTTAACGCCACATTGCACCACCATCTTTTAATAGATATGACTGCTACAGAATATCTACATCAGACATTGAATGAAATGATGTTCAAATGAGTACAGAGTACATAGAGCTTAGAGTTACCAGACATTCATCTTTCAGGATAAGGGAAAACCTCCAACGTTAAGTTATATTCGAAGATGAATGAAATGATGTTCAAATGAGTACAGGGTACATAGAGCTTAGAGTTACCAGACATTCATCTTTCAGCATGACAGAAAACCTCCAACGTTAAGTCACATCGGACGATGAATGAAATTATGTTAAAAGAGTACAGGGTACATAGAGCTTAGAGTTAGAAGACATTCGTCTTTCAGAATAAGGGAAAACCTCCAACGTTATCGTATCGGACGATGAATGAAATGATGTTCAAATGAGTACAAGTTACATAGAGCCTAGAATAACCAGACATTCACCTTTCAGGATAAGGGAAAACCTCCAACGTTAAGTCATGTTGGACGATGAATGAAATATTTTCAAATGAGTACAGGGTACATAGAGCTTAGAGATACCAGACATTCATCTTTCGGGATAAGGGAAAACCTCCAACGTTAAGTCATATCGGACGATGAATGAAATATGTTCAAATGAGTACAGGGTACATAGGGCTTAGAGATACCAGACATTTATCTTTCAGGATAAGAGAAAACCTCCAACGTTAAGTCATATCAGACGATGAATGAAATATGTTCAAATGAGTACAGGGTACATAGAGCTTAGAGTTACCAGACATTCATCTTTCAGGATAAGGGAAAATCTCCAACGTTAAGTCATATCGGACCATGAATGACATGTTCAAATGAGTACAGGATACATAGAGCTTAGAGTTAGCAGACATTTATCTTTCAGGATAATCTCTATGGACCCTGAGCTCATTTGAACATGACTTTATCCAGTTCACTCATCTTCCGATACGACTTAACGTTGGAGGCCGTCAACTAAAAGATGCGAGAATAATCCATCAAAATATATTACAAGTAATTAATTTCATAGGATAATCCAAGGTTAGTTTAAAGAAATTTAACATAACTTAATGGTCGAAATTTGGCATTATAGTTAGTGGTATTATTTGGAATATTAAATAATTTTGCAGCTACTAAATTAATACAAATATGTGCGTGCAGGGCTATACAGGGTGTTAATTTTGAACAAGTCTTACTCTAGTTCACTTATTTGATGCGAGTTTTACCTGATGAAAGGCGCAAATGTGGAGTTTCTATCAAAAGAGCTTTCTACTTTGCAAGACATAGTAAAGTGGTATAACTGTATTAGAATTAGGTACTCTTATCAAAGAAAAAGCTATCTGAAGCCAGGAGGACATCCATTGGAAATCATTTTGAATAGTCTTTTGTTTCTTACAACAACTTGTATTTACGAGGGCAGTTCAATAAAGGATAATCATAATTTTCTACGGTCACAATTTTTCGCACTTAAATTCGATCTTATTATTCTGTTAACATAATGTGAAATAAACACGCCGTAGTAGTTTCATTTTTGGTACTCCTGGTTCCCGCCTGTGAGAACCAGGCAAGTTCAGACATGTTAAGTATCGCCTACCGCTGCAATGGAGGTAACACGCAGTTAAAGTTGATGTTAGAGGAAGATCCGGAGTTTCTTTTAAACGTAATCACTGCTGACGAAACTTGGCTACATCATTTTGATCCTGAGAGCAAACAGCAAAGCTCAGTGTGGAAATCTCCTTCATCAACAACTCCCAGAAAAGCAAAAGTGGTTGCTTCTGCTGGGAAAGTTATGGTCACCTCATTCCTCGATATTCATGGAATGGTTTATCAACATGTTGTACCTGCACACACATCAGTAACTGGACAATACTACAGGGATGTCCTGAAAACATTGCAAGTCCATATCAGGTGCAAAAGATCTCATTTCCGTGAAGCAGGCTGGATGCTGCACCACGATAATGCGCGGCCGCATATTGCCAATGTTGTTGCTGAATATCTTGCTAAAAATCAACGTAAAGTGCATCCCTAACCCTCCCTATAGTGCGGATTTAGCCCTATGTGACTTTTTTCTAGTGCCTAACTTGAAGAAACGCCTTCGTGGGTGGCATTATCCATCATCAGAAGCAGTGGTGAAGGCTGAGGAGGCGATTTTGAAGGATCTCTCAAAACTGGTTTCCAGCATGTCTTTGAAGACTGGCAGAAACGCAGGGACAAGTGCATCGCATTCAGGGAAGACTATTTTTGAGAAGAACCATCAAAATTATGAGTATGTGTAAAGGAACGTTGTCAAAAAAATTATAATCATTCTTTATTGAACAGCCCTGGTAATATTCAAACCCCGTAAAGGTATTTTATTGTGTAATCCTCCTTTCCTTTTCATCAGTAATGAAATAAAATCAACGCTTTAGAAAACCCGAATATATTACGTAACCTACCGCAAGTTTCGATCTCTTTTCGCCTTTTCTTTCCATCATATCATATATTCATGCAGTGCTACGTACGGATTCATTAACATTTGAAGACTAATGGATCGACAGTCATTGCTGACGTCATATCTTGTCCACTGCGGTGAACCACGGGCCGGAATAAAATGAACCCTTAATATATTATCTGCTTAAAGTGCGCTAACTGGACTGATCGCGATGAAACGAGAAAGTCATTTTATGATAGTGTTTGCACAGAACAGTATGTGTATTTACTCTATGTAATTAATCGAACTGGAAAACTTCCTAAAGACTAGACATGAATATAGTTGGCCTTGGCTAGCCTCTCTAATTTGTCGGTCTAACCTGCCGTTCTCTACTTCTGTACAAACTATATTTACGACCATGGGTCAAAAAGTAATGCCTCCTATTTTTTTCTCTCTTCTAACTGCCAAGGAAATTTAATCCAATTTACATAGCTTGAAAACTACAACATTGACGATTAATATGTCATCATTCAATATAATCTCCGTTCTTTTCCACAGTTTTGGTCCAGTGTGGTAAAACACACGGTCTTGCTTCCTAAGCCATTGACGCACGGACGTTTTCACAGATGAAGGGCAAACATCATTGGCAGATTGAAAGCGAAGCGGCAGGCCGGTGACTGCAGTGTCTCCATGCAACATTCAGCGAGTCGATGACATCATTCGTGGTGATCGCCGGGTAACAACAGGTGAACTGTGTCGCATTACCTCCCTAAGTTGACGATCATTCAACAACTGGGTTACTCAAAAGTTTGTTCACTTGGGTATCAAGAATGTTAACCGCCCAAAATAAAGAAACAAAGAAAACAATAGTCTCCGAACACTTGCAGCGCTTCAATTTGGAGGGAGAGGAGTTTCTGAAAAAAAATTGTTACTGGAGACGAAACGTGGGTTCATTTTTTTGAAGTTGAATCAAAGAGGCAGTCAATGGAATGGCATCATACAACGTTACCGAAGAAAATAAATTCAAAACTCAGCATTCGGTAGGGAAAGATATGGCGACAGTGTTGTGGGATGCAGAGGGTGTGCTTATGATTGATTTTTGGAGCAGGAATGCACAATAAATTCTGTCCAATATATCAGAACTCTCAAGAAGCTGAAAGCACGTCTTCGCTGACTTCGCGCAACAAAAACTATGGCGGATGTTCTTCTTTTGCATGACGATGCAAGACCACACACCAGCCGTTACACCACTGCAGAAATTGAGAAATTGGGATGGCGAGTCGTACCTCACCGCCCATACAGCCCTGACCTGGCACCATCAGACTTCCATCTGTTGGGGCCACTAAAGGAAGCTCATCGTGGGATTCATTTTGAAGATGAGGAGGCTGTGAAAACGTTCGTGCGTCAATGGCTTAGGAAGCAAGACCGTGTGTTTTACCACACTGGAATACATGCCCTAGTTAAAAGGTGGACCAAAACTGTGGAAAAGGACGGAGATTATATTGAATAGTGACAAATTAATCGTCAATGTTGTAGTTTTCAGGCTATGTAAATTGGATTCAATTTTCTTGGTAATTAAAAGAAAAAAAATAGGAGTCATTACTTTTTTACCCACACTCGTACATTCTCATCATCATCATCATCATCATCATCATCATCATCATCATCATCATTATTGCTGGATAGACTGCTTAAACGCTGGATTATACGTTATTACATTCATCGTCTCCCACCTCCTATGGTCGCTGGAGGGGAACGGTGTCAGATTGATTAGGAGGTAAACCTGACCTTTTTTCTCCTCAGGATAACCTAACCGATCATAGACATTTGTTTCCCTTGCCTCTCCAAACCCCTCGTCCATCGGAGTACTTTTGCACGCCTGTGCACAAACTATTTTTACAAACATTTATTCCTCTATGTAATAAATAGAACTGAATAACTTCCTAACTCCTAATAAGTTATCATAACTTGAAAATTTTCAAACTTAATGCACTTCACTTCAAAAAGACTTATAAAACGAGGGGGGACCGAAAAGCAACCGGACTCCGAGGGCGCTGCCACTCGTAGATGTAGTGCAGGGTTCTCACGCTAGATGGTGTTAGTGAAGACCTTTATGAAACAGCTGTGTAGACGGCGTCAGTGTAGAGCTGAACGTGCAAGTGTGGTATTGTGTTTCTCTGACTGTTGGCGGGTTACCTCTGCGAAGTCGTTATGGCAACTTTAAAATAACAAAGAGTGTGTGTGTGTGAAATTTTGTTTCCTACTTAAAAAAAAACTGCTGCGGAGACACACCAAATGCTTCAGGAAGCTTTCCAGGAGGACGCTATGAGCTGCACACAGGTTTTCGAGTGATTTGGGCGCTTTAAACGTGGTGAGATGTGTGTTGAAGACCAAGCTCGTTCTGGACGCCCTTCAACATCGTGAAACGAGGAGAACATTGAAAAGGTCCGCCAAAAGATCAACGAGGATCGTCGTCAAACGATCGACCAAATTTCAGCAGCGACAGGACTCAGTTGGAGCTCATGCCAGCGGATGTAGAGAGAGGATTTGCACATGAGACGTGTTGCTGCTAAATTTGTTCCGCGCCTTCTCACACAGGAGCACAAAACCATCCGCATGAATGTATGTCAGGACTTGAAAACAGAGACTGCACGTGATCCAAACTTCTTGAACAAAGTCATTACAGGGGATGAGAGTTGGTGTTATGGGTATGACCCAGAAACCAAGCAAGTGTCAAGCCAGTGGAGGACTCCCAACTCTTCCAGACCTAAAAAACAAGGCAAGTGAGGTCAAATGTGAAGACGATGATCACTATGTTTTTTGATATTCGTGGAATTGTGCATCGGGAATTGGTACACCCTGGCCAGACAGTTAACCAGCACTTTCACTTGGATGTATTAAGGCGTCTGCGAGAGCATGTGAGGAGGAAACGCCCGGAACTTTGGCGATCAAGTGACTGGTTTCTGCATCACGACAACGCTCCAGCACACACGGCCTTAGGAGTGACCCACTATTTGGCATCTCAGAGGTGGTCTGTCGTTGCCGTATTCGCCGGACATAGCCCCGTGCGACGTTTTCCGATTTCCACGAATGAAAAAAAAAAAACCTAAAAGGGGAGCGTTATGACGATGTGGAGGCGTTAAAAACAGCTTCGCAAAGGGCACTGCACAGTATCAAACTTGAAGAGTTCCAAACATGCTTCCAACAGTGGGAAAAGAGGTTTGACAGGTCATAGCATGTAATGGAGAGTATTTTGAAGGTGACTGAATAAAATTTTTATGCCAACAATCCAGTTTCCTTTGGTCCCCTCCTCGTATGACAATACTGTTAACACGAAGGTATTAAGTATTACAAATACCCTAATTTATCAAAAAAGTGCTAGTAGTTGGATTTTTTGTGACTATTTTAAATAGTTCGTAGTTTATTTCTCAGATCCACGTAATCACAATGATTCACTGAGATGTCATGCCAAATTTCATTTTAATCTGAACAGTATTATATTAAAATCTTACAGGAATAATTATCCAGTATACTTAATGCAGCGTACGTGCAATTGCAGGACTATTTCCGTGCTTGAGCTGAAGAAAAGAACAAATTAGCTTATATCTGCCACATAATAAATAAATATGACAGGAAATTTCGATCAATTCCTAGAACTCCTAGTGATTTAGCTGTCTATTGCGTTATGTCCAAAATATTTTATTAAGTGAAACATATTTAAATCCCAGTGGAAGGTTTCTACTCTGCTGGGCTTGTTAATTAAATTTCCTTCCCTGACGGATATTTTTAGAGCTAAGGTTGCGTCCAAAAGAAATGCCAGGGTAGTAAAAATAGTCGCAAAATAGCAAGGATGATACACCGTTCTTTACCAGTAGGGTCATGTTGGAGTATAAGACATATCAAGGGCAATTCACAAACAGTTGAATTTTCGTAACAAATGAACGCCAATATCTTAATCGGACAGGTAACGATGACGGAGTACTCATTCTTCTGTCATTTGCGTAAGCATGAAGGATGAAGCATGGTGCCGGCTTTCGGAATAAGGAATCTGCTTGCTCATAGCGAACAATTTGCATACAGGGAGGAGAAAGGGGGATAAAGAGCACTTTCCCACATTACTCTGCTCCATCGTCTTGCACCATCTCAAAGATTTCGTCATAGGAGTGAATGTTCCAGCAATTTCCAATAAACACAAAAGAGTTGCCTGTCATAATTAATCTGTTGCTTATACAAGATGTAACAAAAAGGTATTTCAAGCTTTGGGAAATCATTTCTTGCATGTAAAGACAAAAAATGATAGATGAGAGTCGGCTAATAAGTCCCGGGCCTCAAAATAATGTAAATGACAGCCATTTCTTACTTCTCACCATAATTACCAGAAGTGCTAATATACCTTTACTCATCCTCATAATTTTGACGGTCCTTCTCAAAATAGTCTCCCCTAAATGCGATGTACTTGTCCCAGCGTTTCTGCCAGTCTTCTAAGACATGCTGGAAACTCTTTTTGGAGAGATCCTTCAAAATCGCTTTCACCACTGCTTCTGATGATGGATAATGCCTCCCACGAAGGCCTTTCTTCAAGTTAGGGAATAGAAAATGGTAACATGGGGCTAAATCCGGACTATAGGCAGGGTGAGAGATGCACTTCACGTTGATTTTTGCAAGATATTCAGCAACAACATTGGCAATATGCGGCCGAGCATTATCGTGGAGCAGCATCCAGCCTGCTTCACGGAAATGTGGTCTTTTGCGCCTGATATGGACTTACAATGTTTTCAGAACATCCCTGTAGTATTGTCCAGTTGCTGATGTGTGTGCAGGTACAACATGCTGATAAACCATTCCATGAATATCAAAGAATGAGATGACCATAACTTTCCCAGTAGAAGCAACCACTTTTGCTTTTTTGGGGGTTGGTGATGAAGGAGATTTCCACACTGAGCTTTGTTGTTTGCTCTCAGGATCAAAATGGTGTAGCCAAGTTTCATCACCAGTGATTACGTTTGAAAGAAACACCGGATCTTCCTCTAACATCAACTTTAACTGCATGCAGACATGCATGCGAATGTCCTTTTTTTCGGGAATCAACAGTCTTGGAACCCATCGCGCACAAACACGTCTCATGTGTAATGTTTGTCACCAACGTGTGGGTGGCACCCAATGAAATGTTCAGTATTTCAGAAAGTGATCTTAAGGTAATTAGTCGATCCTCTGTCACAATGGCAGATGCAGTGTTGAGAGCAGTAACTGGAGCACTGGGTCCACCTTCCTTTGAAATTGATCGTCTCGCCTCTTTAAATATTTTAAACCACCTTCGAGCTGTGCTGTAGCGAAGAACAAACTCTCCATAGGACTCCTGTAACATTGTATAGGCCTCAACTGAAGATTTGTTGAGACGAAAGAAAAATTTCAAAGCCGCATATTGTTCCTCGTGTGTTACCTCCATTGCAGCGGTAGGCGATACTGAACATGTCTGAACTTGCCTGGTTCTCACAGGCGGGAACCAGGAGTATCAACAATGAAACTTGTACGGCGTGTATGTTTCACATTAAGCTAACAGAATATAATAAGATTGAATTTTAGTGCAAAAAATTATGACCGTAAAAAGTTATGATCATTCTTTATTGAACAGGCGACGTATTTCTCATATCGGTGTTTTAGTTTAATTAAAGCATCTTTATAGTGCGAGTTGCCATGGTCCTCAAAAAAATAATGACTTCCTCTTTGCTGTGAAATCTTCGTTCTCTAAGAAATTTACTGAGCATTGTCGTGAGGAAACAAATGAGATCTTTTTCTTTTCACCTCATCACTCAAACGTTGCAATAAGCTTCCGTAGTAGTCAGCAGTGTCATTTTTACCCTTTTCCAAATAACCAATAAAAATAATTATTCCTTGTACATCGTACAAGACACTCGTCATAACCTTGTTAGCTGACAAAATTGTATTTGCCCTTTTTGGAGGTGGTTCACTTTAAGCAATTCACTGTTTTGACTATGATTTACTTTTTTGATTGTAACGATGTATCCAAGTTTCGTCCCTGGTAAAAAAACCACCTAAAAAATTCACTGGGATATTTACGGTAGAGCTCCAAATTCTTAACAATCACAGTTTTTGTTTGCAGCTTTACATAAGATGTCAATAACCGCGGCATCCAACTTGCACAGACCTTGCCAAAGCCCAAAATATTACGTGCACGTTTTTTGATAGGTTTGCATCTTCTGGGACTGTTTGACGGATAACATTATATAGATTTACTGTTGAGATAGTTTATAACCATAATTATAAGTCAATAGCTTGTTTAGTTTTTGAATGACTATTTTAAACAAGACTAGAGCGGAAGTTTCACCAAACTGGAGGATTTGGAAAAACGAGCAGTGATTAAATAGTTCCATTTGAAAGGCTAAGCCTAAAGAAATCAAAGAAGGAAATGGGCAGTACCTTGGAAGACTTTGTCCCTTCATATACGAGGGCTGTTCAATTAAGAATGATCACAATTTTTCGCACTAAAATTCAGTCTTATTATATTCTGTTAGCTTAATGTAAAACAAACACGCCGTAGTAGTTTCACTGTTGGTACTCCTGGTTCCCGCCTGTGAGAACCAGGCAAGTTCAGATATGTTCAGTATCGCCTACCGCTGCAATGGAGGTAACATGCAGTTAAAGTTGATGTTAGAGGAAGATCCGGAGTTTCTTTCAAACGTAATCACTGCTGATGAAACTTGGCTACATCATTTTGATCCTGAGAGCAAACAACAAAGCTCAGTGTGGAAATCTCTTTCATCACCAACCTCCCAAAACAGCAAAAGTGGTTGTTTCTGCTGGGAAAGTTATGGTCATCTAATTCTTTGATAATCATGGAATGGTTTATCAGCATGTTGTACCTGCACACACATCAGTAACTGGACAATACTACAGGGATGTCCTAAAAACATTGCAAGTCCATATCAGGCGCAAAAGACCACATTTCCGTGAAGCAGGCTGGATGCTGCACCACGATTATGCGCGACCGCATATTGCCAATGTTGTTGCTGAATATCTTACAAAAATCAACGTGAAGTGATCCCTCACCTTCCCTATAGTCCGGATTTAGCCCCATGTGACTTTTTTCTATTCCCTTACTTGAAGAAACGCCTTCGTGGGTGGTATTATCCATCATCAGAAGCAGTGGTGAAGGCTGCGGAGGCGATTTTGAGGGATCTTTTAAAATGGTTTCCAGCATGTCTTTGAAGACTGGCAGAAACGTTGGGGCAAGTGCATCGCATTCAGGGGAGACTATTTTGAGAAGGACCATCAAAATTATGAGGATGAGTAAAGGTACGTTGTCAAAAAAAATTGTGATCCTTCTTTACTGTACAGCCCTCGTGCAATGATTAAAAGGTAGGCTGCACCGTTTAAAATGGTACGTTCGAGCACGAATGAGCCTCGCTCTGGACGCCCTGTGGAAGTCACAACTTCAGAGATCATTGAAGAAATTCATCGTTTAGTACTGGAAGACCACAGATTAACGTTGTTTGAGATAGCAGAGGCTCTAAACATATCAAAAGAAAGTGCAGGTGATATTGTAACTAATGTTTATTTGATTTCACAATGTCCCAGTGTCGAGTTTGTTGACACCTGATCAAAGGTTGCACAGAAAAACTATTTCTGTTAAGAATTTGGAGCTCTACCATAAAAATCTCTGGATATTTGAGAAGGGTTGTTACCATGGTTGAAACTTGGATACATTACTACACTCCAGAAAATAAATGACGGTCAATTGCGACAGGTGAACCAACTTCAAAAAAGGCAAATACAATTTTGTCAACTAACAAGCGTTTATTGGGATGCACAGGGAATTATTTTTGTTGATTACTTGAAAAAGGGTAAAAGTATAAACTGCTGAAAAACTACGCAAGCATGCTGCAACATTTGAGTGATGAGGTGAAAAGAAAAGTACCTCATTTGGCAAAGAAACTAATCTTGTTTCTTCACGACAATGCTCTGGCCCATCGTTTAGTCATGTAATGTTCGAATTAAAGTTTGAATTGCTTGAACATTCACCCTTTTTGCCAGATCTAGCATCCAGTGACTACAACCTAATCCCAATCCTCAAGTATATGACAAATGTAATGGCGTTTCTGGATATTATGTTGAAAAATAAAGAAAAAAAAAACGATATCTCATTATTCTGATGCCCAGGAATTATCAGTCAACCCTCGTATGTGTTATTTCCCCTCTCTTTCTTTGGGCAGGAAGTATTTCCTTCTGAGATATACCTTGTTACGGAATAATGCAATACTTTCAGTAAAACGCGATGTGATTCGTGATTGAAACAGTAGACTTTATGTCGATCATTATTCATTTGTTTCGTAACGAAAGCTACCAAATTATTCCAGAGTACTCCAAGGCCCTTTGTTACAAGCACGTCAACCTTGACCCGTAAGCAGAAGAAGAGCTAATGAATTAACTAAACAGCCCCAATGCACACAGCAAGGACACTTACGTAAGTACTGTCATAAGAAACAATCAAGCTTTGCTAGGGTTTCCAATTTACGTAACTGCTTCCTAACTGTCCCTCTCGGGAATACCACGCCTTAATCGCCTTAACTACTGCTCTGAAATTAGTTTAAACAACGTCACATTTACATCGATTTCGACGAAAACTTATTTATATTAATGGATATAAACATTCTAATAAATATTCTCAGTATATATTTCATTGTAGACACAAGGAAACCTAATCGAGATTCATTTGTTGCCTGGGAACTCCATACTTCTTCCATTACAAAGCGAGAACAAATGAGCACCAAAGTTCATCAAAATTTATACCAGTTTTCCTTGATACGCCTTTCTCTATAGCGAAGCCCGATATTTCGAGTTTCAATACAAAATACAAAGTTGGTAGAACTAATGTCAATAAAATTAAATAGGTACACATATCTAATGAGACAAAACCTAAAACCATCAGTGTTCTTATTTTTAAGCGCTACATTAGACATTTAAAAACAAAACAGTCGACTTTTATAAGTTTTTGTTCAACAAAATACTTGCATTTTCACTCTTTTGGGGTTAAGTCTACTTCTTTTTCTGTCAGATATGAGTCCAGCTGTGCTAAAAGTCTTTCAGAGAAAACTGTTGCAGGTGGAATATACAAACATTCTTTTAATTCTGGAAGTTTTGAATTTATTTTCAAGTAATCCAGTATACTAAAAAGAGCAGGTGATATTTTTTTGTTGAGATATTTAGTGATTTCTTCTTGGGAACTGTTAACTGACAGTTGACACACGATTATTTTCTTGTATTAATGTTACTCTACTGATACCACATTCCTGGAAATTTCTCGGGCTTTGCGATGTTCTACTTACACCAATGATATTTTCTAATATTAAAACAACATAAAAACCACAAAATCACCACCGAAGTATGGATTGAGTTTTCTGAAGTATCGTTCTATATCGATACCATGCAAGTATCGTGAGAATCGAGATATCGCAGTATCGAGGAGCTTTCCCTATTTAAAATTTCCTATGTTTTAAATATATCAAGATGTTTTGTATATATCTTAAGCTTTATTTTCCTTTTTTCAGTTTTTATGTCGTCATATCAGACGATGGATATATGATGTTCAAATGAGCCCAGGATACATAGAGCTTATAGTTACCAGACATATATTTTTCAATAAGCAAAACCACTAACGTTAAATCACCCACGGTACATAAGGCTTACAAGGGAACTATCAACAATGCTCACACCTGTTGGCGCTAGAGTTTGATGGCATCATCTTTGCTTTATGTGCGGCCTGTGGGAGGAGTATAGCTGGAAGTACCTGAAAATGAGTCCAAAATCCCTAGGAACATATAGGCATAATGACACAGCATTTTAAGACTAGCGGCCCACTCATAGCATTAGTAAGGAGCGCCGTCCCCCAAACGCGATAAAGAGCAGACGGGGGATGTTCAGCGGATACTTGCAAGCTGCATCCTGTACCTTCCAGACTTCAGTTTTGGAGGTTGCGGTTCTACTCCGCAGCAGAATTTCGATACACGTGGTTTATATACAGCAGGCATTATACCATCAGATATTCAGGTGTGTAGCGGTATGAGTTCAGTGATAATTCTCTTGTTTGAGTGATCTGACGTTCATGTTTCAGTATAAGGGAAAATCTCCAACGTTAAGTCATATCGGAGATTAATGAAATGATGTTTAAATGAGTACAGGGCACATAGAGCTTAGAGTTATCAGATATTCATCTTTCAGGACAAGGGAAAACCTCCAAAGTTAAGGTATATCGGAGGATAAATGAAATGATGTTCAAATGAGTAGAGGGTACCTAGAGCTTAGAGTTACCACACATTCATCTTTCAGGATAAGCGAAAACCTCCAACGTTTAGTTATATCGGACGATGAATGAAATGATATTCAAATGAGTACAGGGTACATAGAGCTTAGAGTTACCAGACATTCATATTTCAGGATAAGCGAAAACCTCCAACGTTAAGTCATATCGGACGATGAAGGAAATGTTTAAATGAGTACAGGGTACATAGAGCTTTGAACTGAGATGGACTCTCTAATGTGCTGAGTTAGGCCTGTAGAATTTCATATTGTCTGGCATCCTTCCAGAATACGAGAGCGAAGAGCGTCTACATCTGAAACTGGAGTTGTATAAACAGAAGATTTCAAATGTTCCCACAAATAAAAATTCTAGTGGTTAAGAGTCAGGTGAGTGTGGAGGCCACAGAATTGGTCCACCTCTTCCTATCCATCTATCAGGAAAGCTCTTATTTAGTAATCGATGGACAGAAAACCTGAAAGGAGGAGAAGCTCCATCGTGCATGAACTGAGTACCAAAGCGTAACAAGCGTACTGTAGCACAATGACAGCAACGGTAAAATATATCACCTCCAACCAATTGAACTACATGTTTACTACTGTACAATTAAACCACTGCTCTGTTGTAGGATTATGGTGACGGGACAGCTACCTATACATATCTCACCGTGTAAGCAGAGCTCTAGAAAATGAGCTCTATCGTGGATATAAGCTATTTCTGCACCTATGTAACAGTTTCTTATCTTCCATATGCAATAAACGGTTTCACAAAGTTTTGGCATATCTTTTTGTTACATCCTGTATTTATAAGGTTGCATAAATGTTAAATATTCGCAGTTAGATGACGTACAGTTTACTTCAGTGGAACGCAGTAAATTTGCCATCTCTGGGGCCAAGGAGATAGAAATGGAAGCCCGCACAGTGCGGCCAACTTAGCCACAAAAGCACTAGATCCCATTAGAGTGTTAAAGCGATTGTAATCTGTGCGTAGTGCAGAGGCTTTTACCAAAATTGGTCTAGTGGAGAGCGTAGCCTTGAGCCAGCTGCAGTCACGAAGTGTGTAGGCCGATGATATGCAAATGTCTGTATTCAGAACGAGGCGGATGTACTAAAATGCGGCCTAATTCTGTGCTTTACCTTCTCCTGGTCATACAAGCGGCCTTGCAGCAGTTACTATCGACCCCTTGCTCCAATTCTTGACGAAATAGAAGAGCAAGTATTTGTAATAGGTAATAGGGTCGATACTATTTTTTTCGATACTCGATTCTCGATACCAATACACGATATCGATATACATCGATACTTACATTTCTACTTGTTTCAATACAAAATAGAATGTTGCAAGAACTAAAAACCATCAGTGTTCTTACTTTTAAACTCTACATTAGACTTTTAAAAGCAAAACGGTCCACTTTTATAAGTTTTTGTTAAAAAATACTAGGATTTTCACTATTTCGGGGTCAAGTCTACTTCTTTTTCTATCACATATGATTCCTGCTGTGCTAAATAGTCTTACAGAGAAAACTGTTCTAGGTGCAATATACAAATATTTAGCCACTATTCATTTTTTTGTTTTAGTTATGGAAATGTTGAATTTGTTTTCCAAATCATCGTTGAGATATGCAGTGATTGTTCTTGGAAATCAGTGAATCTGTCTTGTATAATGTTACTCCAACTTCCTGGCAATTTCTTTCAACACTGTTTACTGTTTATGATAGGTCACACCAGACCACTAATCTCTGTTTCATATAAACTTGCCCCGCTGACATGTAATCACTCCGCGTGCAACTACCTTCCCCCTCACCCTAATTGGCTAATGCTTTCGCGCCATAGGCCATAAGCGTGCCTTCCCCTCACATATAAACCTGTAGTAAACGTCATAATAATTGTCAGGAAGATAAATAAAATCATACAAATAAGAATATGAAGGCATGCAGAAATAATGAAGTTTATAACGAAACTGAACAATGGAAAGGTAGAGTCAGACTGAAAAATTCAATGCTATAGCCGGGATTTGAACCACGAATCTTCTGGTCTCCATCCAAAAGCTCTAATCATTGAGCTACTATGGCCAACGTGCCGATATGACACTAAATTCTCCAACTGACTCGTATTTTTCCCCGGTAAACCACGTAGGAGTTCTCATAAACACATGAGATAAGTACCTTAATGGGGACTTACAACATGTAAGTACTTTAAGGGCCGAGCTTTATAGTTAACCACTATTAGGTCAATTAATGGAAATCAATTGTTATTTCACACTGGCCTTGTGTAGGCTGAAGTATGGAAAGGTAGAATCAGACTGAAAAATTCAATGCTACAGCCGGATTTGAACCACGAATCTTCTGGTCTCCGTCAACAACCTCTAATCACTGAGCTGCTATGGCCAACGTGCCGATATGACACTAAATTCTCCAACTGACTCGTATTAAAGCCCGGGCCTTAAAGTACTTACATGTTGTAAGTCGCCATTAAGGTAGTTATCTCATGTGTTTATGAGAACTCCTACGTGGTTTACCGGGAGAAAATACGAGTCAGTTGGAGAATTTAGTGTCATATCGGCACGTTGGCCATAGTAGCTCAATGATTAGAGCTTTTGGACGGAGACCAGAAGATTCGTGGTTCAAATCCCGGCTATAGCATTGAATTTTTCAGTCTGACTCTACCTTTCCATACTTAAGCCTACACACGGCCAGTGTGAAAGAACAATTGATTTCCAGAGACTGAACAAGTTGAAACTGAATGAATGAGCAATGAAACTGAAACAAGTTTATAATGAAAGGCCACTGGGATTTTTTTAAAACCAGCACACATACCTTGCAAAAAAGCTTGTATTTCAGTCTTAAAAGTCGTGTCAGGCCATACTCGTGTGTCCTTCATTCACCCAAGTCTCGTCAACGTAATATATTTTGCGATTTGTAACCCGGTACAGTCTGATTGTCCTTAAATAACCTCTTCGCCACACAACAATATCGCCCCTGGAGTGGTAAGTTTTCCTGTTGTCTCTATTTCATGTCGCGATGTTCCTACGGACCTAACACTCACACCTGTAATGCAGAGCACAGCTGTTCGACTTCTCTCACTGACAAAGACGGATTCTTCTCTGTGAGTGCATTAAACACATGCACCACAATTCTTTTATCGCCGGTTTTTCCCTTGCGATGCTTCAGCGAAAAACTGGCGGTAGACTCTGCCATTATACATATAAGTACACGCGCAATAAACGATCAATAAAATAATTTATCTCTCGCACTCGGCACAACACAGCTTCGAATGGCGATATGAGTAATCCAGTTCAAAACAAGGTCAGTGATAAAAGTCATATAAACAAATATGTCATCACTACCGCTAGATCACGTGATATTCTGCCATATGAAAGGCTGGCTTGAGAGCAAAGGAACCTCCTCTTTACTTCGTTTAAGAATTAACATGCATTTCAGATAAATCAACTCTGTTGTGTAATATATTTAATTCAAACAGTTACGAAAATATAAATGTGACAATTATCTTCCAACATATAAAGATATATCACCATGTTAAATAACGAACTAATTTTTAACGTGCAACAGTCTGTACCACAACTGCAGGCAATGAGATGTGATAAGGTCACGTGGCCATTAAGAGATACGGGACAAGCTTATGTGAAACAAGGATTAGCTAAAATGTCAGTGAACGAACAGTACACATCTCCACAAAGCGCCACCTACTAATCACGTCCCTTGGAACTATAGACCAAAGTTCAAAGATATGATTGAATAAATTCAGACTTACCATATACTTTGTTAAGGATGATGTTGGATTCCGTATTGACGCGTTGCCTTCTTTGCTTTGGGACACCTTCAGTGCGCGTGCAGCCGTCAAAACAGCTGTAACAATTTAGCACTTTCCATTGTTGCTCTTCAGTAATCCGCAGTGGTTCTTACATCTGTTAAATCATAAATTAAAATAATAATTAATATACACATATACTTGTCGAGGCAGTGACATATCCACTTTAATACAAGGAGCGTCCAGAAAGTAAGCTCTGTTTCAATTTACCTCCGCTGCAGCTCTGCGATCGCAGTTCCGCACATGTGCGGTAGACGCTCTGTATCAAGGAGAAGAAACGTGCGCCATTGTGAGATCGCTGTCAGCCACGTACGCTTTGTTGTGCTCGTTTACAATGTCGGTGTTCATTGAAAATCCCACCGCTTGTGAAATCAGATCTGTGATTTGTTTTCTGAATCCTAGGGAAGTGAAACCAATTGAAATTTACTGAGAAATATGCGATGTCAAAAGGTGTTAATTAGATTAGATTAGATTGATTTGCGTTCAGTAGGTTCACTTGTAGCCAGAAAAGGCTGTGAACATTGAACATGTCCAGAGGTATAAAGTTTAATAGCATATATATGTACAAAAGTTAACATAAGACACATATTATGGTACACAGGCAATAGGAACAACAATATGGAAAGCAAAGCAGGGATAATTATATATGATGCAAAATGAAACACTTTTTAAACCAGCTTTCTCTTGGCTTATGCCAGTACGTCTCAACCTTTTTGCAATGGATACCATTCTTGTTATTTATTAAATACATATACATGAAAAATAAGCTTTCAACTTGCATCAAATATTTATTAGTAATGATTTGTCATTGGAATAGTTAGATACCACTTATAGAGCTACAGAATCATTATCAGGATAATTTGTCATTCAGATAATCTTGTACAGAATAAAAGGATTTTGAGCAAAGGTAATCTCTAACAGCTTTTTTAAAAGCACCGAAATTATCAACTTTTTCTTTAAGAACATTAGGAAGTGTTTCTTCACGACAACGCACGGCCACACACAGCAAATGCGACGAAAAACATCATACAGGGATTTGGCTGGGACGTGTTTGACCAACCCCCGTACAGCCCTGACCTCGCTCCTAGCGACTTTCATCTGTTTTTCCTCCTTGGCGGTTAACACTTCAACAATGACGAAGAGTTGAAAGACACTGTTTCCAACTAGTTGAAGGCACAGGCGGCAAACTTCTATGAAGAAGGTATACAAAAATTTGTGCCTCGCAATGACAAATGCCTGAACAATTTCGGCAGTTATGTGGAAAAGTAGTTTAAGAGTTGTAGAATTTTGTGCAAAATTTATTTTTTCTGTATCTGTACACAATTTAATTTTATTATCAAAGAGAACTTACTTTCTCCACGTACCTCGTATTTGAACCTACCTCCTATATCAAATTACTTGTTTAAGATATCTACACTTGCTCTGAAAGTATTTCGGTGTAGTTCATTAACACACTGTATATAGAATAATAATAAAAAGCATTTTTCGGCTTGCTTGGAGGCTTAGCGACCTCAATCTTTTAGCTACGCTTTGAAGTTTTTCCATCAGTCTAAATTTGCGTAAGTATGGTGGAATTTTGTTATTCCTTTGTTGACAGATGTGCAGCTGTTTGCCGTATTAAGAACAGCTGAAAGAGGACTAAACTATTTAAAAATTATATAGAGTTGTATAGACGAAGTTATATGGGTTGAACATTTTGGGTAGGCTATGGAGAAAGACCTGTTGGTGACTTGTATATCCTTGTACCCTTATTTGCCGACTCCCACGCTTTTACTGACATCCAACTGGCACATGAAATGACCTATTTATATCTGCAGCATGCACAAGACATTCATGAAATGTCGCCAACAAATGATACCATTAGATTCACTTGCAAATTCCTGAAATATTTGAACGCAAATGGGAGCATTCTCGTATTCACATTGTAAGGTGGTATTTAAAATCAAAACATCGAATGAAATCTTTGTTTCACTTGTTGGCAGCAAACTGGTGAGAATTTTTAAAGAACTTGTGAAATTACTAGTACTTTATGCTGAAAGACGAATGTCTGGTAACTCCAAACTCTATGTGCCCTGTACTCATTTAAACATAACTTCATTCATCGTACGATATGACCTAACGTTGGAGGTTTTCCCTTATCCTGAAAGATGAATGTCTGGTAACTCTAAGCTCTATGTACCCTGTACTCATTTGAACATCATTTCATTCATTGTCCGATATGACTTAACGTTGGAGGTTTTCCCTTATCCTGAAAGATCAATGTCTGGTAACACTAAGCTCTATGTACCCTGTACTCATTTGAACATCATTTCATTCATCGTCCGACATGACTTCCATTATCCTGAAAGAGGAATGTATGGTAACTCTAAGCTCTATGTACCCTGTACTCATTTGAACATCATTTCATTCATCGTCCGATATGACTTAAGGGTTAGAGGTTTTCTCTTATCCTGAAAGATGAACGTCTGGTAACTCTAAGCTCTATGTACCCTGTACTCATTTGAACATCATTTCATTCATCGTCCGATATGACTTAAGGTTGGAGGTTTTCCCTTATACTGAAAGATGAATGTCTGGTAACTCTAAGCTCTATGTACCCTGTACTCATTTGAACATCATTTTATTGATCGTCCGATATAGCTTAACATTAGAGGTTTTCTCTTATCCTAAAAGATGAATGTCTGCTAACTGTGAGCTCTATGTACCCTGAACTCATTTGAACATCATTTCATTCATCGTCCGATATGACATAACGTTGGAGGCTTTTTCTTATCTTGAATGATGAATGTCTGGTAACTCTAGGCTCAGTATATCCTGTTATACTGCATTAATCATTTAAATAGTATATTTATCTCTCGATTTTACTTAGTGTTTGGAAGCTGAAGGGAAAATTTGCAATATTGGCAAAAATTTAATAAAGGTTGCGTTCATTTGAAGCCTTTTACATTTAATTCCTGGACAGAAGTTTACATTCGCCTCAAAATAATTATAGCATAGGAAATTTAATTTGCTTTTGATGGAATACCAAGGTGCTGGAGGAAACACTGCCCACTGTGTGTGGTCCCTTAAGCCTCCGGTCAATCACCAGAATGCTATTTCCTGCCTGAATACTTCTGGCATGAAATCTAAGCAAATATTTGATGACGTGGTATAAAATGTAGTTTCCGACAGTAGGAAAGAAAGTACTTTGTCGGCATAGGTGACTAATAATTAGGCTGATTAAATCTTTACCCCTAACGGTCAAAGCGAACCCATGACTAAGAAGTCCGCTACATGCCCATAAAGCAAAAGTTCAGGATCTCTATTAAATTATATTTCATATTGTTGTATATTATGAAAACTTTAAGTGATAAACAGCGGTACTTAAGTTCAGCAAAGTGGCAATAAAAAAGTGAAGAAAGTTATTAAGTGACAATTGTTGCGTGAGGTATTATAGAAGTCGAAATTATCCCCTCCCAATGCCCTCTTCTGTAGCTTTCCATTAGGGCGCTACCTTAAGTATAAAAACCCACCCCATTACAGGATGGAAGTGAATACACCACTTATTTAGGGGGAGACTACCGGAAACCTCGAGTCGCGGTGGATAGAGATGCACCCCTCTTCGCGTTTTCAATTGTCAATGGAAACTACTTATGTATAAATATCTTTTTAGACAATTGATAGTCACAATAGACCTTTTAATTGCTTACGATTGTGTTAACGTAGAAAATTCTTTCATTCAGTGTTCAGAAGTTTCTAAGACGACGGAAATGCCAACTTGGTTTCTCGCCTCATTCAAGAAGGCCATGAGTTAAATATTACTTGTACAAAATGGCGAGTCATTTGAATATGAATATGGACTATACTGACGCTGTTGACATTTTACAAGCTGCAGAGAGAGTTAAATTAGAATATTTACCCCCAGAAAATCAATAAACCAAAATGACATTGTATAAAACAAGTTCCTGGACTGGTGCAAGGTAAAGAAGATACAAAATAACTATACTAAAAACGTTTTGTTAGAAAAGATAAAATATGGGCATGTTCAACATTGTGGACAAATTACTCAATGGTAAAAGTGTATCAAGAACCACGAATCCAGTAAATACTACAAACCTATAGCATTTTTGAAGCGTATGTGTAAATGTTAGCAGATAAAATATCCAAAATTCTAACCAAAGAGCAATCTGCAATTCTAATAACTGTACATTCAAGATTTAAACTTTCTCAAAAGGTGAGTAAGTTTGAAAAAGGTTGTAATTTATTAATTCATCCAATGTCGTTTTATTTTTCCATTGCCTCCTTTATTAGAATGTTGTGGTGTTCTAAAAGTCACGTTGTCAACAGTGATGCTATGCAAAGCAAATGAACATCGAAACCAATGAATATCCTGATTATAAGAAAGGTAAAACATACTACAATACGAAATATTGATATATAATCCATAATATGTATTCAGGACTGTCTAAATATTAGAAAAAGGTTCTATTTTATTCGTAGGTCTAAGACTGTGGCCTTGTTTTGGAATCAAAGCTAAGACAATTGAAGTCTTACTTCAAAACTACATTTGGAGTTGCTTTACTGTGAACTCCATGGCCTCCCACTAGATTTTTATTTGTGAGGCATTTGAAATATCTTGTTTATACAACTCCAGATCCAGATGCAGAAACTTTTCGTGCTGATATTGTGGAAGGCTGCAAGAGAGTACGAAATTCCCCAGGCCTAACTCACCATATAAGAGAGTGAATGCGAAGTCGGGTTGACAGAGGTATTGGAGCTAATGTAGGTAATTTTGAATATGTCCTCTGATTTCCTGTTTTACAAACGTTCTTCATTGAGGTTATAAACCATTTTTCGACCTATGTTCATGCAACACTTTTTATCCTGTATCTCAAGAAATGTTTCTCAAAGTTTTGGCATACCGTTTTGTTCCACTCTGTATAAAAATAGTGGTCATTAAATAGTTATTAGTAATACATAAATATATATGGTGGTATAACCGTTCAGTTAAGTGTGTCGCCAGTCAAAAATGTTTGTAAACCATGTATTACATTTTATATATAAGTCGCCAGTATTATTCTTGTGCTAAATGAATTCCTGAAGTAAGTGTATTAATAGCCTATGGCATGGATACGTTCGGAACTAAACATGAGCTTGTTTTTATCACCTGAATATCCTTTGTTTGCTATTCTATTTCCAGCTCCTCGCAGGAGCAGCCAAAATGGTGAGCAGGTCAGCCATTTCCTCACCAACACCCTGGCACTACTTGTACAAAATACCAGCATTTCTCTTCTTTTTTTTCTCTCTCTCTACTTTTTATTTTATTTTTAAAGGGGCCTAGTTTTAAAATCACTAGCGACCACAATAATTCACACCTGAGTATTGAAAAATGGTACAAAATGATTTATGTAATTATATTAAGGAGAAATGAGAAGTTAACTTTAATCAATATTAAACCTGTTAAATTCATTACAAATTATTTTACAAACTTATCAACTTTTATACAATTGTTTTCTTAAGGAAGACAGCAATATGACAGGAGAATAAAATATGCAAATTTCAAAGTGTACTTTTCTCAAACGGAAAGTCGTTATTCATTTTTTTTTTTTTTTTTTTTTTGTGGTCATGCACACATAACGGAATCTCAATTCATCGAATACGGCAACTAGCCTTTTAAAAATTGACTATCGGTTAAGCCTTCAGCCAATCCCATAGAAGGAAAAGCATTTCTGCAGATGACTATCTCGATTGGTTTAAAGTAGGCAGATAGAAAAATAAGACTATGTAAGATTTATTTGTAAAGGACAAAGTAGAAAATGCAAGTGCGAAAGAAAGAACGAAAGAACGAAAGAAAGAAGGAACAAACGAAGTAAAGAAAGAAAGCAAGAAAGAAAGAACGAAAGAAAGAAGGAACAAACGAAGTAAAGAAAGAAGGAAAGAAAGCAAAAAAGGAAAGAAAGTAAGAAAGAAGGAAAGAGAGAAGGAAAGAAAGAAGGAAAGGAAGAAGAAAAGAAGGAAAAAAGAAGAAAAAAGGGAAAGAAAGAAGGAAGGAAAGAAAGAAGTAAATGAAGGAAAGAAAGAAGGAATGAAAAAAGAAAGAAAGAAGGGAAGAAAGAAAGAAAGAAAGAAAGAAAGAAAGAAAGACGGAAGAAAAGAAGGAAACAAAGCAGGAAAGAAAGTAAGAAGGAAGCAAAGAAAAAAGAGGAAAGAATGGAGGAGGAATAGGAAATAAAGAAAGAAAACAGAAAGAAAGAAAAAGGAAAGAAACGAGGAAGGAAGGAAAGAAGGAACGAAAGAAAGAAAGAACGAAAGAAAGAAAAAGACAGCACGAACAAACGAACGAAAGAAAGAAGGAAAAAAGGAGAAAAGAGAGAACAGATTAAACAAAGAAGAAAAGAAAGAAACAAAGAAGGAAAGAAAGAAGCAAATAAGAAGTGAAAGAAATAAGGAATGAAAGAAAGAAGGAAAGAAAGAAAGAAACAAAGAAGGAAAGAAAGAAGGAAAGAAAGAAAGAAGGAAAGAAAAAATAAGAAGAAAGGAAAGAGAGAAAGAAAAAATTGATAGAAAGAAAGCAAGAAGGAAAGAAAGGAGGAAAGGAAGGAACAAAGAAGGAAAGAAAGAAAGAAAGAAAGAAAGAAAGAAAGAAAGAAAGAAAGAAAGAAAGAAAGAAAGAAGGAAAGAAGGAAGGAAAGAAGGATAGTAGAAAGGAAGGAAAGAAAGAAAGAGGGAAAGAATGAAAGAAGGAAAGAATGAAAGAGGAAAAGGAAAGAGAGAAAAAAGAAAGAAGGAAAGAAAAAGGAAAGAAACGAGGAAGGCAGGAAAGAAAGAACGAAAGAACGAAAGAAAAAGAAAGAAGGAACAAAGAAACTAAAAAATGAAGGAAAGAAAGCAAAAAGGAAAGAAAGTAAGAAAGAAGTAAGAAAGAGGAAAAGAAAGCAAAACGGAAAGAAAGTAAGAAAAAAGGAAAGATAGAAGAAAAGAAAGAAGCACAGATTAAACAAAGAAGAAAAGAAGGACAGAAAGAAAGGAAGGAGAGAAAGAAGTAAAGAAGGAAAGAAATAAAGAAAGAGAGAGAGAAAGAGGGAGACAGAGAGAAAGAGAGAGACAAAGAGAGAGATAGAGAGACAAAGAGAGAGACAGAGAGAGACAGAGAGACAAAGAGAGAGACAGAGAGACAAAGAGAGAGACAGAAAGAGAGAAAGAGAGACAGAAAGAGAGAAAGAGAGAGACAGAAAGAGAGAAAGAAAGAGACAGAAAGAGAGAAAGAGAGAGAAAGAGAGAAAGAGAGTAAGAAGGAAAGAGAGAAAGAGAGAGAGAAAGAGAGAAAGAAAGAAAGAGAGAAAGAGAGAAAGAAAGAAAGAAAAGAAAGAAGGAAAGAAAGAAGGAACGAAGGAAAGAAGGAAAGAAAGAAGGAAAGAAGGAAAGAAAGAAGGAAAGAAAGAAGGAAAGAAAGAAGGAAAGAAGGAAGGAAAGAAGGAAGGAAAGAAGGAAGGAAAGAAGGAAGGAAAGAAGGAAGGAAGGAAAGAAGGAAGGAAAGAAGGAAGGAAAGAAGGAAGGAAAGAAGGAAGGAAAGAAGGAAGGAAAGAAGGAAGGAAAGAAGGAAGGAAAGAAGGAAGGAAAGAAGGAAGGAAAGAAGGAAGGAAGGAAGGAAAGAAGGAAGGAAAGAAGGAAGGAAGGAAGGAAAGAAGGAAGGAAAGAAGGAAGGAAAGAAGGAAGGAAGGAACGAAGGAACGAAGGAAGGAAGGAAGGAAGGATGGAAAGAAAGAAAGAAAGAAAGAAAGAAAGAAAGAAAGAAAGAAGGAAAGAAAGAAAGAAAGAAAGAAAGAAAGAAAGAAAGAAAGAAAGAAAGAAAGAAAGAAAGAAAGAAAGAAAGAAAGAAAGAAAGAAAGAAAGAAAGAAAGAAAGAAAGAAAGAAAGAAAGAAAGAAAGAAAGAAAGAAAGAAAGAAAGAAAGAAAGAAAGAAAGAAAGAAAGAAAGAAAGAAAGAAAGAAAGAAAGAAAGAAAGAAAGAAAGAAAGAAAGAAAGAAAGAAAGAAAGAAAGAAAGAAAGAAAGAAAGAAAGAAAGAAAGAAAGAAAGAAAGAAAGAAAGAAAGAAAGAAAGAAAGAAAGAAAGAAAGAAAGAAAGAAAGAAAGAAAGAAAGAAAGAAAGAAAGAAAGAAAGAAAGAAAGACAGCCACGTCTAACTTACACAGTCTGCGTTGCCCTAACCGCTGGAAATAACAGAAATGATGTAGCAATTATTGTAAATGTCGTGCTCAATAAACGTCATACGAAAACAAAAGGTCATACGGGCGCGAACTTTCACCTTTAATGAAGAGTTCAACTAGTTTTGGCAAACATTTCGAGATTCAAATGTTTAAATCGATACTTAATTTGCATCGAAATGTTACATCGTCATTTATACAACTATTAAATGCTTCTTTAAAAGGGAAAATCGCCGAGCGATTTGTCCAATGTGCCAGTATGACATTAAAATCTCCAAATGACTCGCAGTTTTTCCGGTAAACCACTAGTAGCCCTCATAATTATACGGGGAAAAGACGAGTCAGTTGGAGACTTTAATGTCATACTGGCACATTGGCCATGGCAACCGGACCATTTTGTTAGATGCACTAACAAAATGGTGCTCTATAAACAAACTAGATGACAGATGAGAATCGAACTGTATACAGAAAAGATGTACCAACTTAGCGGCAGTAATAAATTCGAATCGTCTCTTATATGAGATTTTTATATGGTCAGTTCCCGGTACTTTCTTGACAGAGTGTATCCTGGAATGTAATGATAAAGAAAGAGGAGATAACTTAATAGTACATATATAGACGAAAAAGTTAGTAATTTTGTCTTCATTACTTGAAAACCGCTAAACAAAAGCCTTTGTGCATTTACTGAAGTTAAGGAATCTGCTATTTAGTGTGGTCCTTGATATGACGTAGCGTACGCACTGGACCTAAACCTGTTAGCACACCCCAATCTGTTAAAACTTACACGCACTTCATCTTTCACATGCAAACACTACGTGCTGTCTTCAAAGGAACTCACCTTGTACGAATTCTTGGAAAGTTGATGTCATGTTTCTTTAGGTACAATACAAATATATCCAAAAATATACAGAAAGAACTAATTCTAAGGTTGCTTATAAAGGAAACAATTCATATGTTGGCTGAAGAAAAGTATATTACACTAGATATGTACCACAATAAGTATTTTGAGGTTAGATATACGGCTCGTAGAAGGTTTAATATCCTCCTTCGTTAAGTCATATCGGAGGACGGATGAAATGATGTTCAAATGAGTACAGGGTACATAGAGCTTACAGTTATCAGATATTCATCTTTCAGAATAAGCTAAAACCTCCAACGTTAAGTCATATCAGACGATGAATGAAATGATGTTCAAATGAGTACAGGGTACATAGAGCTTGCCGTTATCAGATATTCATCCTTCAGAATAAGATAAAACCTCCAACGTTAAGTCATATCAGACGATGATTGAATTGACGTTCAAATGAGTAAAGGGTACACAGAGCTTAGAGTTACCAGACATTCATCTTTCAGGATAAGGGAAAACCTCCAACTTTAAGTCATATCGGACGATGAATGAAATGATGTTCAAATGAGTACAGGGTACATAGAGCTTACAGTATTCAGATATTCATCTTTCAGAATAAGATAAAACCTCCAACGTTAAGTCATATAGGACGATGAATGAAATGATGTTCAAATGAATACAGGGTACATAGAGCTTAGGGTTACCAGACATTCACCTTTCAGGATAAGGGAAACCTCCAACGTTGTCATATCAGACGATGAATGAAATGACGTCCAAATGAGTACAGGGTACGTAGAACTTAGAGTTACCAGACATTCATCTTTCAGGATAAGAGAAAATCTCCAACGTTAAGTCATATCGGACGATGAATGAAACGATGTTCAAATGAGTACAGGGTACGTAGAACTTAGAGTTACCAGACATTCATCTTTCAGGATAAGAGAAAATCTCCAACGTTAAGTCATATCGGACGATGAATGAAATGATGTTCAAATGAGTACAGGGTACGTAGAACTTAGAGTTACCAGACATTCATCTTTCAGGATAAGAGAAAATCTCCAACGTTAAGTCATATCGGACGATGAATGAAATGATGTTCAAATGAGTACAGGGTACGTAGAACTTAGAGTTACCAGACATTCATCTTTCAGGATAAGAGAAAATCTCCAACGTTAAGTCATATCGGACGATGAATGAAATGATGTTCAAATGAGTACAGGGTACGTAGAGCTTAGAGTTACCAGACATTCATCTTTCAGAATAAGGGAAAACCTCCAACGTTAAGTCATATCGGACGATGAATGAAATGATGTTCAAATGAGTACAGGGTACGTAGAGCTTAGAGTTACCAGACATTCATCTTTCAGGATAAGTGAAACCCTCCAACTTTAAGTCATGTCGGACGAAGAATGAAATGATGTTCAAATGACTACAGGGCACGTAGAGCTTAGAGTTACCAAACATTCATCTTTCAGGATAAGTGAAACCCTCCAACTTTAAGTCATATAGGACGATGAATGAAATGATGTTCAAATGACTACAGGGCACGTAGAGCTTAGAGTTACCAAACATTCATCTTTCAGGATAAGTGAAACCCTCCAACTTTAAGTCATATAGGACGATGAATGAAATGATGTTCAAATGAGTACAGGGTACGTAGAGCTTAGAGTTACCAGACATTCATCTTTCAGAATAAGGGAAAACCTCCAACGTTAAGTCATATAGGACGATGAATGAAATAATGTTCAAATGAGTACAGGGTACGTAGAGCTTAGAGTTACCAGACATTCATCTTTAAGTCACATCGGACGAAGAATGAAATGATGTTCAAATGAGTACAGGGTACGTAGAGCTTAGAGTTACCAAACATTCATCTTTCAGGATAAGTGAAAACCTCCAACTTTAAGTCATATCGGACGAAGAATGACATGATGTTCAAATGAGTACAGGGTACGTAGAGCTTAGAGTTACCAAACATTCATCTTTCAGGATAAGTGAAACCCTCCAACTTTAAGTCATATCGGACGATGAATGAAATGATGTTCAAATGAGTACAGGGTACGTAGAGCTTAGAGTTACCAGACATTCATCTTTCAGAATAAGGGAAACCTCCAACGTTAAGTCATATCGGACGATGAATGAAATGACGTTCAAATGAGTACAGGGTACATAGAGCTTAGAGTTACCAGACATTCATCTTTCAGGATAAGGGAAAACCTCCAACGTTAAGTCATATCGGACGATGAATGAAATGATGTTCAAATGAGTACAAGGTCCTTCAGGATAAGAGAAAATCTCAACATGTGAATTAGAATGTGGTGTCCCGATATAATGCTTGTTTTGTCGAGGGTGGGCAACATTTCCAGCATATTGTTAGATTAGAATAGATTGATTTGCGTTCGGTAGGTTAAGGTAAGAGAGTTATGCAAGCTTTACGGGCGGAGTTTATTTTGGAGCATAGCCGGCTGTAGCACATCCAATCGCGCACAGGCGAAATTCCTTGTGCCCATTAGGTTTTAAATGAAGAAGTATACTTCAACGGCCACTGGTGCACATCCTCCTTTAGGAATCGGCCACTTATTAGCAGGTAGCTGGCCCAACTATGCGGAAATGTCATAGTACCATGAGTATTACTATCGCCTTTCTTCTATTGTTTTTCTAACAAGGAAGAGACGTAGTTACCTTTCCACGTAGTGACCAGAGCAGAGCCGCAAGGCCTGGAGGTATTACCTACAATACGCAATAAATCACAGTCCGCTCCTCGCTCTATTTGCATGGGAGCTGTTGACGTAAACCGGTTTACAAATCACCTATTAGCGTTATATTTCGCACCTTTAATAAACATCACCGTCTTATGAGGTGGTATATCCGCCTCGCACAGCAGGAGTGCTCACGAAGGACATTCACCCAGAAAACGACCACTCTCGCTTACAAAATCATTTCACTATGGTTACACTACCAAACGTGAAAATAATACATGCTTTTTAGTCCATTTTCACATGTAGATTCTGAAAATATAGCTTAAAACAGCACTTCACGTCACAATTTGTAGATATTTGAGATATAATAATTGAAAACGAGTTCGTATACCAGCCGGTAACACGCGCGTCATATTTTTTCGCACTAAAATCCAACTTTATTATATTCTGTTAGCTTCATGTGAAAAAAACACGCCGTAGTAGTTTCATTGTTGGTACTCCTGGTTCCCGCCTGTGAGAACCAGGCAAGTTCAGACATGTTCATTATTGCCTACCGCTGCAATGGAGGTAACATGCAGTTAAAGTTGATGTTAGAGGAAGATCCGGAGTTTCTTTCAAACGTAAGCACTGCTGATGAAACTTGTCTACATCATTTTGATCCTGAGAGCAAACAGCAAAGCTCAGTGTGGAAACCTCCTTCATCACCAACCCCCCCCCCCCCCAAAAAGCAAAAGTGGTTGCTTCTGCTGGGAAAGTTATGGTCATCTCATTCTTTGATATTCATGGAATAGTTCATCAGCATTTTCTACCTGCACACACATCAGTAAGTGGACAATACTACAGGGATGTCTTGGAAGCATTGCAAGTCCATATCAGGCACAAAAGACCACATTTCCATGAAGCAGGCTGGATGCTGCACCACGATAACGCGTGGCTGCATATTGCCAATGTTGTTGCTGAATATCTTGCAAAAATCAACAGGAAGTGCATCCCTCACCCTCCCTATAGTCCAGATTTAGCCCCATGTGACTCTTTTCTATTCGCTAACTTGAAGAAACGCCTTCGTGGGAGGCATTATCCATCAGCAGAAGCAGTGGTGAAGGCTGCGGAGGCGATTTTGAAGGATCTCAAAGAATGGTTTCCATCATGTCTTTGAAGACTGGCAGAAACGCTGGGACAAGTGCATCGCATTCAGGGAAGACTATTTTGAGAACGACCACCATAATTATGAGGATGGGTAAAGCTTCGTTGTCAAAAAAAAAAAAAAAAAAAAAATGATCATTCTTTATGGAACAGCCCTCGTAGGATTGCATGATTTGGCACGCGACGTAAATATAACAAAAGAAGAATCTGAACGTCTAGGTTCCAGGCTGCAAAATGGAAATTCCTTGCACCTGGTACAAAAATCACAGATTCCCAAAATAGACATAAGAAATTTGGAAAATTTTATTTAATTGGAAGAGAATATACAAGGTCTGTTCAAATGGTATCACGAAATTTGTGTTTTTTAGAAAGTATTTATTTAATTATGAATATCTTCAAAGTAAACCCCACTAGATATTATAGACTTGTGCTAACGTTTCGTCCAATCTTATTCAGCTTCTCCTTCGAGGCCGTCTTTACCTCCTCAATCGAAGCGTAGCGTCGTCCTTTCATAGGCCTCCTTAGTTTTGAGAACAAAATAAAAGTCACAGGGGGCCAGGACTGGGGAATATGGTGACTGCGGCATCATAAGTGTTTTGTTTTGGCCAAAAATTCGCGCACAAGCAACGATGTGTCAGCAGGGACGTTATCATGGTGCAAAAACCATTCCGGGAATATTACTTGCAGGTAATATTCCTTACTGACTGTTCTACCCTGTGGCAAGTACTCATGATGCACCACAACCCTGCAGTCGAAGAAAACTGTAAGTAAAACCTTCAAATTCGTCCTAACATGGCGCGCTTTTTCTGTCTTGGTTTGTGTGGCAGCATCCATTAGAATGACTGAGCTTTAGTTTCCACTTCATAACCATAAACATCTCTAGAGCAAATTTGGGTCGTCGCGGACCGAGTTCAACAGCTCCTTAGCAACGCCAAAGGTCGAAATTGAGCAACTTTGGTATGCATTTTGCAGCGACCCGTCTCATGCCCAAATCATTGGTCAAAATCAAATGGCACGATCCGATCGATATGTTTAGGTCTCAGCAATTTCTTTAAGGATGATTCGACGATTGCCCAGTACTATTTTCTTTACTTCTTCAATGTTTTCCCTCTGTTGTTGAGCTCGGGCGTCCGTCGTTCAGATTTTCACGGCCCCCTGAGAACCTTTTGTACCACCGATAAACGTTTGCTTTAGTCCAAGGCAGCCTCACCATATGCCTCAATCAACATTTGGAATCCATCCACGAACTTAATTTTGTTTTTCACACAAAATTTGACACATATTCTTTGTCCCATTTTTTGTAATAGGCAAAAATCGAAGATGAGCCAAAACACGAGCTATAAACAACTGAACACTCAAAATGGCCGAGCTTGTCAACATAAGTGAAAGACCTGAGTACCAGAGTACCAACATAACGCCACAAAACAATTGAATATACGTAGCCACAGAAAATTCAATATTCACGTTACTTTTTGAGCAGACCTCGTATTTTCTGGTAGACATCAATGGTTTAATGAGTTAGCTACGAACTGAGCATAATCCACATGATTATGCCATCTTTTTAACCTGACATAATAGAAGATTTCTGTGGAAATTTTGTAAATCAGCACATACTTTCTCGTAAGAAACATCTACGTTTATCGCGGAGGTATGAGCAAGGTTTCTTTACAGTGTTATCAAAGCGTCGGCTCTATAATCAGGTAGCTCTGAGGTAATTCAGCACTAAGGCTTAAAAAATTGTCACAGCTTATAACATTTTATGGTGTCTGTATTGATGTAATTCGTTTTACAACTGCCATATTTGAATTTCCTGGTCGTTATCAATAAATATTTATGTAAGAAATCCATTGTTACTTTTGTTTTCTCAAGAAATGACTCCAACGATTGAAATAAAACAAATAAACAGACAAACAAAATGCACTGCATATCTTAAATTGCATATCTTCTTTGACGGTGAAGCAATACAAGTGAAACCAAAATATAATAAGGTAAACTATAGTATTCCCCAATTTATTTTTCTCCACGATCCTTTCTGAAGAAAAAGACAATAGTAATGAGAAAATGCTAGCTTACAAGAATGGTTGACGTAGAAAGGGGTATACAAGTGAATAAATGTTAATTTAGGCGATTGTTTGACACAGTGAGGGGTATACAGGTGAAGAAATTTTAATTTAGAATATTATTTGATACAGTGAGGGGTGTACAAGTGAAGAAATGTTAATTTAGGAGAATGTTTGACACAGTGAGGGTATAGAAATGAAGAAATGTTAATTTAGGGGAATGTTTGACACAGTGAGGGGTATACAAATAAAAAAATGTTCATTCAGAAGAATGTTTGATACAGTGAGGGGTATACAAATGAAGAAATGTTAATTTAGGGGAATGTTTGACACAGTGAGGGGTATACAAATGAAGAAATGTTAATTTAGGAGAATTTTTGACTCAGTGAGGGGTACACAAGTGAAGAAATGTTAATTTAGAATATTTTTGACACAGTGAGGGGTATTCAGGTGAAGAAATGTTAATTTAGGAAATTTTTTGACACAGTGAGGGGTATACAAGTGAAGAAATGTTAATTTAGGAGATATTTTGTCACAGCGAGGGGTATAAAAGTGAAGAAATGTTAATTTAGGACAATTATTGATGTAATGGGGGGTATACAAATAAAGATATGCTAATTTAGGAGATTGTTCATTCAGTGAGGGGCATACAAATGAAGAAATGTTAATGTAGGGAAAGGATTGATGCAGTGAAAGGTATACAAATGAAGTTAGGAGATTGTTTGGTACAGTGAGGGGTATACAAATGAAGAAATGTTAATTTAGGAGATTGTTTGATACAGTGAGGGGTATACAAATGAAGAAATGTTAATTTAGGAGATTGTTTGATATAGTAAGTAGTATACAAATGCAGAAATGTTACTTTAGGAGATTGTTTGACATAGTGAGACGTATCCAAATGAAACAAGTATTTTGGTGCCAGCATGTGAGGCTGAGAGGTATACAAAACGTACAATATATCTCACGTAGCTTTTTCATGTCAGTCATTACTAAGATGTTCTTCATTATCTGTTTAAATTTTTCAACACATCGTCAAATGTATGTCATTTATTTGTTTCTTTCATTACTTTAAATAGTTTACGACATATAGCGGCCTGCTTTCTTACATCCCAGTTTAATCTAATCATTTCTGCAGAGTGTCTCATTAATATCAAATGGAGAATAAGCTTTTCGTAAGAATAGAGTATAGACAATTGAGTTAATACATTATTCACTGCTTTTCCTGTTCCCTAAAAGGTTTGTTTTTGGCGTTGCTGCTCCCAGTCCTCATCCTAAGTGTATTTATAACGAAAACAATTATTATCCCCCGCCAGTTTTTGTTGTTTAGTAAATTCTTCGTGGGTTACTATGCAAGTTACGCCCTTTCGAGATCTTTAAGTTGTTCCTCAGCAAGGACATCTATTCTGGGAGACGAAGTTCGAGATCTAAATTTACTGTTGGGAACACGAGGGTCCACTAATGGGAGAATAGAAGGGGGGGGGGAGTGAGCCTGGTCACGTGATGGTGCTTAATTGCTTGCTCAGTTGTTGGGGTAGTCAACAAAGATAGTTCAAAGTTGTTCTATGTCCATATTTATTTTTATTATGTATTGCTCTTAAGTTTAAACGATTACGGCTTACTAGATGCGATTTTGTTTTGTATTCAGTATGGCTTAAAAACGATATTTTCAGAGTTTGCTAGGGGTAAGCAGGACATGAAAAAGATATGAAAAAGGGATTAGGGGAAAAAAAAAGAAAGAGCTATAAAGGTTGAGGGTGCAATGGAAGTCTAAAAGAAGAAAAGGAGTTCGAGGACAGGCACAGAGTTATCTGGGACAATAACTTATTGAATAGTCTGGATCATTAATCAACAATCCATATATTGACCCAGCAAGTGGTGCCATCTGAGCGGCAGAATTTGAAGAAGAAGCAGAAGAAATCATTCCCCTCCCGTCACTGAGCTGGAACTCTGACCCTGTCCTCATTCCTTCCCCACCCTGGCGGGGTCACCACGATATTCCACTTTACTGTAATGGCCTGTGCTAATTTCTTACAGCCAGTGACCCAAGGTGTAACCAAAATCTACTTTCCGACCGAACCTGCGCACACACCACTTAAAGTTCACGTTTCCACTGCCTTGCTCAATAAAATTAGACCCAGATTATAGTTTTAAGAGGAATAACCTTAAAACAGAGCCAAATTCTGTTTAAAGGCCTTGAACTGTAACAACCACAGCCAAAATGTAAAACATCTGACTTTCTTACACAAATACCAAACTGTATTTGTCTATTGCGGGTCAAGAAATATAAGAGTTTATCAGGTCACAAAACTTTCCGCCAAATTCAACAAAAAATTACTATATCAATGAATACGATGGCTCTTCAATAAAGAATGATCATAATTTTTCACAATAAAATTCAATCTTATTATATTCTGTTAGCTTAATGTGAAACAAACACGCCGTAGTAGTTCCATTGTTGGTACTCCTGGTTTCCGCCTGTGAGAACCAGAAAACTTCAGACATGTTCAGTATCGACTACCACTGCAATGGAAGTAACACGCGAGAAACAAAAGGCGGCTTTGAAATTATGCTTTCGCCTCAACAAATCCTCAGTTGAGACCTATACAATGTTACAGGAGGCCTATGGAGAGTCTTTTGTTTCCTACATCACAGCTCGAAGGTGGTTTAAAATGTTTAAAGAGCGGAGACAATTTCAAAGGAAGGTGGACCCGATGCTCCAGTTACTGCTCTTACGGAAGGAAACATCAACACTGCTGCTGCCATTGTGAGAGAGCATCGACGAATTACCTTAAGATCACTTTCTGAAATACTGAACATTTCACTGGGTGCCACATTTCCTTGAAGCAGACTGTATGCTGCATCACGATAATGCGCGGCCGCATATTGCCAATGTTGTTGCTGAATATCTTGCAAAAATCAACGTAAAGTGCATCCCTCACCCTCCCTATAGTCCGGATTTAGCCCCATGTGACTTTTTTCTATTCCGTAACTTCCAGAAACGCCTTCGTGGGAGGCATTATCCATCATCAGAAGCAGTAGTGAAGACTGCGGAGGTGATTTTGAAGGATCTCTCAAAAATGGATTCCAGCATGTCTTTGAAGACTGGCAGAAACGCTGGGTCAAGTGTATCGCATTCAGGGGAGACTATTTTGAGAAGGACCATCAAAATTATGAGGATGCGTAAAGGTGTGTTGCCAAAAAACAAAAAAAAAAAAAAAAAATTGTGATTGTTTTTTATTGAACAGCCGTCGTAGATGCGAAAAAGTCTCGTCTTAAATGGATAACAGGCAGGAAAATGTCTACTTCTGACACAAAATTATATTCTATAATTTCATTAGATATATTGAAGTTTAATAATGTTTTTTTTTCAATATATCTAATGAAATTATAGAATATAATTTTGTGTCAGAAGTAGACATTTTCCTGCCTGTTATCCATTTAAGACGAGACTTTTTCGCATCTACGACGGCTGTTCAATAAAAAACAATCACAATTTTTTTTTTTTTTTTGGCAACACACCAATTTAAAATAGAATGTTGGTAGAACTGTATAGGCCAATAAAATTCAATAGCTACACATATTTAACGAAAAAAAAACTTAAAACTATCAGCGTTCTTATTTTTAAACTCATCAGTAAAATTTAGTTAATTGATGGAAATTAATCATTTCTTCACACTAGCCGTATATACGGTAAGGTTTTTGACAGAGTCAACATGAAAAATTCAATGCCATGGCCGGGATTTGAACCACGGATCCCCTGCTTTCCGTCCAGTCGCTCTAACACATTGAGCTACCATGGCCAACTTTCCGTCATGACCTTAAATTCACCATTTGACTCGTATATTTCCCATGTAGACCACTAGGGGTCTCGCATCCGAGATATACTGCTTGTGGCGACTTACTTTCGTAAGTACTTGAGTCCCAGGCCTTATCATTTAACACTTATTTAATTAATACTATTACATTAATTATATTAATATTAATTATTAAAACTCTTATTAATACGACATTAATGATAATGTTCATTAATTCATTAATGTTCATTAATGAATAAACATCACTTTATTCATCGTACAATATGACTTAACGTTGGAGGTTTTCTCTTATCCTGAAAGATGAATGTCTGGTAACTCTAAGCTCTGTGTACCTGGACTCATTTGAACATAATTTCATTCATCGTCCGATATGACTTAACGTTGGAGGTTTTCTCTTATCCTGAAAGATGAATGTATGGTAACTCTAAGCTGTGTGTATTCTTTACTTATTTGAATATCATTTCATTCAGCGTCCAATATGACAACTTTGCAGGACGCAATTAAAGAGAAATATTCCCTAGGTGTCACAACAATTGCAATGCAATCCATTCGATTGTCTTTTTTTCTTTATCTACCTTGTTATGTACGCTCGTCATTGAGCACTTGGGAATGCCTTTCGATAAAAACTGATAGACCTTGTAATTTATTATCCCTTCACATGAGTTAGGAATCTTGCTGTAATCTTATCATCAGATTATGCTAACCATACTCCACCTCTGTGCAGTGCAATTAAATCCTTGCCAAGGAAATCAACTATGTAACATTTGATAGCTAAAACTTGTCTCGGCTTTCTGAATCCGCCGTTCATTTGAACAGTAATCTCACCATAGTTGGAAAGATGATACAAATTAGAGAAACGTTTGTTGAAATACGTGATTTTGTATCTTGTGATATGTTCTTACAAATTCTACCTCTTTCAAATTTGAGAAAATTAATATAAATTTATTTATATATCCATTTTCCATTTCAGTGTCCGAGATTCCTAAATATCTCATTATTGCAAATGGAATCAGTAGAAATCCGCAGCTATACAGGACTTCATGCTAAATGTAAAGTGAACTGTGAATTATACATAATTTTCTTGCCCAAATAAAGCTAAAGCGATCGTCCAAATGTAGTCAACTGTTCTAGGTATTGTTAATAGACCTCTTTCTTGATTGTTAAACTGCTAGATATTTACAGGAAACTGTGTTTAAGAATTAAAGTGCTACTATGATGCTTTGATGCAATGCCATCTTTTGACTACATCAAATTCTTCTTTTTCTTCAATTTTCATAAACTTATGTACCTGCTGGCCTCGAATCTAGAACGTGTCTGTTTACATGGGCAAAATAACCCTTAAAGCAGTGAATTAAATTATCTACTGCTCTATTTTGTTCTAAATATGGAAGTGACAACTTTTTTTAAGTCATATCAGACGATAAATGAAATAATCTTCAATGAGTACAGATTACATAGAGCTTAGAGTTACTATACATTCATTTTTCAGGTTAAGATGAAACCTCCAACGTTAAGTCATATCGCACGATGAATGAAATGATGTTCAAATGAGTACAGGGTACATAGATCGTAAAGTTAAAATACATTCAGTTTTCAGGTTAAGATAAAACCTCCAACGTTAAGTCATATCGCACGATGAATGAAATGATGTTCAAATGCGTACAGGTTACATAGAGCTTAGAGTTATCAGACATTCATTTACAGGATAAGGGAAAACCTCCAACGTTAAGTTATATCGGACGATGTTTGGGAATATGTTCAAATGAGTACAGGATACATAGAGCTCACAGTTACCAGACATACATCTTTCAGGATAAGGAAAACCTACGACGTTAAGTCATATCAGACGATGAATGAAATGATGTTCAAATGCGTATAGGTTACATAGAGCTTATAGTTATCAGACTTTCATCTTTCAGGATAAGGAAAAATCCTGGAAAGGAAAAGAAATACAGATATCTCGCCATGACTGAGATTTGAACTCAGTACCTCTGGAACTGAGGCAGACAGGCTACCACTTACGCTACAGAGACGAGCCAACTATATCATACTACGGCTCTGTAAGTTGCTTTAATATTTGTCTTCATTTCTGTAGCGTACAAATCAGAAACAGTTGAGCATAAGCTGTGAAAATTGCCAAACATCTGCGAATCGAGTAGACCATTTCATTTCGGTAAGAAGTCCGTGAATGACTGACAGAAGCTGTGAATTGTAGCAAATAGTACATAAATACTAATGTATTTATGCTGAGTAGTGCAGACAGTTATTGAGCATAAATTTCTGTGGCCATAAATTGGGTGAGGTCCATCTTTGTGGAAACATATGCTGTTTTATGGCTCCACATTGTTTCCAGTTATAAGCCGCAACAGTGTTAACAAAACAGCCGAGGAAAGATTTAGATTTACCGCATACCTATCAAGTGGAATGACACACTTTCTCTTTGCTTTCATTCATAATGTTTGGCAAGACTCACACAGCGATAAACTGCATTGTGTATAAGAAAAGGAAAGCTACAGCGGTAGCTGAAATTGTAAATGTCTATACATTTTTTATGAACATTAAATTATTACACTGACATTTGAGAAACTGTAATTGATCCAGTTGTTTCCAATTTGTTTACCAGTCCCAGTATTGTTTCTTTTGGGAGGATTGCGAACACCAAATTCTCTGTGGTATGCCCTTTAAGTGCCTGTAATTGAATTCGTAATCCAGCATTGCATCACAAGGAAGAGTCGGTGATTTAATGTATACTGCATTTTTACATTGACTAAAACAAAATGTCGAAAACAGCTGCCAACACTAGCAATTAGGAATAAAACATCTGCGCATCTGGTGAAAAGGAATCGAAACTGCAGAACATTTTGCTTCATTTTCAATGGAGTAATTAAAGAAAGGGATGTGTCAGTTCTATACAAATCACTCTGTATAGAGAACAAGGTCTTACAAGGTCTATCCCAGTAGACTGAGAGTTGATCATCATATTCAGTAATTTATTTTCTACTATGCTACCAAATTGAAGTTCCCATTTACTCTATTTTCTTCCATCTTACCATAAAGTGAAGGAATAAGAAACGAAATCTGTCTTTATTCTTTTATTTCAAATTTCATGATAAGGGAAAACTGCAAGATAAACCTTATCCATGGTAAATATATCTCTAAGTGTGCCCTTGACACTTGCGATACCTCGATAATTGCATAGTATCGACTTCGAAAGATACATCAGAAAATTCCCTTGACAGTTTTTTCGATACCTCGGTGGTGATCTTGCAATTTTTATTTTACTTTTATGATACTTTTCTCATAAATTGTCCAGGATTGCGATTTCATAACAGCTTTTACACATCCTCAACCGGAAACAACAAAGCTGTTGTCATCGCTATGTACGCTAGATGTTAAAATGTTCTTGTTAGTACTACCTAAAGTTGAAAATAAAACAAATTTAAACACAGTATCGACTGCCCGTTTTTCAAAATTCATTACGTGATGTTTGTTTTTTTAAAAGAAATATCTTTTCCCAAACCATTAAATTTATCGTATCATTCAATTGTTTTAATAATTTAACTTCAGGACTTATATTATGGTTAACTGACCAAAAACCATCTGCTACGGCCGATTTCTCAGTTTGTTTATACTTAATGTTACGAAAGTGTTCTTTCGTTCTGGTTTCTAAATTACGTTTTGTCTTTCCAATATAAACTTTATCACAATCGAAACAATTAAACTGATACATTCCAGATTTTTTATTATTAGTAATTTTATTATTTTTTAGAGAAATGCAATAAATTTTAGCACTATATTTATTTTGAGGAACTAAAGTTATACCAAACTCTTTGAAAAAAAATTGAAAATGTTTATTAATCCAAGGATAAGTAATTTTTTTAAACTTATAATCATCTTTTATTTTTCTAAGGGTACAAATATCCCGTAGGGGAGGACATCCGTCCCCTTCAGCTGCCGAGCTGCGGACCCTTAGCACTCGTGGTACCTCTGACGTTACCAGAGGAACCTTGGGCCGAACATCCGAGTCCCTCCAGTCGGGGAGCTGTTCGGATTGGGTTGGACTCGAGGTGGCAGTGTGTTCCCGACACCCACGGGGAATTGGGTACCTCCGGCCAGGCTACGGCCGCCCGGAGGGGGTAGAGGTTGCCTAATATGTCCCGGGTACTATTAATATGCTGATAAACCATTCCATGAATATCAAAGAAATAGATGACCATAATTTTCCCAGCAGACGCAACCACTTTTGCTTTTTGGGGGGTTGGTGATGAAGGACATTTATTTCCACACTGAGCTTTGCTGTTTGCTCTCAGGATCAAAATGATGTAGCCAAGTTTCATCAGCATAGATTAAGTTTGAAAGAAACTCCGGATCTTCCTCTAACATCAACTTTAACTGCGTGTTACCTCCATTACAGCGGTAGGCGATACTGAACATGTCTGAACTTGCCTGGTTCTCACAGGCGGGAACCAGGAGTACCAACAATGAAACTACTACGACGTGTTTGTTTCACATTAAGCTAACAGAATATAATAAGATTGAATTTTAGTACGAAAAGTTATGACCGTAAAAAATTATGATCATTCTTTATTGAAAAGCCCTATCTATAAATCAAACTATTTAAAACAGCAAATTTATATGAAAAAGGGTTGAAACTTTTATTTTATATGTAATTATCAATATGAGTAGACTTCCTATAAATACCAAAGTTTTATTTATAGTTATTTCTTATTATCTTTAGATCTAGAAAATATTTCTGCCGCAAGAAGAACATTGCGAAGTCATTGGTACCTATACATACATAACATTATAAAAGAAAGTAATCGTGTGTCAACTGTCAGTTAACAGTTCTCAAGAAGAAATCACTGCATATCTCAACGACAATTTGTCACCTGCTCTTTCTAGTTCATTGGATCGCTGGAAAACAAATTCAACATTTCCAGAAATATAAAAATATTACTCGTTAAATATTTGTGTGTTCCACGTGTAACAGTTTCCTCTGAAAAGACTATTTAGTACAGCAGGACTCATTTGTGACAGAAAAAGTGGTAAATTTGACCCCGAAACAGTAACAATGCTAGTATTTTTGAACAAAACTGAATAAAAATGGACAGTTTTGCTTCTAAATGTCTAATGTAGAGCTTGAAAATAAGAACACTGACAGTTTTAAGTTTTGTCACCTTAAATTTATGCACCTATTTAATTTTATTGGCCTTACACAGTTCTACCAACATTCTATTTTGTTTTGAAACTATAAATACTCATGTTGATATCGAATATCGAAGTACCGGGTAAAATATCGATATCGCGAAAAACTGGTATCCACCAATCCCAAAAAATAACAAAAGCTACAGAGTTTAATATGATTCACACATATAGCTGCTATAAAATGTACAAAATCTACAGTATTTTAGGTTATGGTCACTGATGTAAGAAATTCGACTTTCCAACGTTATAAAATAACAAAAGCTACAGAATTTAGTATGATTCACACATATAGCTGCTATAAAATGTACAAAATCTACAGTATTTTAGGTTATGGTCACTGATGTAAGAAATTCAACGTTACAACGTTATAAAATAACAAAAGCTACAGAATTTAATATGATTCACACATATAGCTGGTATAAAATGTACAAAACCTACAGTATTTTAGGTTATGGGCACTAATGTAAGAAATTCAACTTTCCAACGTTATAAAACAACAAAAGCTACAGAATTTAATATGATTCACACATATAGCTGGTATAAAATATACAAAACCTACAGTATTTTAGGTTATGGGCACTGATGTAAGAAATGCAACTTTCCAACGTTATAAAATAACAAAAGCCACAGAATTTAATATGATTCACACATATAGCTGGTATAAAATGTACAAAATCTGCAGTATTTTAGGTTATGGGCACTGTTGTAAGAAATTCAACTTTCCAACGTTATAAAATAACAAAAGCTACAGAATTTAATATGATTCACACATATAGCTGGTATAAAACGTACAAAACCTGCAGTATTTTAGGTTATGGGCACAAATGTAAGAAATGCAACTTTCCAACGTTATAAAATAACAAAAGCTACAGAATTTAATATTATTCACACATATAGCTGCTATAAAATGTACAAAACCTAGAGTATTTTAGGTTATGGGCACTGTTGAAAGAAATTCAACTTTCCAACGTTATAAAATAACAAAAGCTACAGAATTTAATACGATTCACACATATAGCTGCTATAAAATGTACAAAACCTAGAGTATTTTAGGTTATGGGCACTGTTGAAAGAAATTCAACTTTCCAACGTTACAAAATAACAAAAGCTACAGAATTTAATATGATTCACAAATATAGCTGGCATAAAATATACAAAACCTGCAGTATTTTAGGTTATGGGCACTGATATCAGAAATTCAACTTTCCAAAGTTATAAAATAACAAAAGCTACAGAATTTAATACGATTCACACATAGAGCTGCTATAAAATGTACAAAACCTGCAGTATTTTAGGTTATGGGCACTGATATCAGAAATTCAACTTTCCAACGCTATAAAATAACAAAAGCTACAGAATTTAATACGATTCACACATATAGCTGCTATAAAATGTACAAAACCTGCAGTATTTTAGGTTATGGGCACTGTTGTAAGAAATTCAACTTTCCAACGTTATAAAATAACAAAAGCTACAGAATTTAATATGATTCACACATATAGCTGGTATAAAACGTACAAAACCTGCAGTATTTTAGGTTATGGGCACAAATGTAAGAAATGCAACTTTCCAACGTTATAAAATAACAAAAGCCACAGAATTTAATATGATTCACACATATAGCTGGTATAAAATGTACAAAATCTGCAGTATTTTAGGTTATGGGCACTGTTGTAAGAAATTCAACTTTCCAACGTTATAAAATAACAAAAGCTACAGAATTTAATATGATTCACACATATAGCTGGTATAAAACGTACAAAACCTGCAGTATTTTAGGTTATGGGCACAAATGTAAGAAATGCAACTTTCCAACGTTATAAAATAACAAAAGCTACAGAATTTAATATTATTCACACATATAGCTGCTATAAAATGTACAAAACCTAGAGTATTTTAGGTTATGGGCACTGTTGAAAGAAATTCAACTTTCCAACGTTATAAAATAACAAAAGCTACAGAATTTAATACGATTCACACATATAGCTGCTATAAAATGTACAAAACCTAGAGTATTTTAGGTTATGGGCACTGTTGAAAGAAATTCAACTTTCCAACGTTATAAAATAACAAAAGCTACAGAATTTAATATGATTCACAAATATAGCTGGCATAAAATATACAAAACCTGCAGTATTTTAGGTTATGGGCACTGATATCAGAAATTCAACTTTCCAAAGTTATAAAATAACAAAAGCTACAGAATTTAATACGATTCACACATAGAGCTGCTATAAAATGTACAAAACCTGCAGTATTTTAGGTTATGGGCACTGATATCAGAAATTCAACTTTCCAACGCTATAAAATAACAAAAGCTACAGAATTTAATACGATTCACACATATAGCTGCTATAAAATGTACAAAACCTGCAGTATTTTAGGTTATGGGCACTGTTGTAAGAAATTCAACTTTCCAACGTTATAAAATAACAAAAGCTACAGAATTTAATATGATTCACACATATAGCTGGTATAAAACGTACAAAACCTGCAGTATTTTAGGTTATGGGCACAAATGTAAGAAATGCAACTTTCCAACGTTATAAAATAACAAAAGCTACAGAATTTAATATTATTCACACATATAGCTGCTATAAAATGTACAAAACCTAGAGTATTTTAGGTTATGGGCACTGTTGAAAGAAATTCAACTTTCCAACGTTATAAAATAACAAAAGCTACAGAATTTAATACGATTCACACATATAGCTGCTATAAAATGTACAAAACCTAGAGTATTTTAGGTTATGGGCACTGTTGAAAGAAATTCAACTTTCCAACGTTATAAAATAACAAAAGCTACAGAATTTAATATGATTCACAAATATAGCTGGCATAAAATATACAAAACCTGCAGTATTTTAGGTTATGGGCACTGATATCAGAAATTCAACTTTCCAACGTTATAAAATAACAAAAGCTACAGAATTTAATATGATTCACACATATAGCTGGTATAAAATGTACAAAATCTGCAGTATTTTAGGTTATGGGCACAAATGTAAGAAATGCAACTTTCCAACGTTATAAAATAACAAAAGCTACAGAATTTAATATTATTCACACATATAGCTGCTATAAAATGTACAAAACCTACAGTATTTTAGGTTATGGGCACTGATGAAAGAAATTCAACTTTCCAACGTTATAAAATAACAAAAGCTAGAGAATTTAATATGATTCACATATATAACTGGTATAAAATGTACAAAACCTGCAGTATTTTAGGTTATGGGCACTGATGTAAGAAATTCAACTTTCCAACGTTATAAAATAACAAAAGCTAGAGAATTTAATATGATTCACACATATAGCTGGTATAAAATGTACAAAACCTACAGTATTTTAGGTTATGGGCACTGATGAAAGAAATTCAACTTTCCAACGTTATAAAATAACAAAAGCTACAGAATTTAATATTATTCACACATATAGCTGCTATAAAATGTACAAAACCTAGAGTATTTTAGGTTATGGGCACTGTTGAAAGAAATTCAACTTTCCAACGTTATAAAATAACAAAAGCTACAGAATTTAATACGATTCACACATATAGCTGCTATAAAATGTACAAAACCTAGAGTATTTTAGGTTATGGGCACTGTTGAAAGAAATTCAACTTTCCAACGTTATAAAATAACAAAAGCTACAGAATTTAATACGATTCACACATATAGCTGCTATAAAATGTACAAAACCTAGAGTATTTTAGGTTATTGGCACTGTTGAAAGAAATGCAACTTTCCAACGTTATAAAATAACAAAAGCTACAGAATTTAATATGATTCACAAATATAGCTGGCATAAAATATACAAAACCTGCAGTATTTTAGGTTATGGGCACTGATATCAGAAATTCAACTTTCCAACGTTATAAAATAACAAAAGCTATAGAATTTAATATGATTCACACATATAGCTGGTATAAAATGTACAAAATCTGCAGTATTTTAGGTTATGGGCACAAATGTAAGAAATGCAACTTTCCAACGTTATAAAATAACAAAAGCTACAGAATTTAATATTATTCACACATATAGCTGCTATAAAATGTACAAAACCTACAGTATTTTAGGTTATGGGCGCTGATGAAAGAAATTCAACTTTCCAACGTTATAAAATAACAAAAGCTAGAGAATTTAATATGATTCACATATATAACTGGTATAAAATGTACAAAACCTGCAGTATTTTAGGTTATGGGCACTGATGTAAGAAATTCAACTTTCCAACGTTATAAAATAACAAAAGCTAGAGAATTTAATATGATTCACACATATAGCTGGTATAAAATGTACAAAACCTACAGTATTTTAGGTTATGGGCACTGATGAAAGAAATTCAACTTTCCAACGTTATAAAATAACAAAAGCTAGAGAATTTAATATGATTCACATATATAACTGGTATAAAATGTACAAAACCTGCAGTATTTTAGGTTATGGGCACTGATGTAAGAAATTCAACTTTCCAACGTTATAAAATAACAAAAGCTAGAGAATTTAATAAGATTCACACATATAGCTGGTATAAAATGTACAAAACCTACAGTATTTTAGGTTATGGGCACTGATGAAAGAAATTCAACTTTCCAACGTTATAAAATAGCAAAAGCTAGAGAATTTAATATGATTCACATATATAACTGGTATAAAATGTACAAAACCTAGAGTATTTTAGGTTATGAGCACTGATGAAAGAAATTCAACTTTCCAACGTTATAAAATAACAAAAGCTAGAGAATTTAATATGATTCACACATATAGCTGCTATAAAATGTACAAAACCTACAGTATTTTAGGTTATGGGCACTGTTGAAAGAAATTCAACTTTCCAACGTTATAAAATAACAAAAGCTACAGAATTTAATATGATTCACACATATAGCTGGTATAAAATGTACAAAACCTAGAGTATTTTAGGTTATGGGCACTGATGTAAGAAATTCAACTTTCCAACGTTATAAAATAACAAAAGCTAGAGAATTTAATATGATTCACATATATAACTGGTATAAAATGTACAAAACCTGCAGTATTTTAGGTTATGGGCACTGATGTAAGAAATTCAACTTTCTAACGTTATAAAATAACAAAAGCTACAGAATTTAATATGATTCACACATATAGCTGGAATAAAATGTACAAAACCTACAGTCTTTTAGGTTATGGGCACTGATATCAGAAATTCAACTTTCCAACATTATAAAATGAAAGGGAAGTCAATAAAGAAAAGCATTGTCGTCGATAAAATTAGTTACAAGGTTTATAAACTTGGGTAATCTATTAAATGAAGCTAGTCTTATATAGACCTTGAATTTTCTGTAACTACCAATAGAGGAGCTTTATACTTTTTATTACGATAATATTAAACACGTACGTTAAAGACATCTTATCCATTGATGCTCTCCCGCGTAGAAAACAACTGCACATTTATATATTAGCTCTCGTAAAAAAAAAAAAAGAAGAGCTAATGATGCGATAAGCAACATCCAGTCAAGTTGTTTACCGCAACAAGACAAGTTAATAATAAAGGCTTTAACGTAACTTTTACGACCTCTTCAAGGCAACTTCAGTTAAAAAGAAACATAAGGCAGGTTTCACTACACTTCAAAAGGTGATGCAACGGTTATCCTGTAATTTTCTCATCCTTCATAACTAGAGGTGAATTTTTTCTCCCCTCTGCCTCCTATCATTTGCCAATGCCACTTTGTTAGAACTGCGGTAATTTCTGCTGCCGGTGAAAAAAAAGACGCTCGATTTACTAGAGAAACATGTCAGCGCAAATGGGTTAAACAGAAGATTGAGGTAATAAACTAGAGGCCAATATTATGTACATCTTTGAAAAGGGAAAACTAAACATAGATGGCAGGGTTATCACCCATAAGTAAATGCTACTTACAGCTGTGTTTTGTTTCTTTAATTTACTTCCTCCAAAGTTAAGTCATATCGGACGATGAATGAAATGATGTTCAAATTAGTACACGGTACACAGAGCTTAGAGTTACCAGACATTCATCTTTCAGGATAAGGGAAAACCTGCAACGTTAAGTCATATCGGACGATGAATGAAATGATGCTGAAATGAGTACAGGGTACATAGAGCTTAGAGTTAACAGATATTCATCTTTCAGTTTAAGGGAAAACCTCCAACGTTAAGTCATATTTGACGATGAATGAAATGATGTTCAAATTAGTACACGGTACACAGAGCTTAGAGTTAACAGATATTCATCTTTCAGGATAAGGGAAAACCTCCACAGATGAATTAGATGATGATCAAATGAGTACAGGGTACATAGAGCTTAGAGTTAACAGATATTCATCTTTCAGGATAAGAGAAAACCTTCAACGTTAAGTCATATCGGACGATGAATGAAATGATGTTCAAATTAGTACACGGTACACAGAGCTTAGAGTTACCAGACATTCATCTTTCAGGATAAGGGAAAACCTGCAACGTTAAGTCATATCGGACGATGAATGAAATGATGCTGAAATGAGTACAGGGTACATAGAGCTTAGAGTTAACAGATATTCATCTTTCAGTTTAAGGGAAAACCTCCAACGTTAAGTCATATTTGACGATGAATGAAATGATGTTCGAATGAGTACAGAGTACATAGAGCTTAGAGTTAACAGATATTCATCTTTCAGGATAAGGGAAAACCTCCACAGATGAATTAGATGATTATCAAATGAGTACAGGGTACATAGAGCTTAGAGTTAACAGATATTCATCTTTCAGTTTAAAGGAAAACCTTCAAATTTAAGTCATATTTGACGATGAATGAAATGATGTTCGAATGAGTACAGAGTACATAGAGCTTAAAGTTACCAGATATTCATCTTTCAAGATAAGGAGAACCCTTCAACGATGAATTAGATGATGATCAAATGAGTACAGGGTACATAGATCTTAGAGTTACCAGACATTCATCTTTAAGGAAAAGCAAAAACCTCCAATGTTAAGTCATATCGGACGATGAATGAAATATGTTCAAATGAGTACAGGGTACATAGAGCTTAGAGTTACCAGACATTCATCTTTAAGGATAAGCAAAAACCTCCAATGTTAAGTCATATTTGACGATGAATGAAATGATGTTCGAATGAGTACAGGGTACATAGAATTACGACTTACCAGACTTCATATTTCATATTTAGGACAAGGGAAAACCAACGTTAAGTCATATCGGACGATGAATAAAATGATGTACAAATGAGTCCAGGGTACATAGAGCTTAGAGTTAGCAGACATTCATCTTTCAAAATAAGAGAAAACCTCCAAAGTTAAGTCATATCGGACGATGAATGAAATGATGTTTAAATGAATACAGGGTACATAGAGCTTACAGTTACCAGACATTCATCTTTCAGGATAAGGGAAAACCAACGTTAAGTCATATCGGACGATGAATGGAATGATGTTCAAATGAGTACAGGGTACATAGAGCTTAGAAATACCAGATATTCATCGGGTAGGATTAGGGAAAGCTTCCAATTGTAAGTCATATTGGACGATGAATGAAATGATGTTCAAATGAGTACAGGGTACATAGAGCTTAGGGTTTCCAGACATTCATCTTTTAAGGGAAAACCTTCAACGTTAAGTCATATCGGACGATGAATGGAATGATGTTCAAATGAGTACAGGGTACATAGAGCTTAGAGTTATCAGGTATCCATCTTTCAGTGTAAGCGAAAACCTCCAACGTTAAGTCATATGGGACGAAGAGTGAAATGTTGTTCAAATGAATACAGGGTACATAGAGCTTAGAGTTACCAGACATTCATATTTAAGGATAAGGGAAAACTTCCAATGTATATGTGACTGCAGGAGTGAGCAGTTTTCGGAACAGCTTGTATCTGTCACGACTCTGCGACTCCATTACTTTTAGTCGACATTCCTGTGACCGTCATATTATCGACTGATGTCCCCATTAGGGAACACTTAGCGCTCTGTGGGGAATAAGACAATTTCCAGACTATTACCGACCTACATCCCAGAGATGCTTGGCTTAAATAGGACATTGCAGGTACATACGCGACGTTCGTCGAAGAGCGCGTGCTACAAACGAGAGAATTAGGTTGAGAGCTCCAAAGATAGTGTTTCACTATGTAATTAAGCAATTCAATGATTCGATATCACTATAAATGCATGATTTAAAGTTAACGAAGCATTTTATGTCAAAGGCTTTTACAAAAACTACAGTTTACTTATAAAATATTTAGAAATTTTAAATTTCTTAAATTGTGTTTAAAATAGAGTGGGTCGATAATCTCGCCGATATCGATACACGATTTTTTTCGATAGTTGATATCGATATACGATATTTAGAACGAAATCCTATACTTCGATAATCGATACCGTCATGTCTGCTTCTAGTTTCAATACAACATAGAATGTTGGTAGAACTATGTAATGCCAATAAAATTAAATTAGTGCACATATTTGATGAGACAAGACGTAAATAAATACCGCTACAAAGGCGGACGAAGCAGAGTAAGATAAAGTGGGGATTCAACTGTTTATCTATAAAGATGAGATCATATTATTAGATATATTTTAAGGTTAGGCTAGAGGTTATCCAATAGCAGTGTGCTCCAACTTCAATCCATGTACGAGGGCTGTTCAATAAAGAATGATCAAAACTTTTTTTGACAACGTACCTTCACTCATCCTCATAATTTTGATGGTCCTTCTCAAAATAGTCTCCCCTGAATGCGTTACACCTGTTCCAGCGTTTCTGCCATTCTTCAGAGACATGCTGGAAACCATTTTTGAGAGATCCTTCAAAATTTCCTCCGCAGCCTTCACCACTGCTTCTGATGATGGATAATGCCTCCCACGAAGGCGTTTCATCAAGTTAGGGAATAGAAAAAAGTCACATGGGGCTAAATCCGGACTATAGGAAAGTTGAGGGATGCACTTCACGTTGATTTTTGCAAGATATTCAGCATCAACTTTGGCAATATGCGGCCGCGCATTATCGTGATGCAGCATCCAGCCTGCTTCACTGAAATGTGGTCTTTTGCGCCTGATATGGACTTGCAATATTTTCAGGACATCCCTGTAGTATTGTCCAGTTACTGATGTGTGTGCAGGTACAACATGCTGATAAACCATTCCATGAATATCAAAGAATGAGATAACCATAACTTTCCCAGTAGAAGCAACCACTTTTGCTTTTTGGGGGGTTGGTGATGAAGGAGATTTCCACGCTGAGGTTTGCTGTTTGCTCTCAGGATCAAAATGATGTAGCCAAGTTTCATTAGTAGTGATTACGTTTGAAAGAAACTCCGGATCTTCCTCTAACATCAACTTTAACTGCATGTTACCTCCATTGCAGCGGTAGGCGATACTGAACATGTCTGAACTTGCCTGGTTCTCACAGGCGGGAACCAGGAGTACCAACAATGAAACTACTACGGCGTGTTTGTTTCACATTAAGCTAACAGAATATAAGAAGGTTGAATTTTAGTGCAAACAGTTACGACCGAAAAAAGATTATGACCATTCTTTATTGAACAGCCCTGTCATAATCAGTGTCGCCGCTTGCGGTGCCATATGTAGTATGAGGGTCACTTAATAAGTCTGGTAAATTTCGATTAAGGCTTGACAGTTTTTTGTTAAAAATTTGGGGGTGGTAAGCTTGATTATTCAAAATATTGTAGAGAATGTGCTGCAATATACATTTCATTGTTGACAGCCTCCTGAACTGGACAGTGTAATAGCAGCGACTGAAAATGTAAAAAACAGAGTTTCGTACTGTTATTACTTTCATTTGAAGGGCTGGACTGACGCACAAGTCAAAACTGAACTGAGTGAAGTTCACACGGACTCCGTACCAACCTTGAAGACCATTTACTTTTGTATCAATTAATTTAAAAGTGGTCCTAGAAGTACCATAGATGAATCGCAGCCCATTGAAGTCACCACACAGGACAGCATTGAAAAATTCCACGATCTGGTTATGCAAGACCGAAGAATCAAAATTCGTGAGATTTCTGAGGCTGTGGGCATCTCAACAGACCGAGTGCACAATATCCTGTATGAAAAATTGGCAATGGAAATGCTATGTGCAAGATGGGTGCCACGATTGCTCAATCAAACAAAAGCGCATCCAGAAGAACACTTCTACCGAGTGTCTGGCGGTGTTTAATCGCAATCTGCAAGACTTTTTGCGCCGATTTGTGACTGTGGCTGAAACTTGGATCCATCATTAACTTACCAGAGTCAAAACAGCTGTCAAAACAATGGACAAAGCTGGTTAAAGTGCACCAAAGAAGACAAGGAGCATTTTGTAAGCTTGATTTTGGGATTTTCAAGGAATAACCCTCATAGACTACTTGGAAAAAGGGAGAACCATAACTGGGACCTATTATGCTTCACTGTTGGATTTTTTACAACATGAGTTGACTGAAAAGAGACCGAGATTGAAGTCCAAAAAGTGCTCTTATATGACGATAAGGCACCATCGCACACATCAGCAATCTCAATGGCGAAAGTGCATGAGTTGTGCTTTGAATTCGTTCCTCACCCACCTTATTCACCAGACATAGCCATAAGTGCTCTCTTCCTTTTCCCAAACTTGAAAATTTGGTTTGGTGGTGACAAACTTTCATCAAATGAAGAAGTGATAGTCATCGCCAACGAATTTTTTGCAGACTTTGACGAAACCTATTTTTCCGACGGGATGAAAAATTGGAACATCGCTGGAGCAAGTGTATAACCATCAATGGAGGCTCTGTCGAGAGCTCCTGTCAATATTTGCTTAATCTTATTCACCTTCAGATGTTCTAAGGTTTTGCAAGGATTGTTTACACAGTTCATAAAATTGTCTTTTTTAATTTTTCTGACCTTGGCATACTTGCCCCACCCAGGAGAATTGGGGAAATTTGGAGGCCTGATATTGGCAGTGCCTGAAAATGGCGTGACGTTCACAAAAGAGCGACACGTCCATCAATCGTAAGGCGTGACCGTTCGAGGTATTGATTTGCATTCCCACAAGGTCTGGTGATGGTTGTTTATTTCATTGCTTACTTTCTCCTCCATATACAGAAGATTTCTTTCTTAATTATAGATGATGGTAAGGCCATTGAAATTTACCGCCGCGGCTTCAATAGAAGGCATCTGATACCTTCACCCGTTAAGCTTTTTTTGTAGGCTATAATCATACTTCCATTGTTGAACACGATGCATTTCCGTAAACAATGTTTATGGGTTGGAAAAGTTTCCGAGAAATCTTAAAGGTAAGGCACAGATGTGTAAAATATGAGTCATCTCTAAAGCTTTTAACCTCCGGTTTGCAAACGGAGCTTGGTGTAATGGATGGAAGCACTTGAGGTGCAATTAAATACAACAAAAAATCTTGATGAACGTAAAAAAGAATAAGTTTAACACCCGATATTAAAAGTCGGCCTTTTAATACTTCAGGAGTGTGTTAAAAGTGGAACATCTATTCACTCATTGCACAAAAAAGCTTTTAACGTCTGTAATGCCAACTTTGAATTCTTGCCGACTATGACAATCGTCTCATTCAAGAAGGCCGTGACTGAGTTACATAATACGTGTATAAAATGGCCGCTCAATTGAATGTGAATATGGACTATAATAAACCTGTTGATATTTACAACCAGCACAGAGCGTGAAATTAGAATTGTTACCCCCATAAAATCAAGAAACCAATACGACATTGCATACATCAAGTTCCTGGACTGGCGCAAGGTAAAGAGCATACAAAGTAAATGTCTTGCTAGCATTATTTGAAGAAAAAGCCAAATATGAGCATCTTCAACTTTGGATAAACTTCTCAACGATACAGCTGTGTCAAGAACGACGACATCTGTAAATACTGTGAACTTAAGCATTTTGGAAACGTATGTCCGAAAGTTACAAGCCAAAATGACCCAAAATTCTAACCAAATAACAAATTACACCGTGTATACAACACCAGAATAACTATTTCAAATTGAAACACTTGTGTACGAACATTCCAGTTTTCTCAAAAGAATAATAAATCCAGATAAAGCTCTAATCTATTAATTAATGATACTTTTGTTACATTATTTTCATCGTTTTATTACTTCCACGGCCTCCCTTAAGTACAATATTGTGGTTTTCTGAAGGTTATGTTGCCAACACTAATGTTATGCAAGTCAAATGAACATCGCAACAAGATGAATAACAGAACCATGAGAAATATATTTATAAATATTCAAGAGTGTATTACTCAGTTTATTATGTACAGGTTAAAAAGATTTTAACTCTTGCATAACAAATAAACAGGACAGAATTAGGTGTTCTACAATTTTGATGCTAGAGGCTTTATATTTTTAACACTTATCTAGGGCACAACAACAAATTGTTCTGCCAAATTTGATTTAAGTCCAAATTATAGACGTCATATTATGGAAATACTTCTGTTGACCTTCTGTTACAGATACCTACACACGTTTCTCTTTCCTACGTCTTTTTATCTCTTTGTAAATACACAATGTAGTTTTAGTTTTATTAACAATTTTGGGAAGATGTAGAGCAATTTTGTGGATTGCATTAGGTTTCGAAGTTGTAATTATGTTGCAAATAATTGAAATCTGAAGAATGATCTATGGCAAGGGATATTTAATTAGCCCAGACTTTATATATGATAAAATTAAAGCTATTCACACTACTGTTTAATTAAGCACTGGAAAAAGTAATGCGGCAGTTACCCATTAACCCTGGAGGAACCATACTTTCCAGATCAGTACAAATAGTGGCATATGCTGACGATGTGGCAATTCTCGCAAGGAATATAAGAGCTCTTGAGGATGTTGGAAGAGAAAACACAGGATCTAGGACTGGTAGTGAAGGTTAGTAAAACTAAATATATGAAGATGGGAAGTGATGAGGACGTAAGAAGAAAACCTACAGTTACATTACATGAGAAAGAATATCAAAGAGTGGAAACATTTAAATACCTGGGATCCAATTGAGTTACTATAACCGGGAAATACACGAGTCAGTTGGAGAATTTAATGTCATATGGGCACGTTGGCCATAGTAGCTCAATAGTTAGAGCGGCTGGACGGAGACCAGAAGATCCGTGGTTCAAATCCCGGCTATGGCATTGAATTTTTCAGTCTGACAACGTTTCCGCCATAGAACTTATTTGGGCAAGATAAAAAATGATGTCCCAAAACACAACATACCATTTAAGCATAGTGACGTAAAAGTGTTGTTTGATACTGTTGTAGGAAAAGTGTCCGAACAAATCTGGCGGGAAGCTTGTGAACATGTTAAAAAGGTTGAACAGTTTTATTGGGAGAAAGATGGATTATTAGATGAAATTAGTGATAGATTCATAATTAAATTGGAAGATGATTCAGACAGGAAATATGACGAAAATTTTGAAATTTTGTGACAATGAAAAGGAGGAACAGGAACCAAATTTGGAGGGCAAAGAAGGTTCATCCACCACTGATGTGTCTGCCCTGTCTGACAGGACATAAGAATCGGAGAGGTTAGATAGAGATCGCGAGTATTTTTTTCTCTTTCTAAAAGCCAGGGGCCAAAATAAATCTCGTGCACTATAACTTAGGGCTTTGAAGTTGAGGCCCCTGTAAGTTGTCTAAAAAGGACCTTAACACGACCTAAAATATCCCCCAAAAGGACCTAAAGATTGGGGGGGGGGGGAAGGAAGTAAAGAAGTTATATGTACAAATTAATAAATTGATTTTCAATTAGATATTTAATGAATAAGTTTGACATTACAACATTCAGGTGATATGCAAAGCATAGGGCGAGAAAAACTACATGAAAGCAATTTTCATCTGTTTCAGCAACAAGCAATGGACATTCTAAGGAAATAAATTGTAATAGATATAATTAAATCATACTTGGCTCGGGTTACAGAAGGCTTACCTCAGTTGGCGTTGAAATATATCACAACAGTCATCTCTAAATTTTTAGATGTCATTGGTGCTTACTCGAAATGAGTGAAATTTTATGCAGAATAATAACGTGATATTTAGAGAGGCTTTACTAGGTCCTGATGACCTGAACACAATAGAAAGGGTCCTCTCATCTGATACCTGCTCATTCTTAGGAGTCTGTATTAGTTAAAATAAATTAGAATTTACGCTAGACTCTGTTGAACAGGGAAAAGATAGTCAGACGAAATTAAAGTTACAATAAAACAGCTGAAAGAAACAATAAAGCTATAAAAAGGAACTTTAAATCAAATATTAGCTAAAGAGCCACAAAATGACAAGTAAAATCCTCTATTCTCTGGACTATAATGACCCATAATTAATATGTTGACTAGATCTTCAGACAATGCAGAGAAGCTACCATCTACGCTACGGAAGCGGGCGTGTAAAACCATCTTATTCCTTGCAGTGCCGAGTTTCTACATTCAAGGATGGAACAGAAGCATTTTGAGACCTTCTTTTGTTTCAACAGCTGAAGTCTTTATTGCTTTAGTCACTCTAGGAATGTGAAGAAAAACTCGACTGGTTATGATGATAAGTAAGTTAATGGGGATTGGAAAGGAATGTGACAAACAAGGACGCTCTTGCGTGCTACTCGTATCTTTCAAAGTGTGGAGTAGGAAGAAAATGAAATAGATGATAGAATTATCTTGACATCTTTAAACTTCCCCTACCATCACCAAGAACATGGAAAGCAAATATGGAAAGATTAAAGGAGTTTAAACATTTAAATACTTTGGTAAAATAATTGAAGAAAATGGAATCGAAACTAAAGCAAACAAAAGCAGATGCCAAAACATATAAACATCTTGTCTTACTCAAAACATATATAATAAAAAATGAAAGTGCAAATACACAAAATTAAGGCACTATAGCACTGTAATTAAACCAGAGCCTTCTATGGAGCAGAAACATTAATTTTGAACAGAAAATCAGTTATCGAAAATACAGAAAAATAAGAACGTAAAATAATTAGAAATCTTTTAGGTCCACAAGTCGTAAGTGAAGAACACAGACTTACAAGTAAAATGGAAATAATTTAAAGGGCATATTGAACGATTAACTTCAAATAGGCTCGCAAAAAATTAAGGAATTTTACGAAAATAGAAGTAAAGCACAAGTAGATACTACGAAACGGATTAGTGAAGTAAAACATGATTTAAAATTGTCAGGAATCACTCAAGACAATATCCTACATGGGGACGTCTTGCATAAGTGGCAAGAGGACAAACTGAAGAAAAAGACTGTAATAACGTGGACAGACGAGAGAAAGAAAGCCTACAGTCAAAGAATGAGACAACTTTGGACTCATAGAAGAGCTAAGGAACGTCTCTAAGTATTTTGGGTAACCCTACATAGGCTCACCAACCCAAAAAGTGATAAGAGGAAGAAAATTATTCAAACTGTAGCTGTTACCATAAATAATTCAGATATAATGAATGTAGAATGTCATTTGTTTGTACAGTGTGCATGTATATATGTTAATGCAACATTTAACTGTAAATTAGTACTTCAAGAATATAAACTAATGTACTAAAGTAACAGTTTAATATTGAGAATGGATAAAATTTCACTTTAACCACATAAGAATAAAACATAATTAAAACAATTGCTTAGAAACGACTATCCAAGATCGATTCTCTTATATTCGATATTAGCCAACGATGTTTGTGACAAAGTTCCCAGCCGGCCTTGGTGTAAATACTTCTATATTCCAGAAAATAAAATTATTCACAATTTTCCTGCTTTATTGCAGTTTAGTAATTAAAAAGTATTCAGTCTTTTAACGATTAGAGTAAGTATTGGTAAAAAGACTGCATGGTACTAGTGAATCAAGACTTATCCTTGATTCTTTCAAGACTTTCTTGATTACTTTCCGTACACACGCGGAAAGTAGCAATCCTTCCACTACTGGATAATATACATCTTAATTCACTAGTACATGATAATCATTTCAGTACAAGATAACCTGCAAATCACGTTTACAAATTCTAAACGTTCTTGCAAATTAATTTTGTATCGTTCATTTATCAATTTCCCTCCGACGATCCCATAAATAATATTCTTTTCTCGTAGGTTGAAGTGTTGGGATATTTACTTCTTTAATTCGTTTCTCGCAGGTAACATATTCCTCTAACGTCTTAGCGGATATTATTGAGACATATTTTCTAATTATGCATAATGTTCTGCTTCCCTTAAGATGTTCCATAAGTATTTTCCTTTAAGTTTCCTTCGACCGTCTTCTACTAGTTCACTACATGTTTGATCAGGTGAATCTGAACAGTTATATTGCTCACATAAATCTGAGTTCTTATTTCCTATTCTTCTTAAATATACATTACATGGACCATGTCATGTAGCAAAGAAAAAAAAAAACATTTTCTCAGTTTTATACATGGGTCACTCAAAAATTAGTGGCATCACTGCCAGCGTAATATCATGCAAGTTGATAAAAATGAAAAATCAGAGCATCTAATGTTTTTTAGCTGTGAGTTTGAAGATAATGATTTTATTTAATATCAAATTTTAGTTAAGTGCCACACAGAATTATTGGAAGCTTGTGGTAGACAGACTTTACCATATCGTACCGTGGTTAGGTGGGCATATGTACGAGGGCTGTTCAATAAAGAATGATAATAATTTTTCACGCTAAAATTCATTCTTATTATACTCTGTTAGTTTAATGTGAAACAAACACGCCGTAGTAGTTCCATTGTTGGTACTCCTGGTTCCCGCCTGTGAGAACTAGGCAAATTCACACATGTTCAGTATCGCCTATCGCTGCAATGGAGGTAACATGCAGTTAAAGTTGATGTTATAGGAAGATCCGGAGTTTCTGTCAAACGTAATCACTTCTGATGAAACTTGGCTATATCATTTTGATCCTGAGAGCAAACAGCAAAGTTCAGTGTCGAAATCTCCTTCATCACCAACCCCCCAAAAAGCAAAAGTGGTTGCTTCTGCTGGGAAACCTATGGTCATCTCATTCTTTGATATTCATGTTCTACCTGCACACACATCAGTAACTGGACAATACCACAGGGATGTCCTGAAAACATTGTAAGTCCATATCAGGCGCCAAAGAACACATTTCCGTGAAGCAGGCTGGATGCTGCACCACGATAATGCGCGGCAGCATAATGCCAATGTTATTGCTGAATATCTTGCAAAATTAAACATGAAGTGCATCCCTCACCCTCCCTATAGTTCGGATATAGCCCCATGTGACTTTTTTCTATTCCCTAACTTGAAGAAACACCTTTGTGGGAGGCATTATCCATCATCAGAAGCAATGGTGAAGGCTGCGGAGGTGACTTTGAAGGAACTCCAAAAATGGTTTCCAGTATGTCTTTGAAGACTGGCAGAAATCCTCGGACAAGTGCATCGCATTCAGGGGAGAGTATTTTGAGAAGGACCATCAAAATTATGAGGATGAGTAAAGGTACGTTGTCAAAAAAAAAAAAAAAAAAAAAAAAAAAATCGCCTACGCAGCCTTCACCACTGCTTCTCATAATGGATAATGGCTCCCACGAAGGGGTAACTTCAAGTTAGGGAATAGAAAAAAGTCACATGGGGCTAAATACGGACTATAGGGAGGGCGAGGGATGCACTTCACCTTGATTTTAGCGAGATATTCAGAGATAGCATTGGCAATATGCGGCCGCGCATTATCGTGGTGCAGCAACCAGCCTCCTTAACGGAAATGTGGTGTTTTGCGCCTAATATGGATTTGTCATATTGTTTTCAGGACATCCCTGTAGTATTGTCCAGTTACTGATGTGTGTGCAGGTACAACATGCTGATAAACCATTCCATGAATATCAAAGAATGAGATGACCATAACTTTCCCAGCGGAAGTAACCTCTTTTGAATTGTAATGAAGGAGATTTCCACACTGAGCTTTGCTGTTTGCTCTCAGGATCAATTGATGTAGTCAAGTTTCATCAGCAGTGATTACGTTTGAAAGAAACTCCGGATCTTCCTTTAACAGCAACTTTAACTGTTCGGAAACCAACAGTCTTGGAACCCATCGCGCATAAACAGGTCTCATGTGTAATGTTTCTGTCACCAATGTGTGGGTGGTGCCCAATGAAATGTTCAGTATTTCAGAAAGTGATCTTAAGGTAATTCGTCGATCCTCTCTCACAATGGCAGCAGCAGTGCTGATGTTTTCTTCCGTAAGAGCACTAACTGGCGCACCGGGTCCACCTTCCTTTAAAATTGATTTTCTACCCTCTTTAAACATTTTAAACCACCTTCGAGCTGTGCTGTAGGGAAGAACAGACTCTCCATAGACCTCCTGTAACATTGTATAGGCCTCAACTGAATATTTGTTGAGACGAAAGCAGAATTTCAAAGCCCCATATTGGTCCTCGTGTGTTACCTCCATTGCAGTGATACGCGATACTGAACATATCTGAACTTGCCTGATCCTCACAGGCGGGAACTAGGAGTACCAACAATGAAATACTACGGCATGTTTGTTTCACATTAAGTTAACAGAAGATTGAATTTTTGTGCGAAAAATTAAGGCCGTAAAAAATTTATGACCATTCTTTATTGAACAGCCCCAAATGTTCAAATTTTTAGCTATTTTTAATATCTGAAAATAAACTATATACTCTTCTTCCTACGCGTGCATTATCCCAAATATTTGCAAGTATACCACGAACATATACTGCATTTAATAATTCTGCATCTCTTTCGTATGTGTTGACGCACAACTCCGTGGGTAGGAGCAATATACTTTACGTCAGTGTTACAAGAAGGTCTGAGGACACACGTTGACCCAAATTTCACGTTCTGGATACCAGCACGAAGCTACTGGCCGTGTAAACTAGCGCAGATTTGTTATTTTAGGCTTCCTTAGAGCACCGGGCCATTCATATTCATCATATGCTTGTCGTGACATACTTAGTTCCATACCTGCGATTCCGGTCGTGAATTCCTGCACAGTTTGAATACATTAGTATCAACATCACCTTGTTAATCTGCAGGTATTCAAATCAGTTACCACAAATGTACCTCTTATTTGTCTCAACTGAATCACTTTGTGATTGCAGTGTAGATCCAATAACCTCAATCCTATCCAAACGTTAACATCTTTACTTACGTACTTACAGTAAGTTCAACGCTGATTCTTCCATATAGCTATTCTGTGAATAATCGTGGTAAACAGTTGAAAGATGTGTTTTTATTATCTATATAGTTACTTGAGAGTACAACATTCCTTTGTCATTTTAATATCCAAACGACTACGAAATGACTATCAAAAACAATAATAATTTGTACCCTCAATCAGCAAATTCATTTTATTATTTACAATAAAATAATCAATTACTGACCTTCTTCGTCGATTAAAGCAAGATATCTCGTAAATATCTCGTAAAATGGAGGCCCTTTCTTTTTAATTTACGTCCTCCAACGTTAAGTCACTTCGCACGATGAATGAAATCACACTCAATTTAGTCCAGGGCACATAGAGCATATAGTTACTAGACATTCATCTTTCAGGGGAAGAGAAAACCTCCAAGTCATACCGGACGATGAATGAATAGATATTCAAATGAGAACAGAGTACTTAGAGCTTAGACTTACCAGATTTTCATCTTTAAGGATAAGAAAAAACCTCCATCGTTAAGTCATATCGGACGATGAATGAAATGATGTTCAAATGAGTACAGGTTACATAGAGCTTAGATTTACCAGACATTCATCTTTCAGGATAAGGGAAAACCTCCAATGTTAAGTCATATCGGACGATGAATGAAATTATGTTTAAATGAGTACAGAGTACATAGAGCTTAGAGTTACCAGACATTCATTTTTCTGGATGAGGGAAAACCTCCAATGTTAAGTCATATCGGACGATGAACGAAATGATACTCAAATGAGTACAGGATACATAGAGCTTAGAGTTACCAGACATTCATCTTTAAGGATAAGTAAAAACCTCCAACGTTAAGTCACATCGGACAAGAAATGAAATGATGTTCAAATGAGTACAGGGTACATAGAGCTTAGAGTTACCAGACATTCATCTTTCAGGATAAGGGAAAACCTCCAACGTTAAGTCATATAGGACGATGAATGAAATGATGTTCAAAGTAGTACAGGATACTTAGGGTTTAGAGTTACCAGATATTCATCTTTCAATATAAGGGAACACCCCGAACTAACCTTATCCGGATAACTCACTATTACTGAGATAGAACTCGCGTCCTGTTGAACTGAGGCAGACGCGCTACCATCTACGCTACGGAGGCGGCCCTGACTTTCCGTCCTTTAACCTTTGGAGAACATCAGCTGAAATGCAGCGGTTTCTATTGCATTTAAATCTCTTTGTAGAAAGTTTGTCTTCTCCAACAACTGAGGTGCAGGATTTTCTTCGTTGCCTAGTTACAGTTTCGTTGTTTTTTTTTTTTTCTTTATATATATTTATATGCCTCACTGAATTGTATTCTTCCGCTCTGCTTTTTCTTTTCCTTTTCTCTGAATGTTTATTGTAACCTTCGAATGGTGTTCAACACGCCGTGCGCAATGCACAGCCAATGAGAAGTTACTGGATACATGGCAAAGTTGTATAGAAAGTCCTTGGTTACAGTTGAGTCTTCATGGACAAAGGCTACAACTTTTAGGGGTGCTTTGGTTCCCCAGGGTAAATGAGAACCCTCCCTATCAGCTCCTGAAGTCGCTAGTTGATAGGGGTGACTAACTAGTTATCCCGGCAGTCAGTTGAAAACACTGGTCGACGGGGTCGCCATATCCCAACACCATTTCCCGTTCTTGTCCTCACTTCGCCCCTGTACGGCCTCTGTCTAAATCTTTTGCTCTTTCCTTTGAATTTCCAGACACCTCTAATTTTCTTTCACTAGTAGTTTACAGTTTCAGCACGTGCTATTTCTAACTATTAAAACAAGTGAGAAGCGCAACTTGTCAAACATGAATGTGGGACACCGTATTTAGGACAAACCGGAAGAAACATCGCTACCAGAATAATCGAACATGAACGGAGCATTCGTTTAATGCAATCTGAGAAGTCTGGGCTGGCAGAGCATTGTTTTGATAACAACCATAGACCCAATTTTCGGGAGACGACCATCTTGGCAATATGCAACAGTTACTGGGGGCGCAGACTTAAGGAGGCTTTGGCGACTTCCTTTGTAAGGAGCATGCTTAATCTTGATGCTGGATTTCAGTTCAGCTTCTCTTGTAAACCGGCCTTAAAAATGGAAACCCGTAGATTTAAGAAGCAAAGATCAATATAGCTTGATAATCAAGTTAAGTAGTTACGTTGCTTTAACACAATTTTCTATACTCACGCCATCTCTTGACCTGGCATTTAATTTACTGAAAACAGTCTTTTGTTCAATAAAACGAACTTTGATAGTGTTTTGTCTTCGTTTATGTTGGTGTTATATCCAGTGTTTCACTTGTGGTTATAACATTTTATAGATATTCTGATGCTGGGAGAGATGTACACTCCCGAAACGCGACATCTAATCGTCTTTACGCCTGGCTTGTTGCCCGAAAGGAAAGCGAACATATTCTTCGCCAGGAAAGTTTCAGGTCTAATTTTAAGGTATTCTTTTAATTTATTTCCTCCAACGTTAAGTTATTTAAGTAGATAAATGAAATGATGTTCAAATAAATATAGGACCTAAAGAGCTTAGAGCTACCAGACATTCATCTTTCAGCATAAGAGAAAACCCTTCAAAGTGAAGTCATATCGGACGATGAATGAAATGATGTTCAAATGAGTACAGGGTGCATAGAGCTAAGAGTTACCAGACATTCATCTTTAAGGATAAGCAAAAACCTCCAATGTTAAGTCATATCGGACGATGAATGTAATACGTTTAAATGAGTACAGAGTACATAGAGCTTAGGATTACCAGATATTCATCTTTCAGGATAAGGAAAAACCTTCAACGATGAATTAGATGATGATCAAATGAGTACAGGGTACGTAGAGCTTAGAGTTACCAGACATTCATCTTTCAGGATAAGGAAAAACCTCCAACGTTAAGTCATATCGGACGATGAATGAAATGATGTTCAAAGGATTACAGGGTACATAGAGCTTAGAGTTACCAGACATTCATCTTTCAGGATAAGGAAAAAACTTCAACTTTAAGTCATAAGAAAAGCGATCGGGCTCCAAGTCCTCATTCGGTAAGTTTCGTTTAGCTCCGTAAACACAGACGAAAACTTTAAAATTTGAAATGCGCTATACACTGACATCTAGTGGCTCATACGCTAAGCTTTATCATGTCCGCCATATTTCGTTTTGATCAATTTCGAGGTTAGTTAGCTAACCAGTTTACAACAATCGTATGTTAGAATTAGAATTTTAGTTCGTCCTTGGCAACATATACATGTTATAAGACACGTCAAAATGTATATATGCATTTATTACATACAATATACACAGTAAGCAGCTTTTCTATGGTTTCATGTTATATTTGCATAGACTAACTTACTACAAGAAATGTCATAATATGAATATTACAGGTTTGTGAATGTACTATGCTCCCAGTGCTCATTTACATGATTATAGTTCTAAAAATTCATTAACCATATAAAAACAGTGTGCATGCACAAATTTCTTAAGCTTACTCTTAAAGTGTTTTAAAGATGCAGCTTGTTTAAATGAATTTGGAAGTTTATTATATAACATTATCCCTTTGTAGTTAAAGCTTCCTTCATAAAGGCTCGTTTGGTGCGCTCGAATTGCCAGTTTATCCTTGTTACGAGTGTGGTGGTAGTGTACATCAGCATTTACTTGAAAATGATTTATACAAGGAACGTCCAAAAAGTAAGTGATGTTTCAATTTATCTCCGCTGCAGCGCTGAGATCGCAGTTCCGCACATGCGCGGTAGACGCTCTGTACCAAGGAGAAGAAACGTGCGCCATTGTGAGACCGCTGTCAGCCACGTACGCTTTGCTGTGCTTGTTTACAATGTCGGTGTTGATTGAAAATCCCCCCGTTTGTGAAATCAGATCTATGATTCGTTTTCTGAATGCTAGGATTGCGCCGCGCAATACAGAATATGCGCCGACGAATGCTGTCACAAGGTGTTGTGTTTCTTCACGACAACGCACGACCACACACAGAAAATACGACGAAAACATCCTACAGGATTTGACTGGGACGTGTTTACCACCCCCGTACAGCCCAGACCTCGCTCCTAGCGACTTTCATATGTTTTTGCATCTCAGATCTTTCCTTGGCGGTCAACACTTCAACAATGATGAAGAGCTGAAAGAAAATGTTTCCAACTGATTCAAAACACATGCGGCAAACTTCTATGAAGGTATACAAAAACGTGTGCCTCACTATGAGAAATGCCTACAAAACTACGGCATTTATGTGGTAAAGTAGTTTAAGAGTTGTAGAATTTTGTGCAATAAATAATTTTTCTGTATCTGTACACAATTTAATTTTATTACCAAACAGAGCTTAGTTTCTGGACTTACCTCTTATTTGTATGAACATTTGTGGATGTTACGGCTCTCGAAAGGGGAGACATCATTATTCGTCTACCTCCGTATAATTGTGATCTGAATTGCAATTGAGATGGCGTGGGCAAAACTAAGGAATATTTTCAGAGGATGCTACGTTACTTGTGATATCTTCGCTTATCTTATACGCTATTTTACTGAACTGTGCTTTTCGAGGTTGGCCACACTGCAGAAACAAAAGAGCGTTAGCTCTCATTTTTATTTCTCTATTCAATTTTTTTTTCAGGAATATCTTCACATGCAGCCGAGCCGCTGATATAATTATATTTCCGTAGATCATTTTATACTTCCTTCCTTCAACGTCCATATTGAGATACGATATATAATATATGCGGTCACAGATTGACACGTAACATAAATAATGACCCAACTCGGCGTTTTGACGTTTCATGAACATGGTGGAGGTACTCAGTAATTTACTTTCCGAGGTCCAGACTTTGTCAGTTCTATTTTAAAATCTTTCACTTTTCATCTGTTGACTAAAATTTTTATAATCGATTTTAAATTAGCCTCCCGATGACGTAAGTCTTGAAACTTTAAACATAGCTCAGAACTGGATGACAATGCAATATTAACTAGCTTAAAAGAGCATTCCCCTACCAACTGCCCTTTACACGGAAAAAGTTTGAACTAACTTCACGACGAACTGCAGACTTGAAACTTTAAACATTGCCCAGAAATAGAAGACAATGCAATATTAACTCGCTTTCAGGAAAATACCTCCATCCCAAACTACCCTTACATGGAAAATTGTTCAAACTAACTTCAGGATGAGTTGAAGACTTGAAACTTTAAACATAGCTCACAACTGGATGACAATGCAATATTAACAAGCTTTCAGGAAAACATTTCCCTTCTGAACTTTCCATTTATGGAAACATCTTCAAGGGTTTGATTTTTCCACTATTATCTATCGCTGTTAGTTAAAATACAAAATGTTTAAACTTGGGAACACAGGTCGCGGCGTTTTGGTACCAACTTCTTAAAATTTAATGCACACCGACGGTAGACTACGAAATTCCGGGCAACTCCATCTTGCATACCCAAATGACGTAGAGGAAGGTATACTTGCAGATGAGGAGATAATTTGAAATTATATGCAGCACTACAGAAGCATGCAGGACACTAATGTGCGAGGGCTGTAGATGAAATCTGGCAACACTGATAGAACACAATACAAGTATCGGTGGATAATCTCGGGCCTTACATAGAGATGGCGCCACTGGGCTATCATATAGTTTAACTCTAGACTAGCCTGCATCCACAGTTACATGTCAATAGCTTGTCTTTAGTTTTTAAATGACTGTATTTTAAACAAGAAAGCGTCGATTTTCACGAAAAGGGAGAATTTGGAAAACCGAGCAGTGACTAAATACTTCCATTTGAAAGTCTTAACCCCTAAAGCAATCAAGGAGGAAATGGACAGTACACTGAAAGACTGCCCCTTCATATACAATGAGTTTAAAATGGGACGTACGAGCACTAGTGATGAGTCTCGCTCTGGACACCCAGTGGAAGTCACAACTCCAGAGATGATTACAAAAATTCATCGTTTAGTACTGAAGGACCACAGTTAAAGTTGTCTGAGATAGCAGAGGCTATAAACATAACAAAGAACGTGAACTTCTACGCAAGCTATTAAAGTTACCAGAAATTCATCTTTCAGGATATGGGAAAAATCCAACGTTAAGTCATATCGGACGATGAACGAAATGATACTCAAATGAGTACAGACTACATAGAGCTTAGAGTTAACAGACATTCCTCTTACAGGATAAAGGAAAACCTCCAACGTTAAGCCATATCGAACGATGAATGAAATGTTTAAATGAGTACAGAGTACATAGAGCTTAGAGTTACCATTCCTCCTTCAGGATAAGGGAAAACCTGCAACGTTAAGTCATATCGGACGATGAATGAAATGATGTTCAAATAAGTACAGGCTACATAGAGCTTAGAGTTACCACACATTTATCTTTCAGAATAAGGGAAAACCCCCAACGATAAGCCATATCGGACGATGAATGAAATGTTTAAATGAGTACAAAGTACATAGAGCTTAAAGTTACCATTCCTCCTTCAGGATAAAGGAAAACCTCCAACGTTAAGTCATATCGGACAATGAATGAAATGATATTCAAATGAGTACAGGGTACATAGACCTTAGAGTTACCAGCCATTCATCTTTCAGGATAAGGGAAAACATTCAATGTTAAGTCATATCGGACGATGAATGAAATGACGTTTAAATGAGTACAGAGTAAATAGAGCTTAGAATTACAAGACATTCATCTTTCAAGATAAGGGAAAATCTCCAACGTTAAGTCATATCGGACGACGAATGAAATGAAGTTCAAATGAGTACAGTGTATATAGAGCTTAGAGTTACCATTCTTCTTCCAAGATAAAGGAAAACCTCCAACCTTAAGATATATCGGACGTTGAATGAAATGATGTTTAAATGAGTACAGGGCACATAGAGCTTAGAGTTACCAGACATTCATCTTTCAGGATAAGGGAAAACCTCCAACGTTAAGCCATATCGGACGATGAATGAAATGATGTTAAAATGAGCACAGGTTTCATAGAGCTTAGAGCTACCAGACATTCATCTCTCAGGATAAGGGTAGACATCCAACGTTAAGGCATATCAGACAATGAATGAAATGATGTTCAAATGAGTACAGGGTACATAGAGCTTAGAGTTACCAGTCATTCATCTTTCAGTATAAGGGAGAATCTCCAACGTTAAGTCATATCGGACGATGAATAAAATGATGTTCAAATGAGTACAGTGGATATAGAGCTTAGAGTTACCATTCTTCTTCCAAGATAAAGGAAAACCTCCAACCTTAAGATATATCGGACGTTGAATGAAATGATGTTTAAATGAGTACAGTGTATATAGAGCTTATAGTTAACAGACATTCATTTTTCAGGATAAGGGAAAACCTGCAAACGTTAAGTCATATCAAACGAATGAAATGATGTTCAATTGAGTACAGGGTACATAGAGCTTAGAATTACAAGACATTCATCTTTTAGGATAAGGGTAAAATCAGTGGAAAATCTTTTTATCAAAATAACTCACTGCGACCGAGATTACAATAAAACTACACTCTGGTTACAAAGGACCTTTGTACTTCCAAAGTATTCCAACTCAGAATGAGCGGACGCTCCAGCGTCCTGCTACAAGATATCAACCACTAACTGTGATACTGCACCTGAAACTTATCAGGTAAAACAAATTAAGGGAATAATGGGAACAGTGGATATGATGGATACAGATATAAAAGGAATCAAACCAACATTTGCCTACCGTCCAGATATAACATGGGAAAAATCCGTAGTCGAAGTAGGCGAGTCAATCCCCATTTATTTTAAACTGTTTATTGTTTTTTATACAACTGGTAAAGAAGCATTAGCATACCCAATTGCGCAGAGGCAAAATGCCGTGCAACCGTTATGTTTTAAAAGAATAATCCTGTACAAGGGAAATAATTACCTAAACTGTAAGTAATAGAGGAAGCTCTATGGATATTTCCTAGCTTTTGGCATAAAATGAACCAATTTCATATTTTAAGCATTCTTTTTTTATAGATAGCATGATGCTCAGATGTCTCAGCATGGTTCCCTTAGCAACTATAATGCTCAAATTCTTCAGTCTTTTTCAAAATGAAACTTCGACATATGTAACAGAGATTCTTAATAAAATAAAATCGTGCATAGAATTCACATTAATATGCACGTTTTACTTTAAATCAATCCCAACAAATTCTGATTGGTGATCAGAAAGGAATGTTAACATCCAAGGTTAATAGAAAAGCAACACATTATGTATTTATTAAAATTATAATAAGTGATATAGTACAATAAGTACTCTTATAAGTAGATATTTAAAAACAATTGATAAACAAATCTTCCAATTCAATTGTCTGTCATAATTTTCTGTTGTTAAACCACGACACAACTGGGTTTTCTTAATGTATATAAGAAAGAAGAGTTTGGTGATTTTTAAGCATACATATGTTAAAATATATTTGTAAAATGACTAGACATTTTATCAGAATCTCCTATTTTGGATGATTTAAAGGGGTTTAATTTTTTCTACAGAGAAAAGTATTTTTATAATAAAAAATATTAATTTTATAAAAGCTAAAAAATTAAATAAAAATAAATTAGATATCACAGACTAAAATTTTATCGCAGCAGTATAATTAATTCATTTTAATACTGAATTTTTTAAAATATAAGCTTTAAGATGACTTGCAGAAAGCTTGCATTTAGGTAAATTATTAAGGAATAAGTAAGGAAGTCGGAATGTAGTGATACAAAACGAATATAAGTGGTGCAATTATTCTTGAACACTGACCTTCATCTATTTGCAATATCTGTAATTATGCCTGCATTAGTACGGACATTTTTTCACAACTAATTCTGCCAAGTAATTTTTTTTTTTTTTTTTTTTTTTTTTTTTTTTTTGCAGGGATGGTACCGAATATGTTATCTGAGTAGCACATGAAGCTGACGCAACAATCCCCTTGATACTGTCCACAACAAAAGTGGCACTGAAAAACAAGATGACGGTGAAGGTGCTAGATACCATGGGAGTGAAGGATGACCCCAACAACCGCGTTATTTCGGGCTTCTACTGTATTTCAGTGTTCAAGAAACATTGCGCGACCAATGATCTCTCCGCCTCACCAGTAGAAATTGGAACTCCAGCTGTCCAGGTCTGCTGTAACTGTTTAGTTCCTCTGCCCACGAACTTGCCTGAGTGGTCCGAGGGCTGTTCAATATAGAATGATCACACTTCTTTTTAACAACGTATCTTTACTCATCCTCATAATTTTGATGGCCCTTCTCAAAATAGTCTCACCTGAATGCGATGCTCTTGTCCCAGCGATCCTGCCAGTCTTCAAAGACTTGCTGGAAGCAATTTTTGAGAGATCCTTCATAATCGCCTCCGCAGCCTTCACCACTGCTTCTGATGATGGATAATGCCTCCCACGAAGGCGTATCTTCAAGTTATGGAATAGGAAAAAGTCACATGGGGCTAAATCTGAACTATAGGGAGGGTGAGGGATGCACTTCACGTTGATTTCTGCAAAATATTCAGCAACAACATTGATAATATGCGGCCGCGCATTATCGTGGTGCAGCATCCAGCCTGCTTCAAGAAAATATGCTTTTTTGCGCCTGATATGGACTTGCAATGTTTTCAGGACATCCCTGTAGTATTGTACAGTTACTGATGTGTGTGCAGCTACAACATGCTGATCAACCATTCCATGAATATCAAGAATGAGATGACCATAACTTTTCCAGCAGAAGCAACCACTTTTGCTTTTGGCGGGGTTGGTGATGAAGAGGATTTCCACACTGAGCTTTGCTGTTTGCTCTCAGGATCAAAATCATGTAGCCAAGTTTTATCAGCAGTGATTACGTTTAAAAGAAACTCCTCATCTTCCTCTAACATCAACTTTAACTGCATGCGAATGTCCTTTTGATCGGGAATCAAGAGTCTTGGTACCCATCACGCACAATCACGTCTCATGTGTAATGTTTCTGTCACCAACGTGTGGGTGGCACCCAATGAAATGTTCAGTATTTCTGAAAGTGATCTTAAGGTAATTCGTCGATGCTCTCTCACAATGGCAGTAGCAGTGTTGGTGTTTTCTTCCGTAAGAGCAGCAACTGGAGTACCGGGTTCACCTTCCTTTGAAATTGTCTCCGCTCTTTAAATATTTTAAACAATCTTCGAGCTGTACTGTAGGGAAGAACAGATTCTCCATAGGCCTCCTGTAGTATTGTATAGACCTCAACTGAAGATTTGTTGAGACGAAAGCAGAATTTCAAAGCCGCATATCGTTCCTCACGTGTTATCTGCATTGCAGCGATACTGAACATGTCTAAAAGCGTGGTTCTCACAGGCGGGAACCAGGAGTACCAACAATGAAACTATTACGGCGTGTTTGCTTCACATTAATCTAACAGAATATAATAAGTTTGAATTTTAGTGCGAAAAATTATGATCATTCTTTATTGAACAGCCTTCGTACATGTGTGAGCTTAGCCAAACAAATTATAAAATTTCGAGCCTTATTCAAGACAAACCTCTTGCGCATTCAAAACTTCACGTAGATTTTGGAGAGACAGTCCCTTGAGAATCTGAAGCACTCTCTTGCTTAGAGCTAGAAGACGAACCTACAAGGCAACTGGGCAAAAGGAGCTTGAAGTGCTTCCGGAAAGCGCCGCTGGAGATAAACAGCGCTAGTGGGTCGACACACGTGTTCAGAAGAAACAGCATCTCGTGTGAGTAGCTTGCATAGTTGTATCTGATGGTGGTCACAGTTGATATCAGTGTTGCCAACGTCGGTGGAAAAAACGTGAGGACAAAGACGATGCACAGGGCGAGTATGACCTTGGCACCGCGTTCTCTGGCCCATATCTCACACTCCGTACCAGCACACTTGTTACCAGGAAATTCTTTGATGCTTTTCTTTAGTTCTCTTCTACTGGCATAGGAAAAGGCAGCCACAAGGACAAGAGGTAAGAGGCAGAAGAAGATGAAGTCCAGGATCTGGAGTGCTGGAGTGAACTGCAGTGCACAGTTCTCGTTGACGTCCATCATGTAGGGAATGCTGGTGACGGATGATGACAACCACACCACGAGGATCACCACGGGTATCTTCACGTACTTCTTCATGATGTGTAGCGTTTTACTGCCAGGTACAGCGGTGATGGCCATGTACCTCAAGAACGACAACGCCACCATAGAGTACACGCTACACGTACTGTTGAAGGTGATGATGTACACCATAGTCCTGCAAATACAACGCTCTGTATAACACTAACCTCTTTTGTTTATCACGACCTGGCCATGGATGGATCTGGAAAGGTTGGGATGTTTAGGTAATTCAACGAAACATTTGAACATCGTTTAAATTCTAAATGTATTAAAGATACAGCAAACAACAGCATTACCATAGGCTCATACTAGTCAGAGGCCAGCCACCTCACACCAAATGCTCTTAGCTACAAAAATGCATGTTCACCCTATAATGTTCGGTAGGCTAAGAGAAGCTGCCAGAGAGGGTGACGTCACACGTGACGTGGCACAAACCATAAAAAGAGTGAAATTGAAAAAATACACTTTGAAAATACTGCAATCATAGAGTCCAATATAAAAAGGGTATAGAATTGCGTAAAAACGGTACGCGTTACGCGAAAACCATTATCATTTCCAAAATCAGCACATTTGCTTCTATATAAGTACTATATTTTCATCAAAACCAGCAGAGTGTAATTTGTACAGCTTTGGATTTCTTTATAGTCCATTTTATAATTTGACTGACATGCTATTAAGAACATCTTTATACAGGACGTGCCTCACCACTTCTCTTACCGTTATATCCTTCACTGGCTGCAGTAGAGTTCGTCATTATCTTGCTTCCATCCAATAGGATTCTTTAAGTCATATCAGACGATGAATGAAGTAAAGTACAAATGAGTACAGAGTGTCATGAGCTTGGAGTTATTAGACATTCATCTTTCACGATAAGGGAAAGCCTCCAACGTAAAGTTATATCGGATGATGAATGAAGTAAAGTACAAATGAGTACAGGATACATAGAGCATAGAGTTCCAAGTCATTCATCTTTCAGGATAAGGAAAAGCCTCCAAGTTAAGTTATATTGGACGATGAATGAAATTATGTTCAAATGAGTCCAAGGTACATAGAATTTAGGATTACACGACATTTATCTTTCCGGATAACGGAAAACCTGCAACGTTAATTCATATCAGACGATGAACGAAATGATGTTCCAAAGAGTACAGGGTACATAGAGCTTACAGTTACCAGACATTCATCTTTCAGGATAAGGGAAACCTCCAAGCTAAGTTATATCGGACGACGAATTAATTTGAATTTCAAATGAGTCCAGGGTACATAGAGCTTATAGTTACCAGACATATAACTTTCAGGATAAGAGGGAGCCTACAACATCGTCATATCAGACGATGAATGAAATAATGTTCAAATGAGTACAGGGTACATAGAGCTTATAGTTACCAGACATATAACTTTCAGGATAAGAGGGAGCCTACAACATCGTCATATCGGACGATGAATGAAATAATGTTCAAATGAGTACAGGATACATAGAGCTTAGAGTTACCAGACATATAACTTTCAGGATAAGAGGGAGCCTACAACATCGTCATATCGGACGATGAATGAAATAATGTTCAAATGAGTACAGGGTACATAGAGCTTATAGTTACCAGACATAATTTTCAGGATAAGAGGGAACCTGCAACATCGTCATATCAGACGATGAATGAAATGATGTTCAAATGCGTACAGGGTACATAGAGATTAGAGTTACCAGACATTCATCTTTCAGGATAAGGGAAACCTCCAAGTTAAGTTATATCGGACGACGAATTAATTTGAATTTCAAATGAGTCCAGGGTACATAGAGCTTATAGTTACCAGACATATAACTTTCAGGATAAGAGGGAACCTACAACAACGTCATTTCAGACGATGCATGAAATAATGTTCAAATGAGTACAGGGTACTCATTCAATCAGTGAACGCTGTCTAATACGAATGTCGATGTCAGCCATTTTGCAAGAGGATGCAGTGCTGCCACCTGTTGACTTAGGAAGTTACTACTGCAGGGGATTGGAGAAGAAGGTTAGAGGAATTGTGCCAAATTCAAAGTTGTCACATAACTTATTTATTTAAGGGGGGAAAAGGAGGCATTACTTTTTGAACCCACCCTCGAATATATTAAGAAGAGTAAGTGATAAGCTACTAGTCGGCCACGCATTGAATGCACTCGGCGAGGTACGTCACAAGTGGACGGAGAACCGCAGGTACAGTTCCGATAAGGCAAACATCAACAATACCGTGACGCTTCCAGTGTGACGTGCAAATGTAGTACAGTTCATCACGGTGCTTCCTCGAACCCACTTCTTGTGCAGTTTAGTGTAGTGGCAGTTGCAGTGCTCGTAATAAAAGTGGCTTGTGCTGGTAAAGAGTTTAATCATGGAGACACCTACAAAGTTAAAAATAACAAGAAAAGTATGCCATTCTGATGAAAAACATATCATATATCAGGTTATACAGTTCTGTAGACAAGAAAAACAGGAGAGAAAGTTACTCGTACCCCTTGAAAAAACAACACTTAAGGCAGCAAAAACAGTGGGAAAGTCTAGGTGAACCATCATGAACATAACAAAGGATTTCTGAAATGTTTCAGCGACTGGGGTTAAGGTTACAACTCCGAGGAAAAATCGAAAATCACGTTAAAACATATCTCTTGATGATTTTGATAAGTGCGTTGTGCGTAGGAAATTTTTGGAGTATTATTAACAGAAAAAGGGAATTCCTACTTTGAGAAAACTATTGAATTTTACTAAAGAAGAAATAAACTTTCAGGGTGGCAAAGAAACATTTATAGGAAAATATTAAGAGAAATGTGATTTCAGTTTAAGAAATGCAAAAACAAACGACATGTGCTAATGGAGAAGCCACAAATTGTTGCAAAACGTGCAGAGTACTTAAGAGCTATTAATTTAAATGAAAAAGGATCACGTAAACCAGTATTTTATACAGACGAGACTTGGGTTCATACTCACTATACCGTTAAGAAGTGCTGGCAACATGAGGAAGTACCAGGTGTATTTACTAATACTAGTGCTGGTCAAAGAGCAATTGTTGTACATGCAGGGGGATTCATGGGATATATTGAGGGAACTGGATTGATTTACGATTCAAAATCCAAATCAGCAGATTACCATGATGAAATGAATAGTCAAAATTATAAAAAGTGGGTAGAAAAGAAATTAATACCAAATATTCCACCTGAAAGCATTGTTGTGGTCGATAATGCACCCTACCATACCGTACAGGAAAATAAATCCCCTAACACTTCATCTCGAAAGGCACAGACTATTCATTGGCTAACAGAAAAGAAAATTGAACATGGGTCGCAACTGACAAAAAGTAAACTTCTAGAGATAGTGAAAATCAATCAAGAAAAACCTGTTTATTGGCTTGATAGAATAATGGAACAAAGAGGTTTTACAGTCTTACGCCTTCCTCCATACTACTGTGACCTTAACCTTATTGAGCTTATCTGGAATTTAATTAAACAAAAGTTTGCAGCAAAGAACGTATCATCGATTACTTTAAGTAATCTGAAAGCTATGACAACAAGCTGCATAGCTCAAATTACACAAAATGATTGGATAGAAACACGTGAAAAGAACTGAGGAAGATTTTAAGCGCCAAGATGGGTTAATGGAGGAAGCAGTTGAAGATATAATTATAAACGTGGGTCTAGAGAGCAGCGATGATGATGAAGACTGCAGTCGTGATGAATGTTATTTCAAGAATATGGATATTGAAGGAAAAGAACGCAGTGACAGTGATACAGCTGATGAAGGGAATAGTGACACGGATGCAGCAGATGAAGGACCTGACACAAACATTCCCGGACGTGCTACTTCCGAGAATTAACGTGAAGACAGCAGGTGAGTGCTGTTTCAATTGTGCGACTGTACATTGCCAGTATCGACTTCCCCTCGCTCCGCGCAGTTTTGGAAGCTTCAAGTAGTAAACAGAAACAGTGCTGCCTTCCTTAAACTTCATTCCCATCTTGGCCGACTAGTACACCCTTGTCTTAGTCGAGTATTGGTAGAAATTTGTTCTGTTAGCCTATCCCCAGTATCAATTCTTATAGTTATATTTGTGTATATGCCTTTTATTGCATTAATAATATGTGCTGGGTAACCCTTACTTTCTAATATTTGCCAAAGTTTTGATCTATTTATTCTATCAAAAGCCTTTTCCAGGTTATATGTTTCCAAATTCATTTCCCTTCGTTGTTTCTAGAGTTACCCAGTAAAACTTAATACTTATATCCTTCACTGGCTGGAGTAGAGTTCGTCATTATCTTGCTTCCATCTAATAGGATTCTTTAAGTCATATCAGACGATGAATGAAGTAAAGTACAAATGAGTACAGAGTGTCATGAGCTTGGAATTATTGGACATTCATCTATCACGATAAGGAAAAGCCTCCAACGTAAAGTTATATCGGATGATGAATGAAGTAAAGTACAAATGAGTACAGGATACATAGGGCTTAGAGTTACCAGACCTTTATCTTTCCGGATAGCGGAAAACCTGCAACGTTTATTCATATCAGACGATGAACGAAATGATGTTCAAATGAGTACAGGATACATAGAGCTTACAGCTACCAGTATAAGGGAAAACCTCCAACGTTAAGTCATATCGGACGATGAATGAAATGATGTTCAAATGAGTACAGGGTACATAGAGCTTAGAGTTACCAGACATTCATCTTTCAGGATAAGAGAAAACCTCCAACGTTAAGTCATATCGGACGATGAACGAAATGATGTTCAAATGAGTACAGGGTACATAGAGCTTAGAGTTACCAGACATTCATCTTTCAGGATAAGAGAAAACCTCCAACGTTAAGTCATATCGGACGATGAACGAAATGATGTTCAAATGAGTACAGGGTACATAGAGCTTAGAGTTACCAGACATTCATCTTTCAGGATAAGAGAAAACCTCCAGCGTTAAGTCATATCGGACGATGAACGAAATGATGTTCAAATGAGTTCAGATTACATAGAGCTAAGAGATACCAGACATTCATCTTTCAAGATAAGAGAAAAGCTCCAACGTTAAGTCATATCGGACGATGAAAGAAATGATGTTCAAATGAGTACAGTGTACATAGAGATTAGAGTTACCAGACATTCATCTTTCAGGATAAGAGAAAACCTCCAACGTTAAGTCATATCGGACGATGAACGAAATGATGTTCAAATGAGTACAGGGTACATAGAGCTTAGACTTACCAGACATTCATCTTTCAGGATAAGAGAAAACCTCCAGCGTTAAGTCATATCGGACGATGAACGAAATGATGTTCAAATGAGTTCAGATTACATAGACCTAAGAGATACCACACATTCATCTTTCAAGATAAGAGAAAATCTCCAACGTTAAGTCAGATCGGACGATGAAAGAAATGATGTTCAAATGAGTACAGTGTACATAGAGATTAGAGTTACCAGACATTCATCTTTCAGGATAAGGGAAAAACCTCCAACGTTAAGTCATATCGGACGATGAAACAAATGATGTTCAAATGAGTTCAGATTACATAGAGCTAAGAGATACCAGACATTTATCTTTCAGGATAAGGGAAACCTCCAAGCTAAGTTATATCGGACGACGAATTAATTTGAATTTCAAATGAGTCCAGGGTACATAGAGCTTATAGTTACCAGACATATAATTTTCAGGATAAGAGGCAGCCTTCAACATCGTCATATCAGACGATGAATGAAATAATGTTCAAATGAGTACAGAGAACGCTGTCTAATACGAATGTTGATGTCAGCCATTTTGCAAGAGGATGCAGTGCTGCCACCTGCTGTCTTAGGAACTTACTACTGCAGGGGGTTGCAGAAGAAGGTTTGGGGAATTGTGTCAAATTAAAAGTTTTCACATAACTTACTTATTTAAGGGGAAAAATAGGAGGCATTAATTTTTTAGCCACATTCGTATATATTAAAAGGAGTATGTGATAAGCTACGCTCTTGTCTTAGTGCAGTACTGGTAGAAATTTGTTCTGTTAACCTATCCCCAGTATCAATTCTTATAGTTGTGTTTGTGTATATGCCTTTTGTTGCATTAGTAGTATGTGGTTGGAAACCCTACTTTCTAATATTTGCCACAGTTTTGATCTATTTATTCTATCAAAGGCATTTTCCAGGTTATATGTTTCCAAATTCATTTCCCTTCGTTGTTTCTAGAGTTATCCACTAAAACTTAATACAGATGTGTGAACATACCTGCAAAGTCGATGTAACACGATTGTCACAGGGTAGAGGTACACCACATAGCTCAGAATGGTGAAGTTGAGTATGAGAAGAGTGTCGGCGATGACGAGGTTCAGGATGATAGGTTCAGGATGATCATGTTGGGCTCCGTCCTCATCTCCTTGAACTTGGAGTAAATAGCCAGCACTACAGCATTAGCCGCCAGTCCAAATACAACCTCGACAGCGATTATAGTCGTCGCGTAGTACGACGTCCACACGTAGAACGAGTTCAGGAATTGAAATTCCGTCAGTATTTTCTCCATAGCGGTCACATCCCAGCAAAGAGCTTCGTCGTCATCTTCAGAGTAATTTCCACTGCCGTTCGACATTATCCTCCACATTTTCTCATAGCTGCTGACAAAGTAACTGAAGTCTTCCGGAGGGTCAACGGAAGCCGGGTATGGGTACTCTTCAGTAAAACGTAATATTTTAGTCAACATTTCAGGACTGCAGTCCACTCGAAGCTGGTATTCTGTGCTACAGTTCATCACTCTGAACAGACGCTCCTCTGTGCCATTTGGATATCCAAATTTGCTTAAACATTTGAACTGCGAGCTGTCTGCAGGTGTTTCTTCCTGGACAGGTAATGCCCAGGCATCTTGCAGCAACACTGCCATGAAGGACATGATATGCAGAAACATCTGAAAGTAAAGATACAAGTTTATCAGTACCATTATTTGATTTGGTCAACAGTTGTTACACTTAGGAGTAAGACAATAGAGCACACTTATTTCTACTGGAGTGTGGTGCCATCTGTCATCGTGACATGTAATTTCTTGTCCCATGCTTATCAGTAGAGTTAGAATTTATATGCAGCACAAAGTATGAATATATGCGTATATTTATGCACTTAAGTCTGGTAAATGTGCTGCAAAAACTATATTATACACATTTAAAGTGGTGCATTATTTCACCTTTGTCACATTTATCACTTTACAGTAAGCTTGCGTAGTAGTCACCAGTAATACTTTTACACTTTTCCAAGTAACCAATAAATTAATTCCCTGTACATCCCAGAAAACAATCACCATAACCTTGTTAGCTGACAAAATTGACTTTACCATTTAAGTTAATTGATGTAAATTAATCATTTCTTCACACTGGCCGTATATAGGCTAAGGTCTTTGACAGATAGTGTCAACATGAAAAATTCAATGCCATGGCCGGGATTTGAAACACGGATCGCCTGGTTTACATCCAGTCACTCTAACCCATTGAGCTACCACGGCCAAGGTGACGTACTGACATTAAATTCTCCATTTGACTTGTATATTTCCCCGGTAGACCACTAGGGGCTCTCGCATTCGAGATACACCGTCTGTGGCGACTTACTATCGTAAGTACTTGTGTCGCAGACTTCATCATGTTGACTCTATCTATCAAAGAGCTTAGCCTATATACGGCTACTGTGGAGAAATGATTAATTTCCATCAATTAACTTAAATATTAAGAGTTAAATGATGAAGTCTGGGACTGAAGTACTTACGATAGTAAGTCGCCACAGACGGTGTATCTCGAATGTGAGAGCCCCTAGTGGTCTACCAGATAAATATACGAGTCAAATGGAGAATTTAATGTCAGGACGGCACGTTGGCCATGGCAGCGCAATGGGTTAGAGCGACTGGACGGAAACCAGGAGTTCCGTGGTTCAAATCCCAGCCATGGCATTCAATTTTTAATGTTGACTCTAACTACTGACTTTACCATTTTTGGAGTTGGTTCGCCTGGCACAGTCTACTGTTTTGTGTGTGATTTACATTCTGGAGTGTACTGAAGCATCCAAGTTTCATCCATGGTAATAAACTGTCTCAAAAATTCACTGAGATCTTTAAGGTAGAGCTCCAAATTCTTAACAGAAACTGTTTTTCTTTGCAATTTTGATCAAATGTAAACAAACGCGGCACCCATCTTGCACAAACCTTGTTAAAGTCCAAAACATCACCTAAAATATTATCTGCACGTCGTTTTCATATATTTACAACCTCTGCTATCTCAGAAAACTTTAATCTGCCGTTTCTAGTACTAAACAATGCATTTTTTCCATAATATCTGGAGTTGTGACTTCCACAGAGCGTCCAGAGCGAGGCTCATCACTAGTGCTCTTACGTCGCATTTTAAACTCTACAACACAACTTTTAATCATTGTTTATGAAGGGACAGAGCCTTTCAATGTACTGTCCATTTCCTCCTTGGTTTCTTAAGACGTTAAGGCTTTCAAATGGAAGTATTTAATCACTGCTCGATTTTCCAAATCTTAGATTTTCGTGAAACCTCTACACTTGTCTTGTTTAAAATGCTGTCAATCAAAAACTAAACAATTTGTTGACCCGTAACTATGGATACACGCTAGTCTAGAGTTAAACTATATGATGCTATCCATCGAAATGGCCCAGTAGTGTCATCTCTATGTGAGACCCGGGACTTATTAGCCGCCCCTCGTAATAACTGGTTCTCCTTTCATAAAACGATCTACCAAAGAGAAAAGCAGCAAGAAACCTAAAAAATGTCACATTTACGAATTAACATTCACAAATCATAATGGAGGTGTCCAAGGATTCACCAGTATTTGACAACTGTCTGTGGTCAAATATTTATTGTGTTTTCGTGAGTTCAGAAATTAATTTTGTCTCTGATCTTCTTAAGGTATATTATAATGCTACATAAAAAAATCAGTCTTCATAAATAATGTACGGTGAGTGAAATATCTTTGAAGACTTTGGCAAGGAGTGGAATATCTTTGTACTTTGAGATGCTTTTATTTGTCGAAAAAATAAAAGAAGGTGTATGTGTTCTGTAAAGGTTTGTATATTTACTTTTATATTTAGTTAATAACGCGGTTCATCATCATTTCATCGTTCTTTTCTCGGCTTTTAAACCTTTGTTGGACTTACAGAAATATTTCAAAACCAAACTTAGGCAAATCGGCCATTCTCGAGTTTTTATGATACTAACAATCGTCAATTCATTTATATAGAGATTTCCGAAGTGTGTAGTAAATTAACTTCATAACCTTTCAATCCAGGTTTCCTAATTGTGCTTTTAATTGATTTGGACGATGATTTCCCAGTCGGAACATGCAGATTCCTATCACAAGACGTCGTGTCCGACCGATGTCTTTCTCTTGCTCAAAAATTATTTACCAAATTAAAATAAATTATATGTTTACTTTTTCAATAGATTAAATTTCACTCTCGATCATTTAACACAAGATGATATAGCAATATTAAATCAATATATCTCCAGTGTACTTTACTTTGATTCTTCTTGCAGTTTCTGAGCATTAAACAAAATTAACCAGGCGTAATTTATAAACTAATTTTATACAGATTTTTAAAAGAAGCTCAGGCAGATCGAAGTTTAAAACTGGCATGTAATTTTTGGTATACTTTTAAATTTCTCAAGGCAGGACTAATTCCTACGAATGAGGATAAATTCTTAAAAAAAATAAGGTTCGAAAATATCTTCTGAAAGGAGAAGAAAAATGAGAAAACGTTCCTATATGCCAGTTTATTAGAGTTTTAGAAAATATGAGAGTACTTATTTTCTTTCAATTTTTTTTGTATCGTGTGCAATATTTCATTTATTATCACAATAAAAGCAAAACGTTTTTCTCAAAAACCATTAAAGGCATGCCTAATATAATGTTTAAAAACACAGTATTTGTTTTAATTTAGGTCCTCAAACGATAAGTCATATCTGAAGATGAATGAAATGATGTTCAAATAAGTACAGGATACACAGAGCTTAGGGTTACCAGACATTCATCTTTCAGGAGAAGGGAAAACCTCCAAAGCTAAGTCATATCGGACGATGAATGAAATGATGTTCAAATAAGTACAGGTTACATAGAGCTTAGAGTTATCAGACTCACCCTTTTATTCACGTAATCTCTTTTGCACTGGTAATGAGATACTGACATTCGGAAGTATGTCCGACCAGGAATGGTTTAGCTGGGGATCCTGTTGCTTATCATCTCTGGAGGGAAAGTCAGGGACGGATGCATTTCTTATCTATAAGCCGTCTTCCTCACATGATACATTTTCTTAGTAGTAAGCGGACACTAAGGATTTAAAAACGATCTGATAGGTGTACAGATATGTCTCCCAATTGCATTACTCAAGTCTTTTATTTTGTGCATACGAGAAACCATTTTGTATAAAGAAAACCTGTCTGTAGAATTTGTGGAATAGATTTTGCACTTGGTGTAGCTGTTTCCAGGCTTGAAGTAGGTGAACTGTTGGTGAAACATCGATGTTTCAGAGCATTTGTCTTTCTCTTCTTTAGGAAGTTGATCCAACAATTCACCTGGCTTGCAGAATAAGAACATCTAGATTAGGTACGCTTTCAGGAGAGCTCCAGCTCTAATTATCTTTTTCAAATGGGAAGAGTTCTGAGCTGCGGCGAATAAGATGCATTTTCGTACTAAGCGTTGCCACCTCGCTTCTCCCAATCTTTTCATATTTCCTTTTCTCTCGCACACTCTTGGAACATGCAGCTCTTGGCGCTACACTCAAGGGAACCCAAACTGAATTAAAATAAAAATAAAAACTAAAAATTAGAGAAAGCATATTCTTAGGTTTTGAATGCTATAATTATAATTGTTTTTCTACGAGTGCTGTTCAATAAACAATGATCACCTATTGTTTTCCTTCCTTTTTTTGACAACGTACCTTTACTCATCCTCATAATTTTGATGGTCCTTCTCAAAACAGTCTCCCCTAAATGCGATGCACTTGTCCCAGCGTTTCTGCCAGTCTTCAAACCATTTTTGAGAGATTCTTCAAAATCACCTCCGCAGCCTTCACCGCTGCTTCTGATGATAGATAATGCCTCCCACGAAGGCGTTTCTTCAAGTTAGTGAGCAGAAAAATGTCACACGGGGCTAAATCTGGACTATAGGGAGGGTGTGGGATGCACTTCACGTTGATTTTTGCAAGATATTCAGCAACAACATTGGCAATATGCGGACGCGTTTTATCGTGCTGCAGCATACAGCCTGTTTCACGGAAATGTGGTCCCTAAAATGTTTTCAGGACATCCCTGTAGTATTGTCCAGTTACTGATGTGTGTGCAGTTACAACATGCTGATAAACCATTCCATGAATATCAAAGAATAAACGACCATAGCTTTCCCAGCAGAAGCAACCACTTTTGCTTTTTGGGGGGTTGGTGATGAAAGAGATTTCCACACTGAGCTTTGCTATTTGCTCTGAGGCTCAAAATGATATAGCCAAGTTTCATCAGCAGTGATTACGTTTGAAAGCTACTCCGCATCTTCCTTTAACATCAACTTTAACTGCATGTACCAACAATGAAAACTACTATGGCGTATTTTTTCACATTAATCTAACAGAATATAATAAGTTTGAATATTTGTGCGAAAAATTATGACCGCAAATAATTATGACCATTCTTTATTGAACAGCCCTGGTAATACAACGGAACTGGCTGTGGCTTGTCCACATAGCTGTGAAAGTCACTTATGCTAGGAGACATGTCTGTATAGTGCTTTTACTACATACGGTACCGCAGGCGGTGACACTGATGATATATGTAATGAAGATGGAGTACCGATAGAATGAGATGGCGAGGGAAACCGGAGATCCCGGAGAAAACCTGTTCCAGCGCCGTGTTGTCCCCAACGAATCTCACTTTGCGGTCGGGGAGGGGATCCGTCCCCTTCAGCTGCCGTGGTGCGGGCGCTGTAGACCCTTAGCACCCGTGGTACCTCTGAAGTACTAGAGGAACCTCGGGCCGAACATTCGAGCCTCTCCCTGAATGGGAGTTGTTCGGATTGGGTTGCACTCGAGGGGGCAGTGTGTTCTCGACACCTGTGGGTGATCGGGTACCTCCGGCCAGGCTTCGGCTGACGCTCTCCTCGTGGTGCTAGGGCTAATTCCTCTAGATCTGGAGATTCGCCGGAGAGCTGCATGCTACTGGCTACGTAAGAACAACAACATTCGGGCAGCACAATTAGCTGGCGGAGTAGTTCGCGATGAGCTAGAAATTAAGGAAGTACTAACTGTTGAATGGCAACAAGAATGGGATGTGAGCACAACCGGCAGGCGTACGTACGACATCCTACCAAATATCGAGGAACGCCTGAAAATGAAATTCCTACAACAATCCAGAGGCCTAATACATTATCTGACTGGTCATGGCCCATACTCCAGTTACCTCCACAGATTCCACCTGAAAGACACAGAAAACTGCCGATGTGGAACAACCGAAACACCGGAACATGCAGTATGGGAATGTCCACTGACAACAGCGATGTCGTACGTACAGGACAAGTCAATTCACGAAATAATAAGAAGCAGACGACTCTGGACTTGGTTTGACAAAGCGGCAAACACCTTCTCATTTAAGGCAAGGGAAGAATTCATCAATGGAAGACAACCTTAAAAACACTCCCGACTAAGACAAACTACCGGCGATGACAGAAAATAATTAGGTTAAGCTAAAATTAGGAATTAGGATAAGCTAATGTTAGAAATTAAGTAATATTTATATGTAAAGTTAATTGTAAGTACTCCTAGTGTACCTCAAAATAAATATTGTAAAACAAATGTATCAAAATCGAATAACGAGTGGAACACAGTCTGGTTTGTAAAATAGGCACCACACTCCCAGAATTAAGGAGGCCGAGGTCTTGCTGTAGAGCAAGATCTCTGCCTTTTTTTTTTTTTTTTTTTTTTGCCCTGAGGGGGTGGGTTGCCTAAGAAGTCCCGGGTATATACTAACCTGCATAGCTAGTAGAGGGTGTATTAGATCACCAGGCCGCCCCACCGAGGTCTTCGGTAGTCTTTCCTGCGGAGTTAACGCGCAAAAGTGGCGTATCCATTTCCAACCGTCTTGAATTGGGGGGGGGGGGGACGTTTTAGACTCAAGGTATTACGCAAGGAAAGAGCCCCGGAGCCCCGGGATCTTTGAGCTTTCGGGAAGACCTCGTACAAGTCGAGTGGTGTAACCAGTCAGCCATGGCACGGCCTACCATTGTCAATTTCTTCAACGTCCGAGTGTTGATATTTATGATAGACACCAAAATATGGTCACAGAAGTGGTCTTCTTGTAGTTTTCCTGCATGTTTCACGCAGATTTCCCAGTCTTTTTAGTGCTGCCTTGTCAATTTCTTCATGAATACTTCATTCAACGTAAGTCACTTTAAACACGTTATTTCTGTTTGAACCTCCCCGTTTCATTTTAGCCCATACTACCCTAATTGGATTGTACGAGGGTGTTCAATAAAGAATGATCATAATTTTTTACGGTAATAATTTTTCGCACTAAAATTCAATCTTATTATATTCTATTAGCTTAATGTGAAACAAACTCGCCGTTGTAGTTTCATTGTTGGTACTCCTGGTTCCCGCCTGTGAGAACTAGGCAAGTTCAGACATGTTCAGTATCGCCTACCGCTGCAATGGAGGTAACATGCAGTTAAAGCTGATGTTAGAGGAAGATCCGGAGTTTATTTCAAACGTAATCACTGCTGATGAAACTTGGCTACATCATTTTGATCCTGAGAGCAAACAGCAAGGCTCAGTGTGGAAATCTCCTTCATCACCAACCACTAAAGAAACAAAAGTGGTTGCTTCTGCTGGAAAAGATATGGTCATCTCATTCTTTGATATTCATGGAATGGTTTATCAGTATGTTGTACCTGCACACACATCAGTAACTGGATAATACTACGGGGATATCCTGAAAACATTGCAAGTCCATATCAGGCGCAAAAGACCACATTTCCGTGAAGTAGGCTAGATGCTGCACCACGATAATGCGCGGCCGCATATTGCTAATGTTGTTGCGGAATATCTTGCAAAAATCAACGTGAAGTGCATCCTTCACCCTCCCTATAGTCCGGGTTTAGCCCCATGTGACTTTTTTCTATTCCCTAACTTGAAAAAACGCCTTCGTGGGAGGCATTATCCATCAACAGAAGCATTGGTGAAGGCTGCGGAGGCGATTTTGAATGATCTCTCAAAAATGGTTTCCAGCATGTCTTTGAAGACTGGCAGAAACGCTGGGACAAGTACATCGCATTCAGGGGAGACTATTTTCAGAAGGACCTTCAAAATTATGAGGATGAGTAAAGGTACGTGGTCAAAAAAAATGATTATTCTTTATTGAACAGCCGGTAATGGGTCCCTCTCGTCTCATTTCAATTGCAAGATGATCCAGCTGATAGACTTTTTCAGGTTTTAAAGGCAAGAAGAGCTGAATAGCACTGACTTGAACTATATGGGGTAAATAAACACAAAATCATAAACAAATCATTTGACTGCAAACTTTCTGTATTCTACTGGCTAGCAGGACGTGAACTGTTTGCTCTCTCTCTCTCTCTCTCTCTCTCTCTCTCTCTCTCTCTCTCTCTCTCTCTCTCTCTCTCTCTCTCTCTCTCTCTCTCTCTCTCTCTCTCTCTCTCTCTCTCTCTCTCTCTCTCTCTCTCTCTCTCTCTCTCTAATTTAATAAACACCTTTTCTTATTCAAAGTAATTCTTTTATAACATTCAGTAGTTTACATTTCAGTTCTCAGTAATTACAAATACACGTACACACATACATACCAAGTAATAATGAAGGCCTTACAGTGCCTATGTCGCAATGAGATGTTACAATATGTTGACTATTTATTTATTTATATTAGGAAAACTATCTGAGCTAAAAATATGAGGTTTCCACGATTGTGGTAGAAACATTACTTCCTGCCTTCCCCTTAGACCACTATTTGCAAAATTTGAATGTTTATGTTAGAGCAAATAACATTTACTAGAGAGGGATTCATTTGGTGCTCATCACATTCCACCTTGCTGGTCTAGTAGCGTTCAATGACAAACATCATCCAATTGAAATACGCTGTAGTTCACATTTAGCATTTGTACTGCAATAAAGAACTACTAGGTAGGTAGAAAAAAATCATGTGCCTTAACATTAATTTAGAACTTGTAGAAGATCAAAAACACGATATCACGCCTTCAGATGGCAGCATCATCTTCAGATGTTTTCTGAAGGCTCTACTGGATATGAAGAGTCCCACTGGGTTAATGCAAGTGTTCAGAAGCATTACTAGTACATGAACGTAAACTGAATAGTTGTATTTATTGTCAATCTGGGTTGCTATGATACTCAGTAACACTGGTGGTACGTACGTTAGTGTAAATGCGACAATGAGTACAATAATCACTCTAGCGCCCCTCTCACGAGCCCACTTTTCACAATCCAGTCCGTTGCCGGGCATGTCTCTAGCACTTCGCTTAAGGCGTCTTGTGGTAGCCATAGACAATCCTGTTGCTATCACAAATGGCATAATTATGAACACAATCAAGCCGAAAGTTAACCACACCGGATGAAACTGAGAAACACAGTTCTCGTTTGAGTCCAAAATAAAAGGGACTCCAGCAAAAGATGCTATCAACCAGACAGAAAAGATAATGACAGGTGTTTTTAGAAACTTCTGCTTGAAGTACAGAGTTCTGCTCCCCGGGGTGGCAGACACAGCTATAAACCTCAGGAATGTTAACGCGATCATTGAGTACACGCTGCCGAAGCTGGTAAAATTTAAGAAAAATACTAAATCTCTGCAGTAACCACAAACCACTGTACTCACTGGGTAAAAAAAGACAATCATATTCCCGAAGCACATACTGGCGATTAGAAGAATGTCTGCGACGACGAGGTTCATAATAATCATATTGGGTTGCGTTCTCATCTCCTTGTTCCTCAAGAGGATCAACAACACAAGGGAATTTGCAATTAATCCAAAAATGATTTCAAAACCAACAACTGCTGTAATATATTTGGTACTCCAGATGTAATATCGTCCCAGAAACTCGAAATCCTTCACCATTTCATCCATCGCAGCGACATCCCAACATCTACTGTCATTTCCTGAACTTCCCCCTTCCTTCACTAGATCCCACATCTTCTTGAAGCTGTTCACGAAGTGAATGAAGTCCTCTGACGCATAAGCAGATCTGGAGAGGTTGAAGTACTCGAGCTTTTGAACTAGTTCAGTTGAGCACTCTGCTTTAACAGATTTGTTATTTTCACACTCTATTGTTTTAAACAGACGTTCTTCTGTTACCGTGGGAAAACCTAAATTGTTTAAGCATGATAAGCTGTCGAAGACTTCCGCAGAGGCGTTTACCCTCAGTGGGTTGCTGATTTGAAGAACAATGACGGCGCAGATTCCGTGAAGGAGAGCGTTCATCTGAAATAATAATATTTTTGTGGGTTTTACTGGTGTGTGAAGTTAACACTGGTTAATGAGATTCAGGAGACATAATTTCTTGGGCATTTTATCAGTTACATAAAAATATATAAAGTTCTTTGCGTAAGAAAACCTCAAAGTCTCTCCCAAAAATTAAAAAAATGTGTATGTTTTATTTATAATACAAGGATATATATTTTAATTTAAAAAATCTTAGAGCATTTATGACGAAATAAAACAAAAGGTGTTCTACAATCAATTCCTCCTTTTCTTCTCCCTTCAAAAATAACAGGATATTACCATCCCCTGGTTTTTATAAACATACGTCCTCTTGGGAGGTCTAAATTTCTTTTCCTTGTTCTTTTATGATATTTCTAGTATACTTTATTTTCTTCATTCTTGTCTTTTACGTTGAATACTTTCAAATTTCATCTTTTCTCTCTTTCGTATTGCCCACAGTTCGGAACCAAGTAATGAAGTCGGCTAATATAGAACTTCATTTGTCTCTCTTCTATTGTTGCTTCCTATTACGGCTCGTCCTTGTTTATGGCACGATAATTCAAAATATATAAACAGATTTATACTACTACAAAGGCAACAGTCAAACAATAATTAGTATTTTATTTGGTATAAGTAAGCGTTATTTGTATGTATTAATCAGTGCTTGCGCAGTTTAGAGAAGAAAGTGGGAGAACAGTTCTACAAAATGGCTGCTTCCATGCAATAGGTAAACATCACAGAGAAAAGTTGTTAAAACATGGAAAAAGAAATTATTTGAACATGTTCAGCAATTTGTGTGAAAAATACACTGCCTTAGCAATGGAGAACTTAAATTTTCAGTAGAATTAACCAAATAAATGAAACAAATAAATTAAAATTTACATTATAAATAAATGAAACTATATTAATTGGTTAAAAAACACGTCATTTATTACAACAAAAGTTTACCAATGTACATTTCTGTTAACCTTATCATGTCTTATTTCTATTTTTAATAAATATTATGCCCTATTCATCAGTAGAAATAAAAGAACTTTTTCTACACTAAGATGTATTTAAGGTGGTATGTAAATAACATATTTTTAAAAACCAGTAATGCTTAATTTTAAATTTTCATTTCTCTCTCCACATCCCATATTCATTTTAACACAGTAAAATTCCTTTATAAACATTTATAAGACCTGTATTCACTTTGTACCCTACAAGAATATGACAAACTGATCTTTCAAGTTCTAGGCCATGTTGGGACATGAACGTTTTTGCACGTAAATTTCTCATAACCTCCTCCTGTAAAAGCGAAATAAAGTAATTGGACCGTGGTAGCGTTACTGCCTCAGGTTTAAGAGTTCCAGAGTTCGAAACTCGGTCAGGGTGAGTATCGGGAAAATGCTTCTTCCGAGGTTTTTTCTTATCCTGAAAGATAAATGTCTGGTAACTCTAAGCTCTATGGCCCCTGTACTCATTTGAACATCATTTCATTCAGCGTCCGATATGACTTAACATTGGAGGTTTTCTCTTATCCTGAAAGATGAACGTCTGGTAACCCTAAGCTCTATGGCCCCTGTACTCATTTGAACATCATTTCATTCATCGTATGATATGATTTAACGTTGGAGGTTTTTCCTTATCCTGAAAGATAAATGTCTGGTAACTCTAAGCTCTATGGCCCCTGTACTCATTTGAACATCATTTCATTCAGCGTCCGTTATGACTTAACGTTGGAGGTTTTCCCTTATCCTGAAAGATGAATGCCTCGTAACTCTAAGCTCTATGTACCCTGTACTTAATTGAACATCATTTCATTCAGCGTATGATATGACTTAACATTGGAGGTTTTCCCTTATCCTGAAAGATGAATGCCTCGTAACTCTAAGCTCTATGTACCCTGTACTTAATTGAACATCATTTCATTCAGCGTCCGATATGACTTAACGTTGGAGGTTTTCCCTTATCCTGAAAGATGAATGTCTGGTAACTCTAAGCTCTATGTATCCTGTACTCATTAGAACATCATCTCATTCATCGCCCGATATGAGTTAACGTTGTAGGTTTTCCCTTAACCTGAAACATGAATGTCTGGTAACTCTAAGCTCTATGTATCTTGTACTCGTTTGAACATCATCTCATTCATCGTCTGATATGACTTAACGTTGGAGATTTTCCCTTATACTGAAACATGAATGTCTGCTATCTTTGAGCTCTGTAAACTCTGAGTTTGCTTAAACATCATTTCATTGATCGTCCGATATGACTTAATGTTGGAAGAGTAAATTAAAAAGCAAAAAGAAAGAAAAACATAAGAAAAACCACCACCATGGCAATTAAACTGCGCCATAAATAAAAACTCAAGGTTAGTGCTGGTAAGCGATACTAGAATTATTTCTCAAATGGACAGAAGATTTTCCAATGCCAGAAAGAGGTTATTTTTATGTATATCTTCAATTTACTCTATATAAATTCTATAAAATTAGTAAATAAAGTCACCAATGTTAAAAATGGCAAAATAGCAATGCAAAATCGAGAGAAAATGGCATAAAGTGACGCGAAATATTCTAATATATCAGCATTTTTAAAACCTGAGACCCATGATAAAGGTTAACAATGCACATGAGACAGTTCTAAATGCCATACCAGTTTTGTAACAAACACCACTAAGAAATGTTAGTATCGTGTAGTCAAAACAAAGTACCTTGAAGTGCGTGTATCCAAGCTGACCATGAAGAACCGTGAAAACTGACCTTCACATTGCAGGCTTGTTGACTAACAACAGAGCATCTGCGATTTCTCTTGTTTATATCAGCTCTTCTCCCATTACACGGACAACAAAAGTGTATACAGCTTCTTTTTTTAGTATTTGGGATTCACCTTACAGTTTCTTTCCTGTCTCTTCTCCCGCAAACAGGTTCCGGCGTAGAGCTAGGTAATTCCCCTTGTTAAAGCATGCATGACGCCACGCACAAAGATGCGTTAGATGTTATTCGTTTCATAACATTCTCATGCAATCATAATACATGTATTAGCGTTGGATCGATAGCAGTATTTCTCGATACTCGATTCTCGATATCGATACACGACATGTTCCACGATACTCCATAACGTCAATTCTGCTTCTAGTTTCAATACAAAATAGAATGTTGCTAGAACTGTCTAATACCAATAAAATTAAATACGTGCACATATTTAACGAGACAAACTTAAAACCATCGATGTTCTTATTTTTAAACTCTACATTAGATACGTCTAATGTATTTAAAGGCAAAACAGTTCACTTTTATAAGTCTTTGTTCAAAAACACTAGCATTTTCACTCTTTCGGCGTCAAGTCTACTTCTTTTACTGTCACATATGAGTTCTGCTGTACTAAATAGTCTTTCAGAGAAAGCTGCTACAGGCGGAATATAATTGTTTTTTCTTTTTGTTTTTCAGTTCTGCCTCCCTTATGTAGAATGTTTGGTTTTCTAAAAATCAAGTTGCCAACACTAATGCTACGCAAGTCAAATGAACGTCGCAACCCGATGAATATGAACCGATGTTCCAGTTACTGCTCTTACGGAAGAAAACATCAACACTGCTACTGCCATTGTGAGAGAGGATCGACGAATTACCTTAAGATCACTTTCTGAAACACTGAACATTTCATTGGGTGCCACAATGACAGAAACATTACACATGAGAGGTGTTTGTGCGCAATGGGTTCCTAGACTGTTGATCCCCGAACAAATGGATATTCGCATGCAGTTAAAATTGATGTTAGAGGAAGATCCGGAGTTTCTTTCAAACGTAATCACTGCTGATGAAACTTGGCTACATCATTTTGATCCTGAGAGCAAACAGCAAAGCTCAGTGTGGAAATCTCCTTCATCACCAACCCCCCAAAAAAGCAAAAGTGGTTGCTTCTGCTGGGAAAGTTATGGTCATCTCATTCTTTGATATTCATGGAATGGCTTATCAGCATGTTGTACCTGCACACACATCAGTAACTGGATAATACTACAGGGATCTCCTGAAAACATTGCAAGTCCATATCAGGTGTAAAAGACGACATTTCCGTGAAGCAGGCTGGATGCTGCACCACAATAATGCGCGGCCGCATATTGCCAATGTTGTTGCTGAATATCTTGGAAAAAACAACGTGAAGTGCATTTCTCACCCTCCCTATAGTCCGGATTTAGCCCCATGTGACTTTTTTCTGTTCCTTAACTTGAAGAAACGCCTTCGTGGGAGGCATTATCCATCATCAGAAGCAGTGGTGAAGGCTGCGGAGGCGATTTTGAAGGATCTCTCAAAAATGGTTTCCAGCATGTCTTTGAAGACTGGCAGAAACGCTGGGACAGGTGCATCACATTCAGGGGTGACTATTTTGAGAAGGACCATCAAAATTATGCGGATGAGTGAAGGTACGTTGTCAAAAAGAAAGTTGATCATTCTTTATTGAACAGCCCTCGTACAATTATAACATAAATTAGTTTTTAATATTAATAACAATAATAACAATAAACCCTAGGGAAATGTATAATGAAATAAGCGGAAAGTAACAGAAAAAACACATAAACACTTTTAACTCTGTACAGAACATGGCTAAAAATTAACATAAATAATGTTTTAGGATTTTAAACCCTCATTTCAGTGGCTCAAGGTCAGTTTCTTCACAACGTTCATTTTTCATTCCAAGGTTCTTCAGGAAGCTCATTCATTTTCCCGGAAACGCCCTTTCCGGCTCCAAGCATAGTGATCATATTATAAATATATAAGGAAGGATGTTAAATTAATTCCTTTTCTTCATGACCCGTATTATTAGTCTTGGTGGTTCTCAAAACTGGGTTTACATACTACGATTTTGTTGTTCAATTGTTTAAGCCATCTTTGAGGAGTAATTTCACGGCCTGGTCGTGTTTTGTCAATAAGATTTGTTCGTTAACTGTAATAGAAAAATAAACGATCGGTGAACTACGGCAGTCATTTGTTTTACGTATGTTTAATATAAATGCATAGTATAAAGCCTTATAATTCTGCTAGTCAGTAAGTCATTAGCCAGGAAAATTACTGGATGAAGAAACGAAATTAATAATGTCAGTGGAACTAATACGTTCTGATAAAAAGAACCAACAAGAAATAGAACAAGAAAGTACAATACCAACAAGAAAAACAGATATAGAAAATATAAAAAACGAAGAAAGTTAAATTAGGTTAAGGATACAGACTTACAAGTAAAAAGGAAATAAATAAAAGATATATAGACATAAGACATAAGTGATATAAGTGATAAGTGATATAAGAAAATGAAGGTTAACATTTTATGGACATATTACACAATTTTCTTCAAATAGGCTCACAAAACAAATTATGAAATTTTACGAAAAGAGAAGTAAAGCACAAGTAGACGCTATGACATGGATTGGTGAAGTAAAAAATGATTTAAAATTGACAGGAATCACTCAAGACGATATCCCAGACAGGGGCGCCTTGAGAAGGAAGGTGAAAAAATGGCAAGAAGACAAACCGAAGAGAAAGACTGCAACAACGTGGACAGACGAGAGAAAGAAAGCCATAGAAAAAGAATGAGAGAACTTTTGGCTTCATAAAAAATCTAACGAGGACTGTTCAATACAGAATGATCACTTTTTTTTTTTTTTTTTTTTGACAACGTACCTTTACTCATACCATTTTTGAGAGATCCTTCAAAATCGCCTCCGCAGCCTTCACCACTGCTTCTGATGATGGATAATGCCTCCCACGAAGGCGTTTCATCAAGTTAGGGAATAGAAAAAAGTCACATGGGGCTAAATCCGGACTATAGGAAAGTTGAGGGATGCACTTCACGTTGATTTTGCAAGATATTCAGCATCAACTTTGGCAATATGCGGCCGCGCATTATCGTGATGCAGCATCCAGCCTGCTTCACTGAAATGTGGTCTTTTGCGCCTGATATGGACTTGCAATGTTTTCAGGAGATCCCTGTAGTATTGTCCAGTTACTGATGCGTGTGCAGGTACAACATGCTGATAAACCATTCCATGAATATCAAAGAATGAGATAACCATAACTTTCCCAGCAGAAGCAAACACTTTTGCTTTTTTTAGAGTTGGTGATGGAGGAGATTTCCACACTGGGCTTTGCTGTTTGCTCTCAGGATCAAAATGATGTAGCCAAGTTTCATCAGCAGTGATTACGTTTGAAGGAAACTCCGGATCTTCCTCTAACATCAACTTTAACTGCACGTTACCTCCATTGCAGCGGTAGACGATACTGAACATGTCTTAACTTGCCTGGTTCTCACAGGCGGGAACCAGGAGTACCAACAATGAAACTACTACGGCGTGTTTGTTTCACATTAGACTAACAGAATATAATAACATTGAATCGTACTGCAAAAACTGTGTCCGTAAAAAATAATGATCATTCTTTATTGAACAGCTCTCGTAAGAAACGTATCTAAGTACTTTGGTTAGTCCTATATGGGTTCATTCGAGGAAAAATGAAATAAAATAAATAAGAAGCATTTTCAGGAAAACGTTCGATGTATGTTTTGTAAATAAAAATAAATAAACAAATAAATAAATTGCATTCCAAGTGATAAATACAACGCTCGGGTTATAAATTCTTAAGCCAGAGGCAAGTGAATTCCCCGTTGAGGATTTCAGTGACGTGCAGGAACTGTTATTAAGAAAATCGCGATGTTATTTTAAGCCTAAAGGTTGCTCATACTGATACCTCAGAAGCTAATACAATAGTTACATTTCTCGTGCTAAAATTCTGAAACACTTCAATTCTAAAATAAGACCTGCAGCTTTCCTGGCGACGAATACGCTCACCAGGTGAAAAGATGATTAGATATCAACGTTTCGGGAGTGTACATGTCTCCCATTATCAGGATATTTATTAAATGTTATAACCACAAATGAAATACTGGATACAGCACTAACATAAAAAAAGACAAAACACTATCAAAATTCGCATTACTGAACAAAAGACTGTTTTCAGTAAATTAAATGTCAGGTCAGGAGATGGCGTGAGTATAGGAAATTGTATCAAAGAAACGTAAATACAGATGTACTTTTTATCTTGAAAAGTGCAGAGCGATGCGCAGTGGTATCTGGACGAGTCCACCTCAGATCGGTTGCAACTGGAGGGAAGGGCAGGTCAGTTGTGTACCAGCTGCGAGCAATTTAATCGGTGCAGAGCTACTCTGTAACACTACAGCTTGTTTCAAAATGTGCTTGTCTCCTGGTTCCAAGAGAGCATTTATAAATGACGCCTCCTAGCAGCACATTAGGAAATAAAGTGCTACATTTAAAAACACAAGAAGTAATAACCAATATCCATAGATTTATAAAAAAGGAACAATGGTCTGGGTCAGCTATAAAAATCTGGGGGAGGGTATCCGAGGCAACAGTTGTGTCTGAAAGCAGTTTAGGAGAGTTATTAAGGAAAGAAAAGCCATTGGTGCTAGTGCAACAACGTCCTTCTCTATGCCCAGTAAACAAAGATTAAGAACATGCACAAAATCTAATTTGGATGTTTTAATTCAGAAGTAGTTAGGAGAACTGTGAATAATTTTTAAAGCAGAGGAAAACAAAGATCAACTGTGAAGAAAGTGCTTATGAAGCAAAAATTCTACTGACTTCCAAGGTAGTGTCTGAACATTAAAAAGAGTTCTTTCAAAGCTAGGATTATTTGAAAAAAAAAATAAAAAAATAAAACACTAAGCCTGACAAACAAATTTTAATCGAATATCGCACCATACGTGCAAAAAGGCTAAATATTTACAAAATATTCGGAGATATCGAAGTGAAGTTTATATAGTTTATATGGATGAAACTTATATAAATACAGCACATGCTGGACCATATGCCTGGAGTGAAATACGTTACAGGGACTCTGCAGCGATATTGAAAGGCCGGCAGTTGTTTATCATGCCTGCTGGAGGAGAACAGGGTTTTGTTCCAAATGTCTATGTACTATTTAAGATCCAGCAAAAGGGTGGAGAGTACTACCACAGTAAGAATTACAACATAGTTTATAAGAGCTGCAAAACTGGCGTCGAAAATGAAATTTGTTTTTAGACACCTTATGCACCGCCCTCCGCTCTCGTAATCTTACGCGTGTGACGCATTGTGGCGATAGGTGCACTATCCCCACCACAGTTGCTACTCATCCCTACCGCGCAGGATTCCTGTCAAGATAAAATAATACATCTGTACTTAACTTGATTATCAAGCTGTATTGATCTGTGCTTCTTGAATCGACGGATTTCCATTTTAAGGCCGGTTTCCAAGAGGAGCTGAACTGAAATCTAGCATCACGATTAAGCGTGCTCCTTTCAGAGGAAATCGCCAAAGCCTCCTTAGTTCTCCGCTCCCAGTAACTGTTACATTTTGCCATGATGGTCGTCTCCCGAAAATTGGCTCTATGGCCGTTATCAAAACAATGCTCTGCCAGCCCAGACTTCTCAAGTTGCATTAAACGAATGCTCCGTTCATGTTCGTTTATTCTGGTAGCGATGGTCCTTCCGGTTTGTCCTATATACGGCGTCCCACATTCACAGGGAATGCTGTACACTCCCGGAACTTGGAAGTCTAATTTGTCTTTCACCGGTCTCAACAGATGTTTAATCTTCGGAGGTGGCTTGTGGATGGTCCTAATGTTGTATTTGGCGAGATTTTTGCTGCTTCTGCCGGATAGATTGCTGGTAAACGGGATGCAGGTTGTAGCGGTAGGCTTATCTGACGGTTGCTGTATTACAGGTTTCCCTTTCCTATCTTTGGTGATCGAGACTTCAACGTCATACTCGGAGTAGGCGTTTTGACGGACAGTGAGTCTCAGGTGCTGTAATTCTTGTTTTAAGTGGCTGAGATCAGAGATAGACAAAGCTCTGTGGGGCAGTGTATTGAGAACTCCCAGTCGTTGAGACTTATGATGGAAACTATGAGCGTTCAGATAGAGATCGGTGTGTGTAGGCTTGCGATATACAGCTTGCCCCAGTGTACCGTTGCTGTTTTTTGAAACAAGAATGTCCAGGAATGGAAGAGTTCCATCCTTCTCCACTTCCATGGTAAACTGTATTTGAGGTCCAAGGCTGTTGAGATGCGCAAGAAAGCTAGGCAAAGTTTTAATTGCTTTTCAATCCTATATTATACATGTAATATTCAATTTATATATATTTCTTTATATAATATATGATATATTTTTTCAATTCTATATCCTTAGTCAGTAGATAATTTGGTTTAGCTCATTTGCTAGTCTTATTTTTCCCACTGTAGCAAACTACAGCAGGTATATCAAAGATTTATCGGAGATTTAGATATCAAATGTGTCGCAAATACAGAGAGGGTGGTTACCAACTGTTGAACGTCTAAGACCACTTTCTCACACTTACATTTCCTCCATTATTGCATACACTTTAGTTGACTGTTAACTTGTACATGGGGCCCAAATGACCTTGTTGTCGACGGGCCCTTAAACACCACACTCACTCACTCAACTTGTACATGTTTCAACATCCAAGCTTTCGATAAGGCTTTGTAATATACAGCTAATTTTGAACAATCACAATAATAAATTGATCCGCCTGAAATTCAGACAACACTGAGCAAAGATGTTGCAGAAGTCGTTCGACCTTCGATAGAAGCCCATTTACAATGTGCATAGCGAGAGATTACACCCGAATTCGATATCTGAACTTCGTAAACACTTACAGAATAATAAAAGCACTACTTTTCTTCCCTGAGTCAAAAAAGCCTTAAAATAAAATAATTCCATACATTTAGAAACATATATTATATAATATACTTACATTTCATGGTTAGCAAATTTACTTTTTGTAATGCTTAAAAAAAGTAAAACACAGTAATAAAAAATTGCTCTTCCATATTTTATTGGACATTAAGAAAGAGTAATGAATTTAAAAGTAAACAAATGAAAATCTACACCTAAATTATATGGGCAAGGCCTTCTTATACACTCTTTTGTTAATGAATTACTTCAAGTAACACATGTCTTGGTTGTTAGGTTATTTGTTTATGTAGCCAAATTGAATCTTTCGATCTTTGATGGTTATTACAAAGCAGAAAAATGTTTTAAAACTGAGCGACATTGCTATTCAAGAAGCTGCGGATCTAGCATGTGCATCACTTTTACCAGCGAAGTCCAATTGCACATTTAATATTTAAATCAATAAATAATTCACACGTTTGTATATTTTATTAAGGATTCATTCATAACCTATTTTGTATTTTTATTTTGTTACAGATGCCTCTGAGAATCACAAAAGCACATAAATTTTCCATGATATGCTTTCTGTCGCATTTATTGCCTGATCTTACATTGATCCCGCTTATTTCTCCCTCATGTTATCATTTATTATTTATGTACTCCACAATTATTTCTTTCAGTTCTCCCGTACATCTCTCAACTTTCTATAGTATCTCTTCTGCTTGATGACGTGTGTAGGTTAAAGTATGGAAAGGTAGAGTCAGACAAGGGTTAGAGCGGCTGGACGGCAACCGGAAGATCTGTGGTTCAAATATCGGCTATGGCATTGAATTTCTCAGTCCGACTCTACGTTTATACAATTTAGCTTACACACGGCCAGTGTGAAAGAACAATTAATTTTCATTAATTGACATAATAGTGGTCCGAACTATAAAGCCCGGGCTTTAAAGTACTTACAGCATAGTAAGTCGCCATTAAGGTAGTTGTCTCATGTGTTTATGAGAGCTCCTAGTGGTTTTCCGGGAAAAACACGAGTCAGTTGGAGAATTTAACGTCATATCGGCACGTTGGCCATAGTAGCAAATTGGTTAAGGCGGCTGGACGGAGACCAGAAGATCTGTGGTTCAAATCCCGGCTATGGCATTGAATTTCTCAGTCCGGCTCTACGTTTACACAAGTTAGCCTACACACGGCCAGTGTGAAAGAACAATTAATTTCCATTAATTGACCTAATAGTGGTTAACTATAATCCCCGGGCCTTAAAGCACTTACAGCATAGTAAGTCGCCATTAAGGTAGTTGTCTCATGAGTTTATGAGAACTCCTAAGTGGTTTACCGGGAAAAATACGAGTCAGTTGGAGAATTTAATGTCATGTCGGCACGTTGGCCATAGTAGCTCAAGGGTTAAGGTGGCTGGACGGAGACCAGAAGATCTGTGGTTCAAATCCCGGCTATGGCATTGAATTTTTTAGTCTGACTCTACCTTTCCGTACATTACACTATTTACATCTCAGAGAAAATGTTGTTGTTGGTGTTTTCAACAGTGGGATACAGTGGTATGCAAGGGATACCAATGAGGCTCTGGGAACCGAGCGTTAGCGGTATAACTACCATCAGAAATAGAGGAAATGCTATTTCATCTCTTACGCTGCCCTGTCACGGCGTACAAATGTTGCACAATTGGCGCTTGTGAGAAAAGTCGATGGACTTCAAAACTCCTCCCGGCCAGGTCCGATGGACCCATTAACCAAAGACAGGTGTGGCCCTCCAGACATACTGGGGGTTAAAGTTAGTGGATGATGTAACCAGCATTACAAGCAAAACATTGGTGTCCACTTAGAAAAACGGCTACTTAAAACATGACAAGTCCTTCAGATAAATTTTCCGGAGGTAAAATAGTTCCCCGTTCGGATCCCCGGTGGGTCATCTGCAGGACGTCAATTACAAAACATCAGAGAAAATGTTGGAAGTGTCCTCCACCAGCATCTATACATACTGTATACCTACTGTAGACACATAAGTTTATCTGTGTATCTTCAAGACATTTGTGGAGCAGCTGGATGATATCGAATTGAGAGAAGGTTATTTCCAGGAAGATGGAGCAACGTGCCATACATTTAATGACACCAGGAACTTGTAACCAGTTTCTTTGATAATCGAATAATCTCAAAAGATCTTGGGTCCGAGATCCCCTGACCTAACCTCACCGGATTTTTTCTTATGGGTGTATCTAAAAAATAGAGTGTACAAGAATATTCCACGGACATTTGATGTTCTTAAGGAACCTATTCGAACCGAAGTATGTAACATTGGTGAGAATACTCTCCGTGAAACTTCAGAGAATATGGCGAGACGAGTGCAAACAGGTATAGATGCTGGTGGAGGACACTTCCAACATTATCTCTGAGATATAAGAAGTGTAATGTAATTATTATACAAATAAAAAGTATTTGCCACTTAGGCTTCACTTATCTAAACTCCGTTGTCAAGGATAATGGTTACCATGACTTTCTTATGTTTTTCTTTTTCTTTCTTTAGTATTACCAACATCTGAAAATGAAACAACCTAAAAATAGAATCAACTGTTGATATTTCGAAATTCATTACGCGATGTTTATTTTTTAAAATAAATATTTTTCCCACACTATTAAATCTATCGGGCCGTTTAATTGTTTTAATAATTTCATTTCAGGATTTATTGTATGCTTAAATGACCAAAAATGATCTGCTACGGCCGATTTATAAAATAAATATAAATACGTTTGGTTTTAGTATAAACAAACGGATAAATCGGCCGTAGATCATTTTTGGTCATTTCACCATAAAATAAATCCGGAAGTGAAAGTATTACAACAATTAAACGTTCGGATAGATTTAATAGTTGGGGAAAATATTTATTTTAAAACATGAATATCGCGTAATGACTTTCGAAATACCAACAGTTGATTCTATTTTTTAGGTTTGTTTCATTTTCAGATGTTAGTAATACTAAAAAAACATAAGAAAGGCATGGTAACCATTATCCTTGACAATGGAGTTTATCTGTGGACTGAGGACGCAAACCATTTGTTTGCGAAATCGATTTCCATTTGAAAAAAAGTATCAACACCAATTTGTTAAGATAAGTGAAGCCTAAGCGGCAAATATTTTTATTTGTGTAATATTTATTGCTTTATTGTAGCTAGCTTCATTTTCTAGGAAATAAGTGTAATGCAATCTCCCAATTGTGTATTATATTCTCCCAAATTTGCACGTGTGTCCTATTATTGGTTCAAAAGTTATGACCTATTGAACTGGTTCAGGTTTATATGGATCACACTGTAGTATCTCAATTCATCGTACTTTTAATTCTCTTCTTCTCGTAATATGACCAAACCGACAGCCCTTCTCGTCTCTACAACGTGCAGGATATCTATATTTTTATTCACTCTTCGTTTCCGCCCACTGAGTTTCTGTTTTACTCCAGGGTTATCTCTCGAAGTTCTCCAGGTAGTTCGTTCCATTTTTCCAGAAGTTCGTTGACAGCGCACATTTCCTCCAATCACAGTCCCCGCGGAGCAATAAAATTTGTCGCTTTGTTTACATCGCTCCATAAACTTAGTACGCCGCAGGTATAGATATATATTTTTGCTATTTCCAACCAATATAATTCACGGTGACGTTGTTCCAGCCTCTTCTGAAGAGGCTAACTTATTTCCAACAACACAGGAGGGTAGCAGGAATTTTAAATGTTTCCTGAAGGCTTCACTGGAAGCAAATACAGCCACAGGATTGATGCAAGTGTTCAGAAAAAATATCAACTGTCTTATAACAGCACGAAAATAGTTTTCAGTTCTGATCTCTGTGAAGATAGACACGAAGATCAAAACTGTTGGCGGCACGACGGTTACTACAAACACAATGGACAGGGCCAAGATGATCTTCGCCCCTCTTTCTCTGGCCCATATCTCACACTCCATCTTCTGGTGTCGGTGACCAGGCATTTCCTTTATACTCCTCTTCATCTTCCTTCTGCTAGAAATGTTGAAAGTAATCAATAAGATGAGAGGCAAAACACAGAAGAAAATAAAGCCTAGAGTTTGGTGAAATGGATCAAAGTTTGGTATGCAGTTTTCACTTATGTCCAGGATGTAGGGGGTGCTAGCCATTAATGACACCAACCAGACAAGTATAATCACCACAGGGATCTTGAGGTACGTGATGATATCTAGTGCTCTACTACCAGGTACAGCAGAGATGGCCAAGCATCTCAAGAACGATAACGTCACCATGGAGTAGACACTGCAGGTACTGTTGAAAGTTGAAAACGCCAGCAAGCCTCTACAGAACCCCTGCAGAACCATTGTCACCGGTATCACGTACATCGTGCAGCTCAACACAGTGAAGTTGACCAACAAAAGTGTGTCGGACACAGCAATGTTGAGAATGACCATGTTGGGTGGTGTCCTCATCTTCTTAAACTTGGTGATTACAGTGATCACCAGCGCATTCGCAACTATTCCAAACATAACCTCAAAAATGACAAAAGGAATTGCGTATGGAGATATCCAGACGAAATACGAGTTGAGCAGATCAAACTCTATTACAGTCCTGAGCATTGGATAGAAGTCCCAGCAAAGGACACCATATTCACCGACGCCACACTTGGCCCTCGTGTGTATCTCCCTGAAGACAATCCACCACAATTGACTAATGCCTGCTAGGAAATGGCTGAAATCCTCTCGCAGGTCTTCAAACTTCCGTTTAGGATACGTCTTGGAAACGTTTGATATCCTCATCATCATTTCTTGACTGCAGTCCACCTCAATTGGATGCCTTGGACTACATTTCACTACTTTAAATATACGTTCCTCTGTACCTTTAGGAAATCCCAACTTTCCTAGGCAGTCACCTTCAGATATCCTGTTCTCGACATCCCTCGACAACCAGGCATTCTGCAGAAGAAGCACGAAGACCACCACAACACGGAACATCTCCTGGAAATAATACTTGTGTTTCAATCCATATTTAAGACACTGCAGCCTTTGAAACCATGTTGATATTTAAAAAACTTGCAAATAGCATAGCAGGGCCAAATATCGAGATTTAATAATTAATTTACAGTTTGTGTTTAGTCACTTACTTAAAACGCAAAAGCAATGATAAATAAAAATTCCTATTTCATACTTTATTGACCATTAAGAAAAAATGACGAACTGAAATGTGAACAAATGAAAATCTACATGTAAATTATATAACCAAAGCCTTCTTCTCCAATCTTCTATTAATGAATTAATTAAAGTAACACATGTCTTGGTTGTTAGGTTATTTGTTTATGTAGCCAAATTCAATCTTTAGATTCTTGATAGCTATTATAAAGCAGTAAATTTTTCTAAAAATTAGCGACATTGCTATTCAAGCTGTAATTCAAGTTTTGCTTTTTATTGGGACTGTATCGTATTATTTTCATTTTTAATCTCAGAATATTTATTAATATCACCAAATTTTAACACTGTGACATATTTTAATACCCTCGCACACAGAACTGTAATGCACATGATTTATTAAAACAGTTCTCCAGTGAGGTTGAATATATGCAATTATAAACTTGAAAGAACTAATAATCATTTAATGCAACAAATTACAATAGTAAATGATTAAATTTCATTCATATTTGATATAAATAAATACAAAATAGCTAATTTCGCAAATCCATAAGCTAATTTCATACCGATTTCATTTATTTTGAGGTAACATTATCTCCTCAAAATTAATAAAATAAAAATAATCACTACGTTTTTTTTTGTAATTAAAATGTCTAAAAGTTGGCATCCATCAATTTAGTTTTCTTCTTTTTCTTGATCAGGCTGTCCAAAGACATGCATTTCCATAAACTTTTGATATCAAATATTTAGGTGAAGAATTATACTTTCTGAGACTAAATTAAACAAGTTAGAGAAAGTATTGTGTGTGCATTATTTATTTATTTTTAAATTACATCGCTCAACGTTAAATTATATCAGTCGATGAATGAAATGATGCTGGACTCATTTGAACATCATTTCATTCATCGTCCGATATGAATTAACGTTGGAGATTTTCCTTTATCCTGAAAGATGAATACCCGCCGCGGTAGCGTGGCGGTAGCATGTCTGCCACACGTTGAAGCGGTCCCGAGTTTGAATCTCGGTCAGAATGAGTTACCTGGATAAGGTTTTTCCGGGGTTTTCCCTTATCCTGAAAGACGAATGTCGGCTAACTCTAAGCTCTATGGACCCTGGGCTCATTTGAGCAACATTTCACCTATTCCATTCATCGTTGGAGGACGTTCATTACAAAAAAAAATGAATGTCTGGTAACTCTGAGCTCTATGTACTCTGTACTCATTTGAACATCATTTCATTCATCGTCCGATATGACTTAACGTTGGAGATTTTCCCTTATCCTGAAAGATGAAAGTCAGGTAACTCTACGCTCTATGTACTCTGTACTCATTTGAACATCATTTCGTTCATTGTCCGATATAACTTAACGTTGGAGGTTCTCTTATCCTGAAAGATGAATGTCTGCTCACACTAAGCTCTATGTACCCTGTACTCATTTGAACATCATTTCGTTCATCGTCCGATATAACTTAACGTTGGAGGTTTTCTCTTATCCTGAAAGATGAATGTCTGGTAACTCTAAGCTCTATGTACCCTGTACTCATTTGAACATCATTTTCAAAACAAACCTTATTAATAGTTTCAACGCTCTCAATGCATTTACTTTTCTCATTTGGAAAGTCATTATTCGTATTTTCTCTTGTAGTCAAGTAAACAGAACTTAATTTCAAAAAATATCGCCTAGGAACAGCTCTTAAAAGTTTTGACTTTCCATTAATCCTAATTGTATTCCTAGATTATTCTCGTGCCTTGATTTAATGTGAAATAGGCAGACGAAAAACCTTTAATAAAAACACTTGCTAGAAGAGTGATTAGTGAGTGCAAGAAATCCGTCATATTACCCTAACTTACCTTATTTCTGCATTCCGCCTAGACTACAACAGGCCTCTGTGCACAGTCCAATAACACAAAAATGTATGCAACTCCATTTTCTAACTATGCGGACATTATACTCTATCTAGAGTACATCCTGCTGGAAGAGATATGTATTTGATAAGTTTATCTGCAGGTGTTTCCTTTGTCCTGTTTTGTATTTCATGCTTTCGTCTACCAACTTTTTCATATACAGTTGAACATGATTTATACCTACAGTCTTAGGAAAAAAAAAAAAAAAAAAAAAAAGAGCAACTATCAGAAACAAAGTTCGATTCGAAAACAATGGAAGCATTCGATGAATCTGTGTTTACAATATACGCTTTCAGACCATCCTAGCTTCATTCCAAATCTAACGGATAGATAGGGGGATGCCTTACGGCTTGGCCGTAGTAATGGTAACCCAACGGTAAAACGCATGTGTCTCGTATTAGACCAACATGAGTTCGAATCCTTGATGTGCATGCTTCTTTTTGTTACTGTTACCTTAACAGCAATGCCTTAATTTTTTCCTTGCATAAGATAAATAATAATAATATTTAAACACATTTATTTACAAAGAAGCCAATAACATATTCTTGCGTTTTCAAAATAAATGCAATGTTATTATAAAATTGTCTTAATATTGGTAGTGTAAACGCTCAGGCTTCATTCATTTGTTATGAATGGTGCTGGCATATAGTGCGAATTATCCTCTCGTGAAAATTTTGCTAGGCTTTTGTTCTCATCCATGCCCTGCAGAATGAGGGTAGTAATAGAAAGAGAGGGTTTACACATCCTAGTACATTTCAACTTGTATCAGATTTTACATATAGGAATAAAATATTTACTTCAGTTAGTTTAAAAACAAAGTCGAGTTTTTCAGTTTATATGTGTGAGCATAAATGTACACCTTAACAACTGGAACTTATAAAACAATGTGCGTAATACACCTTTCCTATTACTACTAGCCGTGTGTAGGACGCACTATGAAAAACAATTGATGTGAAAGTGTGAAAGAACAATTAATTTCCATTAACTGTACCTAATAGTGGTCCGAACTATAAAGCCCGGGCCTTAAAGTACTTACAGCATAGTAAGTTGCCATTAAGGTAGTTGTTTCATGTGTGAGAGAACTCCTGAGAACTCATGAGAACTCCTAGTGGTTTACCGGGAGAAAACGAGTCAGTTGGAGAATTTAATATCATGTCGGCACGTTGGCCATGGTAGCTCAAATGGTTAGAGCGGCTGGACGGCAACCAGAAGATCCGTGGTTCAAATCCCGGCTATGGCATTAAATTTTTTAGTGTAGATCTACACTTTCATAGTGCGTCCTAGACACGGCTAGTGTGAAAGAACAATTAATTTCCATTAATTCTACCTAGTAGTGCTCCGAACTATAAAGCCCGGGCCCTGAAGTGCTTACAGCATAGTAAGTTGCCATTAAGGTAGTAGTCTAATGTGTTTATTGAGAACTCCAAAGTGGTTTACCGAGAGAAACACGAGTCAGTTGGAGAATTTAATGTCATGTCGGCATGTTGGCCATAGTAGCTCCAATGGTTAGAGCGCCTGGATGGAGACCAGAATATCCGTGGTTCAAATCCCGGCTATGGCATTGAATTTTTCAGTCTAGTTCTTCACTTTCAGAGAATATAGTGAGACGAGTGCAAACATGTATAGATGCTGGCGGAGATCACTTCCAACTTTTTCTCTGAAATGTAAATAGTGTAATGTAATCTCCCAATTGTGTGTTACATTCTCCCAAAGTTGCACGCGTGTCCCATTATTGATTCAAAAGTTGTGACCTATTGAAATGGTTCAATTTTATATGGATCGCACTGTATTTTAAAGCCAATGTTCGAGATTTACACCAAATATCAATGTAGAAAGTTGGTTTATGGTCATACTGTGTTGTGAATTCCTCTATTTACTCCGTCTGATATGCTGATAACCCTTACCAACGACAAATATGTAAAATTGATCACAAATTGAAGGTATTACCAGTTATTCCTGTTTTAGTCCCTCTCAACTGCACTCTTTATACGCCCTTGATGGCAACTCTAGATAAATCAGCGCCACAAATGCACTTTCTGTGTACGCCCTTGATGACACCCCTAGAAAAATCCGCCCCTCTCCAACCCTCTGCGTACGCCTTTGATAGTAATGGTAGATAAATCAGTCCCCTCACATGCACCCTAGGTTAACCAACCAGTTTGGCAAGAGAAGCTTGAAATGCTTACGGAAGGTACCACTGGTTATAAACAGCGCAATTGGATTGATACACGTATTTAGCAGAAACAATATCTCGTGAAAGTAGCTGGCATTGTTGTATCTGAAGGAAGTAATTGTCGACACCAGCGAGCCCACAGTTGGCGGCACGAAAGTGATACCAAACACAATGCACAGTGCCAAGATCATGTTGGCTCCACGTTCCCTAGCCCACACTTCACACTCCAGTCGTGGACCTTTCCTTCCGGGTATTTCCTTTATGCTTCTCTTCAGCTTTCTTCTTGTAGCGCAAGAAAACACAGCAACGAGAAGAAGTGGCAGAAGGCAGAAGAAAAGAAAGCCCAGAATCTGCAATGTCAGGTCAAAGCGTGGCGTACAGTTCTCACTAAAGTCAAACATGTAGGGGATGCTGGCTAATGAAGACGTCACCCAGACCACGACGATCACCAAGGGAATCCTGACGTAATTCTGCATGATTTGAAGTGCCTTGCTGCCGGGCACTGCAGTTATAGCCATGTATCTGAGGAAGGACAGGGCGACCATGGAGTAGACGCTGCAGGTGCAGAAGAAGGTGACAATGTACACCAGCTGGTTGCAGAATCGATTGATCACCACTGTGACAGGAAGCAGGTACAAGACAGAGCTCGTAGCACTAAAGCTGAGTAGTTGTAATGTATCAGCCACGACGAGGTTCAAGATGATCATATTAGGTTCAGTTTTCATATCCTTAAACTTCATTATAATAGTGAGCACCAACAAATTCGCCAACAGTCCAAATATCACTTCAAAAATGACGATCATATCGGCGTAGTTAGACGTCCAGTTGAAATAACCGTTTAAGAACTCAAATTCTTTCAGAGTTTTCTCCATAGTAAACATATCCCAACAGAAGATCCCTTCTTGGGAGTAGTTCAACCCATCTGACATTATCTTCCACATTTCCTTAAAACTTTCTAAAAATTCATCAAAATTCTCTGGGATGGATGTAGAGTCCAACTGTGGAAATTCTTGTGTGAAGTTTTCTATTTTCTTTAGCATTTCTGGACTGCAGCCTACGCGAACAGGATGTTCTTCACTGCATATCACCACCTTGAACAGACGTTCCTCTATTGTTTTGGACAATTCAAACTGCTTTAAACATTTCAGTTGAAAGTCATCTTCGGGCTTCGCTTTGACAAGTGACAGCCAGACGTCCTGAAGAAAAACTGCGGCGAAGAATACAGAGATGCGTAGAAACATCTGCAAGAAGATGTATGCATATAGAATGACATTGTCAAATGTATTGTTAAACAAATATGGTATTAATAATTAGATAATATAACCCTTTTACAAGGTACAGAGAGGATACACGGATAAGGGTAAAGGGTAGAAAGTAAATGCACCAATATTCCGTGATAACAAGGGAAAATCACTAAAAAGCCAAGTCAGATTACGTGATCGATGAGAACCGAACCCACGACCTCCCAAATGTGGGAGGACAAAACTTTTCCCAAAATTTTTCATGCCCTTTTGTTACATCCTGTATGCTTCTACTTATTAAATAATCTACATTTGCATCCATCCTTAAATATTCCAATTGTGTTCAGATATTTTGTCATTTTTATTTGATTTCTCCTAAAATTGTTGTATATCTGCAGTAATTGGTTTTAAAAAATCCCTCCATCATTAATTTACTGTAGGCTACCTTCACCCTTTTGTTTCCTACTGATGAGCTACTTGGACGTGGTTTTAGAAATGTCATACACTAATACAAAGCAATAAACGGTTCTTTAGACCCTTGTCTAGCTAAGCCATCTGCTAAATATGTGTTTAGGAACAAATGAAACACATAGACAAACGCCGGTCTCCAGTATCACTTCCATAGGAACGCTTCTTCTTCTTTTTTTTTCAGTTTCTAGTTCCAAGATTAAGAAATAGCTTCTTCATCGTCAAACAGTTGAAAGCTTCCTTCCAATGTCTCATTTTTAAATGTATCTAGTATACTAGATTACTAGAAAACAAATTCAAAATTTACAGAACTATAAAAAGAAATTGTATTTCACCCTGCGACAGTTTTCTCTGAAGGATTGTTCAGCATATTTATATGACAGAAAAAAGTAGACTTGACTCCAAAAGAGTGAAAATGCTAGTATTTTTAAACAAAAACTATAAAAGTGGACAGTTACACAGTTCTACCAACATTATATCTTGTATTGAAACTAGAATTAGATGTGAAGGCGTATAGTAGCGAAGTACAGTGTAAAACATCCTGTACTGATATCGAGAATCGAGGATCGAGAAAAAATAGCATGGACCCATTCCTGTTATTAACTCATTTTCTTGTCTGTTTGTTAGCTTGGTTCAAATTTTCGAATCGCTTTTAAAAAAAAAAACTGAATAAGGATACAATATATCTTCTTGATATATAAGACAAAGTTACTGCAGACGTTATTAGACGTGTTGAATAATGGGAAATACGTTATCAGGTTTCAGCTAAAAAAACATGGACAATATATACCACCATGAATGTACTAAGAGTGTAAAATACTTCAAACAAGAATAGGGAAAGATTTGACAAACCGGTGTTGGGGCAGAGTTCTAGACAATTAGTTTGTGCTAGCCAAACGGAAGTGTAGTATCAGAAGAAAGCTTCCTGTGAGGAATCTCTTATCAGGCTCTATGTCCTTGCTGATTTTCTTTCCGTAAGACTTCCGGATAACAATTGTACAACACATTTCCCATGGGTATTATGAGAAATTAAAATTTGTTATGTATTTAACTCACTGCCATTGGCCACTAAGCCTGTTTGACGGATAGTATCACATAGTTTAACTCTTGACTAGCTTGTATACATAGCTACAAGTCAATAACTTGTTTATTTTTTCAATGACAGCATTTTAAACAAGACAGGTGTAGATGTTTCATGAAAATAAGGGTTTGGAAAACCAAGTAGTGATTAAATACCTCCATTTGAAAGGTTTCACGCCTAAAGAAATCAAGGAGGAAATTGACAGTACATTGAAACAATCTGCCCCTTCTTATACAATGATTAAAATGTGGGTTACAGGGTTTAAAATGGGACTACGAGCACTAGCGATGAGCCTTGCTCTGGACGCCCTGTGGAAGTCACAACTCCAGAGATTATAGAAAAAAAAATCATCGTTTAGACTGTAAGACCACAGATTAAAATTGTTTGAGATAGTAGAGGCTGAAAACATAACAAAAGAAAGTGCAGGTGATATTTTAGGTAATGTTTTGGGCTTTCACAAGGTCTATGCGTCTGATGACATCTGATCAACAGTTACAAAGAAGAAAAACTGCATCTGTTAATAATTTGGAGCCCTACCGTAAAAATCCTAGTCAATTTTTGAGAGGAGTTATTACCATGTATGAAACTTGGATGCATCACTACACTTCAGAAAGTAAATCACAGTCAAAACAGTGGAAATCGCCAGGTTAACCAGCTCCAAAAAGTCAACTTTGTCGGCTAACAAGGTTATGGCAAGTGTTTTCTGGGAGGCACAGGGAATTATTTTTAATGATTATTTGAAAAAGGGTAAAAGCATCACTGGTGACTACTACGAAAGCTTACTGCAAAGTTTGAGTGAGGAGGCGAAAGAAGAAGACCCCTTTGGCAAAGAAAATAATCTTGTTTCTTCCGAAAATGATCCAGCCCATCTTTCAGTTATTACAATGGGAAAAATGCGCGAATTAAAGTCTGAATTGCTTGAACATTCACCCTATACGCCAGATCTAGCACACAGGGACTACCATCGATTCACTAACCTCAAAACAATTCTTCTAGGACGGAGATTTCACAGCAACGAGGAGGCCATTGATGCAGTAAACAGCTATTTGGAGGACCATGACAAATTGCGCTAGAGATATGGTTTAATTACAAGGGCTGTTCAATAAAGAATGATCACAATTTTTATTTTGGCAACGTACCTTTACTCATCCTCAAAATTTTAATGGTCCTTATCAAAATAGTCTCCCCTGAATGCGATGTACTTGTCCTAGCGTTTCTGCCAGTCTTCAAAGACATGCCGAAAACCACTTTTAGAGATATCCTTCAAAATCGCCTCCGCAGCCTTCACCGCTGCTTCTGATGATGGATAATGCCTCCCACAAAGGCGTTTCTTCAAGTTAGGGAATAGAAAAAAGTCACATAGGGCTAAATCCGGACTATAGGGAGGGTGAGGGATGCATATCACGTTGATTTTTGCAACATATTCAGTAACAACATTAGCAATATGCGGCCGCGCATTATCATGGTGCAGCATCCAGCCTGCTTCACGGAAATGTGGTCTTTTGCGCCTGATATAGACTTGCAGTGTTTTCTGGATATCCCTGTAGTATTGTCCAGTTACTGATGTGTGTGCAGCTACAACATGCTGATAAACCATTCCATGAATATCAAAGAATGAGATGACCATAACTTTCCCAGCAGAAGCAACCACCTTTGCCTTTTTCTGGGGGGCAGGGGTTGGTGATGAAGGAGATTTCTACACTGAGGTTTGCTATTTGCTCTCAGGAACAAAATGATGTAGCCAAGTGTCATCAGCAATGATTACGTTTGAAAAAAACTCCAGATCTTCCTCTAACATCAACTTTAACTGCATGTAGACCTGCATGCGAATGTCCTTATGTTCGGGAATCAACAGTCTTGGAAACCATCGCGCACAAACACGTCTCATGTGTAATGTTTCTGTCACCAACGTGTGGGTGGCACCCAATGAAATGTTCAGTATTTCAGAAAGTGATCTTAAGGTAATTCGTCGATCCTCTCTCACACTGGCAGCAGTATTGTTGATGGTTTCTTCCGTAAAAGCAGTAACTTGAGCACAGGTTCCATCTTCCTTTGAAATTGATTGTCTTCCCTCTTTAAACATTTTAAACCACCTTCGAGCTGTGCTGTTGGGAACAAGAGACTCTCCATAGGTCTCCTGTAACATTGTATAAACCTCAGCAGAAGATTTGTTGAGACGAACGTAGAATTTCAAAGCAGTATATTGTTCCTCGCGTGTTACCTCCATTGCAGTGGTAGGCGATACTGAACATGTCTGAACTTACCTGGTTCTCACAGGCGAGAACCAGGAGTACCAACAATGAAACTACTACGGCGTGTTTGTTTCACATTAAGCTAATAAGATTGACTTTTAGTGCGAAAAATTATGACCGTAAAAAAGTTATGATCAATTTTTATTGAACAGCCCCCGTAAATTAAAACACTGATATGACGAATGCATTAGTCTTTCTGGAGATTATATTGAGAAGTAAATAGAAAATATATCTTTTGTGTTAGGCCAGGACTTATTAGGCAACCCACGTATTATAAAAATAAATTGAAGTATATGGTAGTTTAATCAAAATTTAGACTTGTTATACACTCACCGTGAAGTTAGAACAATTGAAGTTCGCAGAGAAAGCAGTTAGGACCTTCTCATTGTAGAAGTTCTAACAAATGACTGCGGTCCTCTGCATCCACAACGTCCTTCCGGATGAATCATTGTTCCGCTCTGACTCTCATGTCTAAGAGGATTCCCCTTTCGGCAACCCATCCTAGCTATCCTGGGTTCACCTTTGTGACGTGGTTGGCATATCGAGCTCAGTGTTTATTGGCTGCTGGTGCTGGGTTCGTATCCAATAATCGCACATCGTGTCCCACGATTCTTTTCGGAGACTAAATTCCTCGATTTCCCTGTCGCTCTGTTAATTTTAATGTAGCAGAATTATTCTGCGGAGTTTAATAAACCTTTCCCTAATATAAATGCTACATCTGCATATTTATTATAAAAGTAATTATTATTTTGTAAATTACACCAATTTAGAAACGTTCTTCATTTTCAAATACCTATCCTAATTCACAGCTTCCACACTCAACATTATTCAAAGCATGTGCCTACTAGTTACCACGTAACGGAGTCCGTGCTCTTAAATACCGGGGCTTCTTTAATGCATAGAGTAGGTCATGCATTTGTTATGACGGGCGAGAGAAACGGAGTGCGGGCAGTAAAGTAGATGAGGCTCTCGAAAATGTGTACACAGCTCTTAACTGCGTCTGGCATTGCCTTCATCCGACTCAGGGATGTCCATAAAACCCTGACTGGCGTCTGTAGATCTATTACAAAGCATTTCAACCAAGATCTCAAAGTTAATTATACAAAGTAGTTATAAAACTACGTAGAGAAATAACATATAAATGAAATGATGGTCGCTTGTATCCAAATGTAGAAATTGGTTCTTTTAAATTCATAAATTGACGTATTCTCCATTTACCTTCATATTCTACAATATCATGTCCAGACAGTTTAGCCGCAAGAGCACTGTTGTAAATTAGTTTGTTACAGCGTCTAACAATGTAGAAAATTTAGTGATTAAAACTATGCCCATACGTTATTTTTCGCACCTTGCTTGTTACAGCCACTGAGCTACGAAAGAATTTGATAAAACCTGTCTTATACACAGCAAGAGATATTGGTTCTCTTAAAATCATAATTCCGTGTGTTTTCCGTTCTTTTGCAGGTCTCCAAAGCCATTTAGTTAATAGCTCAACTGCAAAAGAATTGTTACTTTGTGATATTAAGTCAATATTGGATTAATGTGGCCATAGAATAAAAGTTAAAATGGCGACCAGAGATTATACATCTACGACCATGGCCAACTTAGTTTTTATACCCTCTAATCTAGTGAATAAAAACATGTATCTAATTTGCATTTAGGTATGGATACACTTTTACAATCCACCCCTGCATGTTTAAGCTACATTTCGTGGCCCATGCCTTTAAAAATTATTCTTATCTAGACCTACTTTGTTTTTTATTGCTCGATCAAGTTTCCTGATATGAACACAACGGCGCTTTAACTTTTAGATAACTATTTGACAGTCAGATTTTCTCCGACATTGTTTTGTCTTCTTTGAACTCGTTATTCATTTGCTGCTTTCGCTATTAGGCCAAATGGAGAGGTATCGTTTCACCCTAAAGAGACGTCATTTCGTAGAATACAATCTCTGGGAAGAAGTATGCTAACCAGAATGGATTTTGTTACTTATTAAGGAACTTTTGAGAGATTTCCTGGTGAGGTACACAGTTGTTTCGAAAACTATATAATGGTAATTTAACTACAGGACGAAGCTGTGCAGGAACACTAGATCGAGCTTCAATGTAAACTTACTCCACCACTATGGATAGAAGAGTGTGTTGTCTAATATTCATATATTCATATTCATATTTATTGCAACTTAATACAGTGTTTGAACACATTTAAGCCTTGTCATTTGTAATGCATACCCTCTCTTAAAAGTAAACTATTAGAAATGTCAAAAAATTGTCATTCACCCCCCTCTCTCCCTCTCTCTCTCTCTCTCTCTCTCTCTCTCTCTCTCTCTCTCTCTCTCTCTCTCTCTCTCTCTCTCTCTCTCTCTCTCTCTCTCTCTCTCTCACACATACACACACATACGACGGGGGACCCAAAAGAAACCGGATTGTTGTCTCAAATTGTCCAGTGCCCCTGGCGAAGCTGTTTTTACCGCCCCCACATCGTCATAACGCTCCCCTTTTAGCGTCTTTTTCATTCGTAGAAATAGGAAAAAGTCGCACGGGGCTAGGACCGGCGAATAAGGAGCGTGGGGAACGACAGACCACCTCTGAGGTGCCAAATAGTGGGTCACTCGTAAGGCCGTGTGTGCTGATGCAGAAACCAGTCACCTGATCGCCAAAGTTCCGGGCGTTTCTTCCTCACATCCTCTCGCAGACGCCTTAAAACATCCAAGTAAAAGTGCTGGTTAACAGTCTGGCCAGGAGGTACGAATTCCCGATTCGTCTTCACATTTGACCTCACTTGCCTTGCTTTTTTTGGTCTGGGAGAGTTGGGAGTCCTCCACTGGCTTGACGCTTGCTTGGTTTCTGGGACATAACCGTAACACCAACTCTTATTCCCTGTAATGACTTTGTTCAAGAAGTTTGGATCACGTGCAGTCTCTGTTTTCAAGTCCAGACACACATTCATGCGGATGGTTTTGTGCTCCTGTGTGAGAAGACGCGGAAGAAATTTAGCAGCAAATCCTCCCTCAAAATCCGCTGGCACGAGCTCCAACTGATTCCTGTCGCTGCTGAAATTTGCTCGATCGTTTGACGACGATCCTCGTTGATCTTTTAGTGAACCTTTTCAATGTTCTCCTCATTTCGCGATGTTGAAGGGCGTCCAGAACGAGCTTTGTCGTCAACACACATCTCACCACGTTTAAAGCGTCCAAACCACTCGAAAACCTGTGTGCGGCTCATAGCGTCCTCCTGGAAAGCTTCCTGAAGCATTTGGTGTGTCTCCATTGCAATTTTTTTTTTTAAGCAGGAAACAAAATTTCACACACACTCTTTGTTCTTCTAAAGTTGCCATAACGACTTCGCAGAGGTAACCCGCCAACAGTCAGAGAAACACAATACCACACTTGCACGTTCAGTTCTACTCTGACGCCGTCTGTACAGCTGTTTCATGAAGGTATCTACTAACAACATCTAGCGTGAGAAACCTGCACTACGTCTACGAGTAGCAGCGCCCTCGGAATCCGGTTTCTTTTGGGGGACCCCCTGGTATATATATACACAAAACATAATTATTCAAAATCGCCGAATTTGTCATAAAAATGTTCATCTATACTGTAATAGACTCTGCTTAACAAGAATTTAGTCAGTTTAGATTTAAACTTAGCAGCTGACAGTATTTTTTAGGGTTTCCGGAAGCTTATTAAGTAGTTTTGGACCAAAGTATTGGGGCTTATGTTAAAAAGTTTTAGCCTGTCACTTTCAACTAAATAGTTATTCTTTCCCCTAGTTTAATATGTGTGGACGTGATCGTTCCGGCATTTATTTTCCGATTTTCTTTTGTTACTTCTTTCTTAATTTATTTAATCTCTCCTATATTCCAATTTATCCATTTGTGAACATACGCGACCAAGTCGCCATTATTTTTCAGCTGTTGGTATGGTCTCGTTAAATATATCGTTCTCTGTACCTTGCCAATCAGTAGGCACGACTTTATTGTAGAGATTCTTCCATATACTTTTCCAGTCTCTATGCTCTTTCTGAATCTCATTAAATATGTAAACCTATTCAATTTTATTGGAATTAACAGTTCTGCCAACATTCTGTTTGCTTTGAAACTACGAAGGCTGTTCAACGTAGCCCGCCCTCGTAGCCATGGTCGCTAAAAAGTATGTCTCTAGTGTTCTGCCGCATAAGGGTCGCGTGTTCGAGACCCGCCTTGGGCATGGGCGTTTATGTGTATAGTGAACATTTGTGAAACTAGGAAAACAAATAAGAAAATAAACGGAAATAATGAAAAATCGGTTAAATAAGAAAAAAAAATAAGAAAAATGTATATTTATATACATAGATATATATCTTTATTTTTGAAAAAAAAAATAATAAAGAATTATCATAATTTTCTACGGTCATAATTTTTCGCACTAAAATTCAGTCTTATTATATTCTGTTAGCTTAATGTAAAACAAACACACCGTAGTAGTTTCATTGTTGGTACTCCTGATTCCCGCCTGTGAGAACCAGGCAAGTTCAGACATGTTCAGTATCGCCTACCGCTGCAATGGAGGTAACATGCAGTTAAAGTTGATGTTAGAGGAAGATCCGGAGTTTCTATCAAACGTAATCACTGCTGGTCAAACCTGGCTACATTATTTTGATCCTGAGAGCAAACAGCAAAGCTCAGTGTGGAAATCTCCTTCATCACCAACCCCCCAAAAGTGCTGGGAAAGTTATGGTCATTTCATTCTTTGATATTCATGGAATGGTTTAACAGCATGTTGTACCTGAACACTCATCAGTAAGTGGACAATACTACAGTGATGTCCTGAAAATATTGCAAGTCCATATCAGGCTTCAGTTCCGTGAAGCAGGCTGGATGCTGCAGCACGATAATGCTCGGCCGAATATTGCCAATTATTTTGCTAAATATCTTGCAAAAGTCAACGTGAAGTGCATCCCCCACCCTCTCTATAGTCCGGATTTAGCCCCATGTGACTTCTATTTCCTAACTTGAAGAATCGCCTTTGTGGGAGGCATTATACATCATCAGAAGCAAGTGGTGAAGGCTGCGGAGGCGATTTTGAAGTATCTCTCAGAAATGGTTTCCAGCATGTCTTTGAAGACTGGCAGAAACGCTGGGACAAGTGCATCGCATTCAGGGGAGACTATTTTCAGAAGGACCATCAAAATTATGATGAGTAAAGGTACGTTGTCAAAAAAATGTGATAATTCTTTATTGAACAGCCCTCGTAGAAGTAGAAATGGCCATACCGAGTATCGAAGTATCGGATATCGAGGAGAATATTCTACATCGGTATCGAGAATCGATTATCGAGAAAAACTGCTATCGACCCATCCCTATCATAAATAAGACTTAAAGGCGCTTTTAAGTCGATGTGTTTGAGACAGTTGAAGGTTGGGCATAGTTAAATAACGCCCGTAAAGTGAAAACACATTACCACTAGTTAGAGAAAATTTACGTCGGCTGGTGTTTGTCATTTCTTTCGGAACGGTTCTTAATTACTGGCCTCCAAGGGAGAGGGATTTATTGACCAATTAAAGTTGATGAAAATGACACTATGGGCGTAACTCCCATCTCCAGGGTGCTATATGACGCTCTACCCCGTGGGGTTAACTCTACAATAACAACGGGTTGTTTTTCAGCGTAATTAGGTCCGTCCTATTACGTATGTGGACAACAACGGCTAAGTCGATCACAACAACAATAATAATAACTAAAGAAAACAAATTTTCTCACATAAGGAGTGGCAATGAAGAACTGTGAGCACCACGTTCCCAAGTATTTCAGGAGTAACAGAAGAAAAACAAGTAAATTCATACAATATTTTATTTACTGTGGACAAATGTACAAAATTTGCGAATATGCACGATGCTTGGGGCAACTTGACAGTTGCATAGATTGAAATGACCAGTTCCGCGAACTCATTCAATTCTGATTACTTCGGTATTTACGCATTCTTAACATTGAATACAATGCTTCGTTTCTTTGAGTCATTATTCTCTCTTATTTTAATGAAAATTATTATTTGGAGCTTCCCTCGCTTTGAAAGTCACGCCTCGCTACTGGAGCTACGTGTGACTGTACAATAGAAAGAGTACTAAAGAGTAGCATTTGTTCTTAGAGTCATTATTCTCTCTTAGTTTAATGAAAATTATTATTTGGAGCTTCCCTCGCTTTGAAAGTCACGCCTCGCTACTGGACCTACGCGTGACTGTATAATAGAAAGAGTACTGAAGAGTATCCTTAGTTCTTTGAGTCATTATTCTCTCTTATTTTAATGAAAATTATTATTTGGAGCTTCCCTCACTATGAAAGTCACGCCTTGCTACTGGACCTGCGTATGACTGTACAATAGAAAGAGTCCTAAAGAGTAGCCTTAGTTCTTTTGAGTCATTATATTCTCTTACTATAATGAAAATTATTACTTGGAGATTTCCTCGCTTTGAAAGTCACGCCTCGCTGCTGGACCTACGTGTGACTGTGCAGTATAAAGAGTACTAAAAGTAGCCTTAGTCCTTTGAGTTATTATTCTCTCTTATTTTAATGAAAATTATTACTTGGAGCTTCCCTGACTTTGAAACTCACGCCTGGCTACTGGACCTGCGTGTGACTGTACAATTGAAAGAGTACTGAAGAGTAGCCTTAGTTCTTTGAGTCATTATTCTCTCTCTCTTATTTTAAGCTTATATCGCTTCGAAAATTGGTATACTGGGGAAAACATGAGATTGTGAAAATTTTACAAAGGATGAAGAGCATTCTAAAGCACGAAATTTATTTAAAATAACTTTGAAAATAGCCATATCAGATATAATCGTTACTTTTGGTTTAAAATCCCGAATCTTTAAAAATATTTATAGAAAAAGGTCGTCTGTGTATGTAAACATCTCATGTGGGGTTTCGTTATTCACTTTTTATACATTGGCAATGTGAAAAGAATGAAACTGCATAGCGACGAGTTTTAAAACATTTGACTATGACTTAGAGTCTACAATGTTGCAATATTTCCTTGCTTGGAAATGTTGGAGAATGTTTATCTCCATTAACATGAAGTAGATAGATGAATAAGAGTAAGGATAACTTGTACAAGAGTAGAGAGAGCGTTTCAATTTGAAAGGTGTGACATTTTCTACGCCAGCATATAGTGACGAGGAGTTCAGACATCTGGCTATCGATTCGATTTCAACGGCGTTACTAATAATTCAAGAGAAACATTATGAAACGTATGACTTTACTGCTAGATGTCGCAACTGTTGGAAATTGACACTTTTACCTTTCGCCCCTTTTTGAAGAGACAGCACAGTTCATTGTTGTTAAATACGTTTAAATTCTGATTAACTGTGTTTACACAGCAGCACAAAACAATGAATGAAATGATGTTCAAATGAGTACAGGGTACATAGAGCTTAGAGTTACCAGACATTCATCTTTCAGGATAAGGGAAAACCTCCAACGTTAAGTCATATCGGACGATGAATGAAATGATGTTCAAATACGTACAGGGTACATAGAGCTTAGAGCTACCAGACATTCATATTTCAGGATAAGAGAAAACCTCCAACGTTAAGTCATATCGGACGATGAATGAAATGATGTTCAAATGAGTACAGGGTACATAGAGCTTAGAGCTACCAGACATTCATCTTTCAGGATAAGGGAAAACCTCCAACGTTAAGTCATATCGGACGATGAATGAAATGATTTTCAAATGAGTACAGGGTACAAAGAGCTTAGAGTTACCAGATATTCATTCTTCATGATAAGGGAAAACTTCCAACGTTAAGTCATATCGGACGATGAATGAAATGATGTTCAAATGAGTACAGAGTCCATAGAGAATGTGATTCACTTAGAAGTTGCACTATCAGAAACAACGTCCGATTGTGCTGCAAAACGATTTTTGTGGAAAGAGAGGAAACGTTTCTTTAAGTTGGCAAAAGCAAGGAATTCCATCGTGAGAATTCTTGAGAGGATGCCAGTTTTGTCGGGTGAAGGTGTGTCTCGGTGAGGTTGGCTGCACTTGAGCGGCACTTTGTACCCATTATCGTCTTGGTCACGTCGTCGTCTAATTGGATCACGCTATATCTTGATAGCCTGCTTTCAGGGAGGTTAAGGCTTAGCGGGTCCGACGTAGGATTTGTGAAATGATGACCAGAGTTGGTATATTGTGACAGATGGCCATGTTTACTAGCATTAATAAATTAAACGTTTGATGGATATAGTCGTGTTCTAAGGATTAGGAATTAATTTCTTGCAATACTTGCTTTGTAAATTAATCATTGCTAACACATATTTTGTTGTGTAAGCTAAATTTACAATTCACAACATAAGTCTACATTAAGGCGAGGATTTAACGTATAATATGAAGTTCGCTTTGTTATTCACAATGACATTTTAATCTCAACATCACAATAAAATAATAACCAGCTTATCAACCTTATTAAACGTTTTTAAAATACTGGTACTGGAATGTTTATGAATTAAATCTGTAGTGCACTATTAACATTTCACGACATTTTCTTTTTCCAAACCTTCAGTTTAATTTAAAACTTAAAATATTCATATAAAACAGTACTTTCCAAACTTTAATGAGAAATGATGCAAATAATAAGCTAATAATAACAATTAATAATGATTACATTATGGTTTACCTCACACATAAAGAAAGCAAAACATTTTATAACCTACCTAACCTCACAAAGTCGAGATACCATAGTAAATAATGTGAAAAACTCATGCCTAACTTCACATTTCACTTCATTCACAATTTTCTTCCAAATATTTTCGATCAGCAAGCTACCTTTGTAGGATTTATGCTTTTTGTAATAAAGACAACGATGATTTTGAAATAAAACAAATGACACCATATATTTTCTTTACTATTTCTATGCAGTGTGATAGTGTTTCGTTTTCTCTCTCGTTTGTTTAATCTTATAACACGAACATGAAGGCTTGGAGTTTGCAAAGTTTGGCGTTAGCGTCTGGCGATGATGTTCTTGTTCATCAAAATCATTGTAAATACCTTTATTAATTAACTTGGCAACTAGCTTTGGTGTAGCGTTGCGTTTGCGATCATTCTTCTAAGTGAATGAGGCATGAGGGATTGTTCGGCATCGTACTGCCATCTACTGTAAGCAAAACAAATTTATGTAAACAATCACCCGGAGGTATTTTAAAATTCATCAAGCAATTTCTGTTTTCCTTTACAAATATGTTCTCCCAAACGATCAAATCTATCAAACCATTTAATTGATTGATATAATAATTTAACTTATGGATTAATTTCATGGATAAATGACCAAACAATACGCCTCGAATGATTTATCAGTCTATTTATAGCTTTATTCGTGTACTTTGGTTTCCAAATTACGTTTGGTCCTTACATTGATGGCAATATAAACAGTTAAACTGATAAATACCAGATTTTTGTTCTATCTGAAATGTTTTTAAGAAAAATTCAGTAACTTTTTAAGTTATATTTATTTTGGGAAACCCAGATTATATCAAATTCTTTAAAGAAAGTTTCTAAATGTATAAAAATATAATAATTTGTAACATAAAACTTACTTATCCTATAAGAAAACTTTCATCATTTCTTACAACTTAAATGAAGTTTTATGTTACATAAAATTATATTTGTTTACTTCACTGTTAATAGCTTTATATTTTACGTAGTTATAAGTTTTTAAATATTTTATTAATCCAAAGATGATAAGTAAAACTTCATCTTATTTTTTAACGGTAGAAGCATCACTTACATTTTTATACACAGAGTTTTCAATTTTGTGTCTAAAATCTTTATTAAAAGCATTCATTAAAACAGTATTAATAATGTCTACACTCTCTATTAAATTCCTCTTTATTTATGGGGTATTTATTAACCTGTAAATTAAACTATTAAAAACAGTAAATGTAAGTGAAAAAGCGTTGAAACTTTCATTTTTACGTAATTACTTTAAATTTCCAACGTGAATTTTATAGCTTAATCTCGTCACTTCAGAAGTTTTAAATTTTTTTTTTTTTTCAGAATAAAATTCACCAACTAAACCTTCAAAAATTAAAGAGAATGGTTTACTGACTTGCATTTCAGGAAAAGCTCATAAAAGATCAGCCAAAATTCGGTTTATCACCTACCAAAGATGCGTCACAAATCCACCCCCACCCCAAACTGCCCCCACAACTGAAATGAGTCAAGTCGTGGGTGTACATTAAAGCTTAATGTTCTTAGTGTGAGGAGTTGTGTGGGCTACATAACGTAAGGGGGAATACATACCCACCCACCCACACCAGACGACCGGCAGATCATTAGGTACAGTGGGTGTGGCTGGCCTCGGTAGCAATGAGGCATATGCCACACCTTCACCATCAGACAGGCTTTATTTCATATCGCCTTAGTTACTTAACATATCTTGAGATTCGCTTTTGTTTCGCTTTTAATTATACACTTGAACCTGGTGTATATACACATATATGTGTACCAAGTGGAGGATGAAACATTACTTATAACTCAGAATTACTTACAAGTCAGGTTTCAATAATGCATTATTTTTAAATGTAATACAGAGGCCTCAAAACCTTAGAAACAATAAGGATACGAAGGCTGTTCAATAAAGAAAGAGCACAATTTTGTTTTGACAACGTACCTTTACTCATCCTCATAATTTTGATGGTCCTTCTCAAAATAGTCTCCCCTGAATGCGATGCACTTGTCCCAGCGTTTCTGCCAGTCTTCAAAGACATGCTGGTAGCCATTTTTGAGAGATCCTTCAAAATCGCCTCCGCAGCTTCCACCACTGCTTCTGATGATGGATAATGCCTCCCGCGAAGGCGTTTCTTCAAGTTAGGGAATAGAAAAAAGTCACTTGGGGCTACATCCGGACTATAGGGAGGGTGAGCGATGCCCTTCACGTTGAGTTTTGCAAGATATTTAAACAATATTGGCAATATGCGGCCGAGCATTATCGTGGTGTAACATCCAGCCTGTTTCACGGAAATTTGATATTTTGCGCCTGATATGGACTTGCAATGTTTTCAGGACATCCCTGTAGTTAATATGTCTGCAGGTACAACATGCTGATAAACCATTCCATGAATATCAAAGAATGAGATGACCATAACTTTCCCAGCAGAAGCAACCACTTTGACTTTTGTGGGAGTTGGTGATGAAGGAGATTTCCACACTGAGCTTTGCTGTTTGCTCTCAGGATCAAAATGATGTAGCCAAGTTTCATCAGCAGTGATAACGTTTGAAAGAAACTCCGGATCTTCCTCTAACATCAACTTTAACTTCATGCGAATGTCCTATTGTTCGGGAATCAACAGTCTTGGATCCCATCGCGCACAAACACGTCTCATGTGTAATGTTTCTGTCACCAACGTGTGGGTGGCACACAATGAAATGTTCAGTATTTCAGAAAGTGATCTTAAGGTAATTCGTTGATCCTCTCTCACAATGACAGTAGCAGTGTTGATGTTTTCTTCCGTAAGAGCAGTAGCTGGAGCATCGGGTTCACTTTCCTTTGAAATTGATGTCTCCCCTCTATATCTTTATCAGTTCCTTTGTGTGCCCAAAGCCGCGCTATCGCGATAACGGGTTTGCGACAATAACCAGGCAACCTTAGTGCTTCCTCTAAGAACCTAAGTGCTTCCAGATTTGAATCCTATAGAATTAATCTGGACGAATGACAAACAATGGGTTGCTTACAGAAATGTGTCGTTTAAAATGAAAGATGAAATGCTGTGCATCGAATGATTTGAGCAAATTCGACAAATGGAATGGGAAATGGTATGTCACCACGTGGATGAAGTAAATCAGGAATATTAGGAAGAAAGATGTACTAACGGGGAAGAAAATTGAAAGAATTATAACTGAGGACATTGTAATGGAAATAGTGATAAGTATGACAGTGATGATGACTCGACAGACATAGAAGAATTAAAATATGATTAAAGACAAAATTGTTTAACTCAGTGTTCAGTTGTGTGTAAGTGAAAAGCCTTTCTGGCACTATAGTATTTAATTTTTTAGAGACTTTACTACTTCTCTGAATAGCGACACGTGAAATAAAGTATCCAGTGATACTTGAGAAGGCGAAGTCATCGCAGTGAGATATCACTGCCTTTAATAACCATAGAATACAGGTAAGAGACTCGCATCAAAGCTTTCAGTGTTCATGTTTGTAGTTAGCAAGGAGGAAATGGGTAATTTAAATAGACATTGTCACAAACACGAAACAAGGATACAAAATAATTACTATAGAATAACTTTCAATAAGAAGTCAACAGATAATTCAGTAAAAACAAAAAAAAAGGTAAATTATTTAGAAATGAACTAAACAAGTTTCTAATACAAAATGTTTGTATAAACTGGACGAATTGTAATTAAATGTATATAATTGTTTATCTTGACGTATCCGACAACATGTAAGTGTTATTATGGATGAAATAAAAACATTGCACGACCTGTAAGTGCCACCTCTCCTGTGAATTTTACTTTCTGATCTAGCATAAAACATTCCTTTTTCATTTTCTCCATGACTGATTAAAAGAAACTGAGAATGAATGAGAAAACCACTGTTCAACAATAAACGATACTAAAAATTATCTTTATTTCTAATTTGTTGCCATGACACACGCTGGAACACGCACACGAGCTAACGTATGTCTTTTGTTTCAGTGGCCGAAAGCGACCCGCTCAGCTTTTGTCTTTCTCAGCAGCGATAAGGAAAATGCGTTTCGAGGTTGTTTTAAGATAGCGTATGTGTTCATTTAATTACGTGTAACTCAGTTGTACTTCATTGAAATTAATACGTACATGGGTTATTTAATAAATCTGGTAATATATATATATCATGAACAGCCTACTTTCTTTGTCGACGTAGTCTCCATTGATGGCTGCACACTTAGTCCATGATGTTCTAGCTTTTCCATCCCTACGGAAATATAGGTTCCGTCAAGGTCTGCAAAATACTCGTTGACGGTGACTATCACTTCTTCATTTGAAGAAAATTTCTTACCATCCAGTCAAATTTTCAAGTTTGGGAATAGGAAGAAGTAACTTCGAGTTAAGTCTGGTGAACAAGGTGGATGAGGAACCAATTCAAAGCCCAACTCATGCAATTTCGCCATTGTGATTGCTGATGTGTGTGACGGTGTATTATCCTGTGCAAGAACATTTATTTTTTCGTTTCAATCTCGGTCTTTTCAGTCAATTCATGTTGCAAATGATCCAACAATAAAGCACAATAGGCTCCAGTTATGATCCTACCTTTTTCCTAGTAGTCTATGAGGGTTAGTCCTTAATAATCCCCCAAAAAACAGTTGCCATCACCTTACCAGCTCACAAAATGGTCCTTGCTTTCTTTGGTGCACTTTCACCAGCATTTGTGAATTGTTTTGACTGCTGTTTTGATTCTGGTGTGTAATAATGGATCCAAGTTTCATTCACGGTCACAAATTGGCGAAAAAGTATTGCGAATTGCGATTAACATCGCCAGACACTCGGTAGAAGTGTTCTTCCGGATGCGCTTTTGGTAGATTTTGGGAAATCGCGGCACCCATCTTGCACACCGCTTTTTCATTGCAAATTTTTCAAGCAGGATATTGTGCACTCGCTCCTTTGAGATGTCTATAGCCTCAGCAAACTCACAAATTTTAATTTGTCGGTCTTGCATAACCAGATCATTGATATTTTTCTGTGGTGCCCTGTGTGGTGACCTCAATTGGACGACCAGGGCGTGATTCATCTTCGGTACTTCAACGACCACGTTTAAATTCATTGATACAAAATCAAACGGTCTTCAGTGTTGGTGCAGTTCATGGAATTCAGTTTTGATTTGTGCGACAGTGCAACCTTTCAAATGGAAATGTTTAAGCACGTTGAACAGCACGAAACTGTTTTTTCCATTTTCAATCGCTGCTATCACACTTACCAGTTCAGTTGGCCGTCAACAATTAACTGTATAATGCAGCACATTCACATTTTCTGTATAATCTTTTGAATAATCAAACTTACCACCCACAAAGTGGCAACAAAAAATGTTGATCCGTTCATGGAAATTTACCAGATTTATCAAGGACGCTCGAACTGCGAATTACGTATAAATAAGGTTCAATTGACATATTTATAAATTACATTTTTCCCGGGACCAGCAAATATTTACGTAGGGGAGATGCGCCCAGTACCGCACACCTAAGGCCTTTTTCAAAATTTAAGGAAAATGCAATGGAGAACAAGTAGCGTGTTGTTATTATTATTATTATTATTATTATTATTATTATTATTATTATTATTATTATTATTATTATTATTATTATTATTATTATTATTATTATTATTATTATTATTATTATTATTATTATTATTATTATTATTATTATTATTATTATTATTATTATTATTATTATTATTATTATTATTATTATTATTATTATTATTATTATTATTATTATTATTATTATTATTATTATTATTATTATTATTATTATTATTATTATTATTATTATTATTATTATTATTATTATTATTATTATTATTATTATTATTATTATTATTATTATTATTATTATTATTATTATTATTATTATTATTATTATTATTATTATTATTATTATTATTATTATTATTATTATTATTATTATTATTATTATTATTATTATTATTATTATTATTATTATTATTATTATTATTATTATTATTATTATTATTATTATTATTATTATTATTATTATTATTATTATTATTATTATTATTATTATTATTATTATTATTATTATTATTATTATTATTATTATTATTATTATTATTATTATTATTATTATTATTATTATGAAGCTAATAACATACAACATTAGTAATGAACATTCATGAACGCGAGTCATGTTGACTTTTAATAACTAAAGTAAATATTAGTGATAATGCGCATCTCAAAAAGTGTTTCCCGTGTTTCCCAGTACCCGACAGACGTAAATAAATACATATTTCTAAATAAAGGAAGAGGAACTGCATAATAAATCACAAGATAATTACTCTTATCATAATTTTTTTATTTTTAAGATAAAAACATAACACGGTAACATGAAATATATTCTTCAAAACGTTTTCTAGAATTCATCATAATAAAATAAAAATGTCTTAGAATTAACGAAACATGTTTTTAAACAGTGATCACATCTTGTCCTGTACATTCAATATGTGTCCAACCCTTGCACTAATTACACTGAACCTAAGCCTCGTCTGTGATTTCTAAGCAAATGACACACTCTGTTAGAACACTTCAATCGACACTGGTTTTGGTTCCAAAATTTTCTTTTCTTTTAGTCCTCTATGGCTCTTCACTATTTCCAGTTTCTGTTGGCACAGAGATAGAGCTAGGTTCTCTATTTATAGTTTTATTAATGTTAGCCTTGCGTCGCTTTTCTATTAGTTTGTTCTTCTGTTTTTGTGCCTTTTCCTGCAACATCAGAGTCGATGTTAATGTTTCAGCAAATTATATTGCACCTCCCAGGCTCATTGATGCTTCTGTCACATTCTTTATTGCTTGTTTCATATTGTCTTCCAACAATTTCCTTTCTGTTTGGCCTCCATGTTGACAGAAATGTTTATAAACAAAAATTAATCTAATGTCAGTGCAAGTTCAGGGGATAAAAATATACCTTCGCGTACGGTACTGGGAAAATTGCTATCGTACGGTACTGAGCAACTCACACGTACGTATATATAACGTCATAGCACGACCCGATTCTTTTAAACCGACACTGTATTTTGTGTTTGTGTAGTCTACTTAATACCAAATAATATGAGTACAAATACTTATTTAGATCTTTACCGGACAAGGCAGCAGCAATGTCAGCAAGTTATTAACAGCACAGCTCCAGTTCACTACACGACTTCTCTGAACAATAATTTCTGATTCAGCGGTCAAAGAGGAGGGAAAACATTCCGTTGATAACGAAGATACTTGTTTGTCTAAATACACACCATAAGCTTCTACTATCTATCGGCAACTACGAGATACTGACACCGTGCGGTACTGGGCGCATCTCCCCTAAAGCTGGATTAATATAAGGAAGATTCAACTGTCCTACATCGCTCATCATTTTTTTTTCCCCCAGAATGAAGCTCTCTTATTAAGACAAGCCATCTGAGAATAAAACTGTACACTTGTTTATTCTCTGGTTGCCTTTTACACTCTGTCACGGACATACTTAACATATTAAATTCTTCCAAAAGGTACAATACAGAGATTTTAGTTTTTGTTCTCATGGTTGGAGTGTAAAAAAATAATTTGCATCAATTTACCGAATATAATCTGAAGTATGAAGCCTCGGACTTAAGTTCATTAGATCGTTTTAATATATTCATTGGATTGAAGCCTACTTAGAAACTGTTGCCAAATCATATTTTAAAACTATAAAAACTAAATGTTTAGCAAATAAAATATATTGACAGGTATAATAGAAAAGTAAAGCAAGCCACAGTAAACATTTAAGGAAAGTTATAGTTATACTAAAACCACACGTAGGTATAATCTAGATTTCCGAACTTTTTTGTATGTTTGATGATGGAAGAGCTATATGGACTTATTTTGGTAAAGAAAACCTGTTGGTTATTAACATTAATCGATTAGTAATCCAAGGTTTGCAAATTTATTACCTGGTGAAACTGGTTTTCAGCTTTCATTTATTGATTTGCATAGGGCCAATTTCATTAATTATGTTGTCTACGGATAAATTACAGTTTTCACCTCCCGTTTTAGGACCTAGTTGTTTGAAATCAACCAGTTTTGCCTGCGAGCCCGAAAATAAAGGGTTAACTGTTTAAGAGCCTGCCATATGAGAGGCAGAGAGATTAAGAGTAAAGTGGAATATTTCTAAGTGGCCTTGTTAGACAGGCAAGCTGCTTTGACCTCATAAACTTCTCTTTACTTTCACAAATGGGCGTTCTCTGCGTCGCACATTTGTATGTAGATATCGTAATAGAAATTGGTTGCATGTCTAAGATTTGCTTTCGTATTCAACTTTTATTTTACTGCGCCATAAATAATAACTAATAGAAATGTCATATTTTCTCTTTTTACTTACTTTATCTGCCACCGTAATAAACAAACACATCATTACACGATCCTTTGGTTACTGAAAAGTACGCTCTTTACTGTTAGACATGAATAAACTCTGTAAAGAGTCGAATTATCTCTACCAGAGTCAATATAGCAGGTCAAGCAGAAGGATAAAGTTAAAATTTGCGAGACAAAAACACATCGCCTACTCTAATATAGTGTCAAAGAGTATATATTATAATATCTTTGACTATCGATTACCTCGTAGAACGCTTAGTCCGATGTTCAGTTTTTCTTTAGTTGTTTGAAACACAAGAAACAAACAAACCTGTGATTTCTTTGAAAAATATACTGAAGTCACTTCCTCTCAATTATACGTAGTATCATCAGACTGCAACATTTCTTAAAAAATATTCTTTGTCATAAATTGGAGATGACTTCTGTGGTAGCAAACTAAGAAATTCTTCTCGAATTTCTTCAGGTATAAACCTCGTCACCTGAATCACCCATTTTGACATACAGTTTACCATTTGTTATTTTTACATCACCATAGTTACGATTCTTTGTTATTCAAAGCCTCCAATATCATCTTAAACCCAATAAAGACATCGAGCCGGCTTCGGTTGCGTAGATGGTAGCATCTCTAACTCACGTTCAAGAGGTCCCGAGTTCGAATCTCGGTCAGGGTGGGTTACTTGGATAAGGTTTTTACCGGGGTTTTCCCTTATCCTAAACATGACGAATGTCAGATAACTCTAAGCTCCATGGAGCCTGGGTCCATTTATGCATCATTTCACCCATTCCATTCATCGTCCCATATAACTTAAAAAGTTAACGGACGTATAGTACAACAACAACAACAAACATTGATTCTAAGACTTTCGTCAAACAATTTTTAATGTTTGTATAATTTATAAATCAAGTCGATGTCAACATCTTTCAAAGATATTAGGTTGTCAAGAAAATCCCGCCACCCAAAATAATAAAAATTACATGATACACTTTCAAATTATTCCGTTTACTCAAAATCATCCAATGATTGTAAACCAAATAAATGTATATCCTGAACTTCCTTTAAACATGCTATAACATCCTTTCAATTCCGAAGACATTTTGTATAACCTGCCAAACGTAAAAATAAATGAAAATGTTTTAAAGGAAGAAGTATAGACGCCTTTAAAATACACAACTTATTTCAACAAACTTCTCCTTGACAACTATTGGTTTGTTTGACTTTTTTAACACTTCAGTCACGTCTACTTTCTCTATTAATTAGGTACATACCTAAAGTAAGTAGTTGGATGACGTAACTTAATAAGAATATTTGCTACATTCAAATGTTTAGCTTAAGAAGACAAACGCAATTAGAGATTTCTTGTAGGAATGAAATTACGAAATTCATGGCCTTCTTGAATGAGACGATTGTCACATTCCTTCAGAAGAAATTGAAGGAATCATTACGCTATGCAGTGTTCATATCAGCATGCTGTTCACATAACAGGCCCCTAAGGTCAGATTTACCATTAAGTGAAGCAGTTTAATGGCATCTGTTGCGTGTTAACTACCCCCACGCATATTCTGTCAATCCAGACTCCAGCAGATATCTATATTAAGTACGGCATTTGTCCTTACGCAATTGTTGTCAAAGCGGAAAGTTTCCTTGTTGAGGTCAAAAGAAACGTTTTAATGCAAAAATGTATAATCTTTTTTTTTTTAATTTCAAACAGAATAAAAGGTTTGATATTAAGATGTCAGAGCATAGATTTGCTTGTTGAAAATTCAATAATTACTTTTACTAATAAACTTTACGTTTCAATCAGTCAAATTACGGAAATCTGTAGCATTTTTTTGTAATTTACTTCCTCCAACGTTAAGTCATATCGTGCGATGAATCAAATGATGTTCAAATGAGTCCAATGTACATGGAGCTTAAAGGTAGAAGGCATTGAGTGTTACGTCTCTTCCTACTGGTACCGCAAGTATTGGTGTCCTATTTCATCTTTGTTGCCATGACAATTGACAAATGAATTGTAAATTTAGCTTACACAACCAAATACGTGTTAACAAATGATTAATTTACAAATCTAGTATTGCAGAGAATTATAACATATTCTATCCCTCCTGTGCTGTCCCACTTTCCCCTACATTTCAGTAGAACAAACTCGAATCACACGTCAGTCACGAAAGCGTTGACCTTTAACAGATTTACCACTTTCACCCAGTTTTCCAAGGCGCGCAACACTTTTCATTAGTCGGTAGCACGTGTATCGTGGATTATATACTTTATGGCCGGTGTACCAGGTGATAAAACGCTGTTCCGGTTGCTGTGAACAGATTATTAGGATGTTGTCCTGTCAGTGGCGGCGTGTCTCATTGTTCATCACGATAAAGATCGGAAGGAGAGTGTCCAAACACCAGACCCATGTTCATTATGGCTCATTTCAAGCCAAAAAAAAAAAAAAACTTTTTATTTCATTATGTCCCTTTTTCGTTCTTTATCTTACTAGCTATGGGGCAGAGGCGGTTCTTACAGACATTTTGCTACTTTACTATCCCTTTTTCCAATCCTTTACGTCATCCAACGTTACGTCACATTGGACAATAAATGAAATGATGTTCAAATGAGTACATGTTACATAGAGCTTAGAGTTACCAGACATTCATCTTTCAGGATAAGGCAAAACCTCCAACGTTAAGTCATATCAGACGATGAATGAAATGATGTACAAATGAGTACAGGGTATACAGAGCTTAGAGTTACCAGACATTCATCTTTCAGGATAAGAGAAAACCTCCAACGTTAAGTCATATCGGACAATGAATGAAATGATGTACAAATGAGTATAGGGTACATAGAGCTTAGAGTTACCAGACATTCATCTTTCAGGATAAGAGAAAACCCTCCAACGATAAGTCATATCGGACAATGAATGAAATGATGTACAAATGAGTACAGAGTACATAAAGCTTACAGTTACCAGACATTCATCTTTCAGGATAAGAGAAAACCTCCAACGTTATGTCATATCGGACGATGAATGAAATGATGTTCAAATGAGTAAGGATCCATAGAGCTTAGAGTTAGCAGACATTCATCTTTTAGGAAAATGGAAAACCTCCAAAGTTAAGTCATATCAGACGATGAATCAAATGTTTAAATGAGTACAGGATGCATAGAGCTTAGAGTTACCACACATTCATCTTTCAGGATAAGAGAAAACCCTCCAACGTTAAGTCATATCGGACAATGAATGAAATGATGTACAAATGAGTACAGAGTACATAAAGCTTAAAGTTACCAGACATTCATATTTCAGGAAAAGACAAAACCTCCAACGTTAAGTTATATCGGACGATTAATGAAATGAGGTACAAATGAGTACAGGATACATAGAGCTTAAAGTTAACAGACATTCATATTTCAGGATAAGGAAAAACCTCCGACGCTAAGTCATATCGGACGATGAATGAAATGATGTTCAAATGAGTACAGAGTACATAAAGCTTACAGTTACCAGACATTCATCTTTCAGGATAAGAGAAAACCTCCAACGTTAAGTCATATCAGACGATTAATGAAATGAGGTACAAATGAGTACAGGATACATAGAGCTTAAAGTTAACAGACATTCATATTTCAGGATAAGGAAAAACCTCCGACGCTAAGTCATATCGGACGATGAATGAAATGATGTTCAAATGAGTACAGAGTACATAAAGCTTACAGTTACCAGACATTCATCTTTCAGGATAAGAGAAAACCTCCAACGTTAAGTCATATCAGACGATTAATGAAATGAGGTACAAATGAGTACAGGATACATAGAGCTTAAAGTTAACAGACATTCATATTTCAGGATAAGGAAAAACCTCCGACGCTAAGTCATATCGGACGATGAATGAAATGATGTTCAAATGAGTACAGGGTACATAGAGCTTAGAGTTACCAGACATTCATTTTTCAGGATAAGGGAAAACCTCCAATGTTAAGTCGCATCGGACGATGAATGAAATGATGCACAAATGAGTACAGGGTACATAGAGCTTAGAGTTGCCAGACATTTATCTTTCAGGATAAGAGAAAACCTCCAACGTTAAGTCATATCGGACAATGAATGAAATGATGTTCAAATGAGTACAGGATACATAGAGCTTAGGGGTATCAGACATTCATCTTTCAGGATAAGAGAAAACCTCCAACGTTATGTCATATCGGACGATGAATGAAATACGTACAAATGAGTGCAAGGTACATAGGGCTTAGAGTTACCAGATATTCATTTTCAGGATAAGGGAAAACCTGGTGGAAAAAATTATATCCAGATGGCTCACCCTGACTGAGTTTCGAACTCGGGACCTGTTGAACGTGAGGCAGACACGCTACCACGTAAGCTATAGAGGCAGAACGACCCTAGAGCATTAATATGTGTACCGGTTCAAAAGCAAAGCTTCAAACGTGCTTTAAAAATGGGGAAAGGTTCAAGATATTAAATGTTGTGCAATGAAATGGGACTAAACGTCTGCCTCTATAAGGCAGAATAGAACATTTTCCTTCTCAGCTACATGCCTTGAAGCACACTAAAACCCTCCAGATGGATAACTTGTACCCTCTTGCCTCTTCCTTCTCTCTTCTGCAGCACTTTTCTTCAATTTTAGTTTCCTTCTGGATGTTTCAGAAGTTACCTTCGCAGAAATTGCTGAATGAAGTGAGCGTAACTGGTCCTTCCATTGGCTAATTTTTAGAGACGCTGGTGAAATCTGTGTCCATTATGTCTGACTGCAGCTTGACTGAGGCAGAACAAACAAAATTGAATTCACTGGTGGTTGATGTCTCAGCAACCTGAAGTCTCTTATTTGACACAAATATTTATTTTGGGCAATTATGCCATATCATGTTATGTAAACTTTCATTTGCATTTTGTGTCTTACCCAATGTACATCTCCTTAGGATTTCAGCTAATGCCAGCCTTTGGTACACATCCATTTATTTTCTTATCACATCAGTTCTCAAGTATGTTCCCATTGTTGTGTTATGTTTAGGTGTTTCTTCCCATGTATCGTTTAGCCTATTCATGATCCTAACTATGTACACAGTCAACAGAAGTTCAGTTGTTTCAAAGAATGTTTTAGCTATAACCTATATAACAGTTATATGCATGTTTTGATGTATAAATTACCTTTATAAATATTAAATGGCAGACTAAAGCTCATCAGTAATATATAGACAGTACGTAGTTTAACGAGAAACACAAGAAAATCACCACCAAGTTAAAACTCACACAAAAGCAAAATATAACCATTATTATTTTCTTTCAATGTTTGTAGCCAGTGTTTTGTTTCCATGGTGCCACATATTGTAAGAAATAACCATCATATCAACACACAAAATTCCACCAGAAACTTTGCCCGCTAATTTCAAATGTATATATTTAGTACATTCAATCGAACTCAACTGGCAGAATTCTGTGAATCCGCCGGCATGCACGTGCGCTGGTGCATATAAATTGTCATGTGAGGGTATTTAAATACCTGAAACTCATAAATTTAGTTGTATTATGATATTATAAGGTTTAAAGTATTTTATTAGCTCTAAAACAACAAAAATTGTTTTCCCATATTTTTAGCCAATTTCGGTGCTGTATTGTCTGTGTGTGTGTGTGTGTGTGTGCGCGCGCGCGTCTGTGTGTGTGT